>JAOTON010000935.1:0-372987 GCA_034440635.1 Lepas anatifera
CAATTCGCCGTGACGAGAGGAAGCAAATGGTGCCTAACTATGATTCTAACTCTGTCAGACGCTAGGGTCTAAAACTCTGCTCCGAATCCCCCTTTGTTGAAGCCTCCGATGACCTCAATATTGACCTGAGTCAAAAAGTGACTGATGTAGTTTCTTCAGTAATTTGTATGAGCTATCCACCAGCGTTCTCTTTTTTTCGCTATCCCGCAGGAGGGCCGGAGTTCGAAGGGGGCGTTCAAGCACCCCCACCAGGGTGAAGGTGGCTCAGAAGGCCCACCGGGGGCGCAGGTTAAAGTGCGCCCTTGGAGCCATTCCCAGCTCACCTCCCGGAGTGTGGTAGGGTTTCAACTCACTTGACAGAGGCGGGAAGACGGAGGAGCCTGGGGCCTACCTTTTTCTTCCAAAAGGTCAGGATTTCAGTATAAGCAGGGGAAAAGGAATAAGAGAATTTCCTTAACCAGTGCGTGTGAAAATAAGAAGGACAAATATCATCCAATTGCTTTTTATACAAGAGGTGAAATAATCTGAGGGAGGATGAAGAGCCCACAGAGTGAAAGAGGGCCTGGCGCTAACGGGCAGTGAAGGGGTTCTAAAATTCCCTCCCCTGAGATCTCTAAAACTAAGCAAGAGTTATGAAAACGCCACAAATTGGTGCAGAATAGTGATATACATTGCAGCCGATTTTCACTTTGATTAGGTGAATTTATTTTAAGTTCGAATAAAGTCATAGATATCAAACCTGGGCTGTGCTGGGAACTTATTGGGTTTTGCTGTGATTATACAAAAATATGTTATCAATCCGCTGAAGCCCATTAATTGCATAAAGAAAGATTATATAAATAGTTAAAAAATGCAGTCAAGACCAAGTGACCCAATGACGTCCCTGGTGTTGTCCATATTATCCGTAATGTGCACTATAACTAGTGTTATAGTGACCGTTGACCGCGAAATAAGGTGCTTCACCAAAGAAGCGTACCCCTCCTTTGGCCCTAACACCTGCGGCATTGACCTTAACGATTGAGTAACATTAGCTACGATGTCGCAACACGATCCTACATCATATTGGGTGGTCCCATCTAGCTGAAGCTCTGGAGCGTCAATGAAATGAAAATTCTGATGTGCCTTTAGAGCCTCTGGCGCTTGATATTCACCTTTACTTTTATACGGAAGTGACCTTGACAAGGACAGCGGTGAAACTTCCTCCCATATTACGCTAAGTACGTATAGGACTCTGCCGACCAGCGACGGCCGAACGTCCGAATTTTAAAGGGGGCACCCTTCGGGCTTTTCAACCCATTTCACTCCGGTCGACGCCATTGGGTTAGGTGCTAAAAATTACAGCGATTTAAAGGAGGTCACCCTTGCCCCGGTACCCCCCTGGTTCCGCCGTCAGTGCCGCCAACAGATGCATTGGAGAGGTGGTTTTTACACACTCCTGTTTTTAGACGCTTTTTGCGTGGCGTACTTTTCCTGAATTTAAAATGGGCTAAGACTACTGAGCTCGCAGAAACACCTGTACAGAAATATTCATGAATATATTTTGGTGGTAGCATGGAAAAGAAGCATATTTGTATCTTAAAATCTACTGGCTTATCAAAATCAGCGGTGACTGTTTCCAGTACCAAGAGGCCTGGCAGCCGGATGCCATTATTCAGCGACCAGTTTTACGGCACGCCTTGACTGATTTGTCAAGGAGTATGTGATCCAACCGTGCCTCAAACACGTTTCTGCTCTTTTATTATGGTACCCCGCTTCCCCCGTTCCCGAAAATCTGTGGTGCCCAGAATAGGATGAGTGTTAGGTTTTGTCCTTCCACTTTTTCGTTCCAGCTCAAGGTCTTGCCCGGACGTAAGAGAATCAGAAAGTTGCAATGGACTACATGCCGAGTGCTGGGAGTCGAAGAAAACGCGTGAACTTAACGCCAGCTAACACGGCTTCCTTATTCTCCCATATTGGAGGCAGGGACGGATGTATACGGGGGTTCTTTGCAAGGAATATCGAAAATGGTGAGCAATATAAATGAAAAAGAAAATGGGCAGGAAGGGGAAGAGAGTCAAACGTTTTCTGCAAAGCTTGTCATTCACTGTTTGGAGGTACTCAACAACAATGCTTAAACTTAAAGGTGAAAATGATTTACATCGAGGAGTGTACCAGACTGTAATGTAAACCAACGTAGTTATGCATATAGGGTATTGAATGTAAGTTCATTAATCCGTCATTGCCCTGGTGAGGAACTTTGTGAGTAATGATAGTAGCCCCAGGGAGTGGGTGGCGTCGGCCCGTGTTCAAGGTCGGCTACCACGTGCCCGACAAACAATTGTGGTTTGTGGCGCAATGGTTCGTTGCAATGCGTGCTAAAACCAGACCTCATGAGGAACTGTGTCAAAACCGCTGTACCCTTCAGTTTGCTTCATCAACCTCCAGATTGATACTGTCGAAAATGGCACTGTTTCAATGGCTTTACACAGTTTCTTCAACATATGATTTCTGTTATGCGATTGCCCCGTGTTTATTATTATCATGTGAGACTTGGGAAACGTAAGGCTCGAATGGGAAAAACCGCGAGCCAACGTGTCCAGTCCACCTTTTAAGATGGGCGTTGTAGAACTTCTCCACGTAGCTTGTATAACCATCCTACTAATTTAGATGAAGAGCGAACTTGCGAGCGATAGCAAACGAGCGAACATTAATATAAGTAAGCGGATTCAGGCGAATGATGTTGTTCGTTCTGTTTGTATGTCTCGCAGAATAATTACGATATTTTTCGTCGCAAATTAGTATTTTTCTGTCCCCAAACAACTTACAGCAAGGCTCCTTAAAAACATATGCTTACATCCCATCAATCCAATGTTAAAGCCCTGAATTTTTAGCCCAGAATTATGATAGTTTTGTTGCTATTTATTTTTCTAAGCAATAACGCTCGCGGGCATGTTTGCAGGTAGCGGCGAGCCTATATTGATTCCGAGTTATATTGATGTGTACTGATTTCAGTTATGTACTGGGGTCCTCAAAATGATTTACTACATACCGACTAGTGTCTTCAACACTAGTAGTAACGTAATGTCACATTTTTGCGGGAGATGTTCTTGAACGGTATTGCATTTTTGATGTATTCAAATCGAGCCGTGCCGGAAATAATTGTTTATTGCACAGCTTTACCTGCAAGGGTAAAGTGACCGAGGCATTAATTGAAAGAGCAGCAGCCACTTTGTTATTTCAACAGGAATAGTGTTGATGCAGCAGTGCATAAAAACAACCACACAATAATGCAGAATATCTGCATAAATGGAAACATTACCGCACCTTGTTAGTGATCTCAACTACCAAACTGAGTTTGGCGACTCCGGCCTGGCACACGGAACGAAACCATCTGGACCTCATCACTTCATGTTAATGGTGATGCCTGTGGAAATCAGGAATACTCATTCCTCTTCATAGGGGCTGTAGTTAAAAAACTTATAGCACCAAGGCTCGCCGTAAATTGATTTAAAGCTTGGTTAGCATTTCCGGCACCAGCCTGCGGCCGGCGTGCCGGAAATGTTAACCAAGCTCGGTCTAGATCAATTTACTCTCCGAAAGCTCCGTGCAGTAATATATACTCTGAACCTGCTAATTGCATTTTTCCTGGGATGATCGTTGCCATATGCAAGGATTACACGGTCTAGATTTGTTAACCGCAGATGGCTCGTACTTCGTAGGGAGATAACTTCCGTGGCTTTTAAAAAGGAAGTCATGTGGCTTTTCCTCGACAGATAACGACAAATGTTGGCATTTTGCATTATATTTGTGTAAATATCACAAAACACACCTATGCGTCGGAATAGGGGGCCAGGGAGCCTAAGTCCCATTTTTTTCATTCGAAAATTTTCCGATTTCATCCAAATTTGGCTTAAAATGAAAAATTTTGTAATCAGATAGTCCGGAAAAAAACAATGAGCCCAGATCCGATGAGTTTGTACTTCTAGGGGGAAAGCTTCCTGCCATCAGCAGATTGAAAATTGACTGCCTCACACTTTTGCTAGTGGTGACGCTTACATCACTAAATTCACTAAATAAATTAATATTCAACAAGCTGACGTTGGAGTGCAGTCAAGCACACACGAGGCATTTATGTAAGAACTAATGAAAATTCGTGGGTCAGGAAATGCTACCACCTAGTGAGATGGAGAGGGTAAGTGTAATTGATGTCATTCCGTGCTTTATACAGAGCAAAACCATTGCCATGAGAATGTTCACACTGACAGGAAGCTTTGAGATCTTATTGATATATCAGAGCTTCCTGTCAGTTTTCATGGTACCATTTCATTGTACATCTTCATTTGAATGAATTCAAACAAAATTATATTCCTAGTATTCATCCCTGATATCCAGTGGCGATAACGATTAAAAGCATTCAACTGTTTTTTATAACCGCAATTTCCACGCTAGAAAGTACCAGAAAATGGGACGAGATTGGTTTGTACCTGTGCGGGATCCGGTATAATTAGAATACGACGACACACTCAGACTCTTGGCCTCCACGCCTCTATAGGATTGGTCGGAGCTGTCAAACGTGTGTTTGATCAACGGTTTTCCTTGTGGTATTAGGAGGTTACAGTTACTTTTTTCCATGAAACAAATTCTAACTCATAGACGGACTTAGGAGGGAATTTGGGGCACTTTCCCCTTCCCCTATTAACCATCGGCCCCCTGAAATGGTCTCAGCGCCCCCCCCCCACCCCCTGAAATGTCGGTCCCCAGGATGATGCTATCCGCCCCCGCGATAGGATTTGGCGCCCTCCTGATAGGTTTCTCCGCTCATAAGTGGTGTCCCCTGGTCTGGATGCCCCCGATCAGAAATCCTGGATACATCCATGCTCAGGCTTGTTTTGGGTGGAAACAATCGGTTGGCGAATATCTCCTATATACACAAATGTTTCCCTTAAGTGCCCGAAACCAATGATTTGCCCAATGTCTAGCATTCGGTAGAGATTATCCCCTGTGGTTTCCTACTTCAGGGAATCCTGATGAATAGATATGAGCTATGGCGAATGTAGCATGAAACAATGGTCGGAGCGCCATTCACAGGAAACGCTCCCACAGTGCGTACAAAATAGCATGGCGCGGGGTATTCCAATGAGACGGCTAGACCGGTTTCTGAACCGCTTCCAGTGAGAGCATAAGGGCCTTCCAGAAAGGGCCTGTGAACCGGACAGCTAAATTTGGAACGCTATCTCGGGGTAATGTCACTGGGAATGCCCGGCACAGGGAAGCCACGCGTCTTGTTTTTCATAGTTTTTTTCTGAGTGGCGTCATGGTCTGTCGTTAATAAGTTCAGATGTACTGCAAATTAGAGAGATGATGAAATAGCCCGATATGCTCTTTTTCTACGGCAGTAAAATCATGTTCTCAGTCTAAGAAAGGCAGTTTGTCCAACCCGTGATAGTCCACTATTTAATGAAAGCCTTGTTGTCGCTTGCATTAAATGAAGACGAGTAGAAAAATTGAGTCCTCTGTCAAATGCATGATGTTGGCCTTGTCTTGGATTCAAAATAACCGAGAAACATAAAAAAACTTTGGCGCGCCATGCCATTTGTTAACGTGGACTGGACGGGATAGGTGAATAGCATCCATGTCTCCGAGTCACAAGTCCGGGGTTCAAGACCCGACAGAGCCTTTGAATGCGTCGATCTGATCCCCCAATCCCTCCCAACAGCATGGGAATCGGCGCACCGTATAATCGTGGTAGTCGGCGCGTCGTTAAACCCAAACTATTACTATAACGCAAACTGATATGCTGCATATCCGGGTTCTTCCGTCATTTTAATTCGCAATAACAAAAACTCGCTTCAGCAACGTCCGGAAACTAGAAAAGCAATTCCCACACTTTTCACAGAACTGCTACATAGGCAGGTGCGGCTGAAACATCTGCCGTTAAAGGGAGTGAAGCTACGCTCATGTGGTAGCGTGCGGCGGGGCTACGCCACGTGGCCACGTGGCGGCGGTAAAATACCGACAGACACGGGGGTCAACAGGGTCACGGCCGCCGAGCTGAGAAATGGCCGCGGGGTCACGCAGGGCGATTAAATAGAACGAGAGTACATCGGCGGTGAAATACCGACAATTCTTAAACCTATGGGCACGTGGAAACAATTATTGGATAGAATGCATGAGGATGGCTGCGTGTGAAAATCATGCGGATAAGAAGATATCAAAATGTCAATTTAAAAGCATTGACTTAGTGTAAAGTAACTTCCATGTGCTTAGTTAATGATGTCTCTAATTAATTCGGCCTCCGGCTCTGCGGGTTGCCCAGAACCTGCCCAGATCCAGAGCATGAAAAGGGCCGGGATTCCCCGAGACTTCCTGGTGCTTAGGAAATATGCTAAACGTATGCGTTTAGCTGTCGATCTATGCACTTGACTGCCGACTAAAGCAAAGTAGCCGTCCCTGTGCTTTGTGGAAAATTAGACGTTGGCTTTATAATTGACCCTTCGTTTCAGAATTCGCTGGTGTGAATGGTAGGGGGCGGGGCTTCTGCGACAAATTTCGAGATAATCTAACTGATGCAACGGACCGGAAAGCTTAACTTGTCACAACTTACACAAAATGAACTAGATAACTTGAACAAAAATTCCTCGAGGTATGATGGTGGACGAGATACGTATACCTGTTGAAGGCCCGTAAATAGCATTACCCTCTATGGCTAGGTTTAGTAAACCAAGCCATGATGCGTTGAGTTGGAGCACCCACTGAGAGTCTTTAAAGAATGGGATGCTCCTTTAATTAGCTTGCTTGGCATGCGTATTTATTTCATAAATTTTACGTCATGTTCCTCGAAAACGAATTGAATTTGACAATAGGCGAAGGATATGAGTGAGATCAGTCATTATACCACACACTTCTTTCAAGTCTAAAAGTCCTGGGTCAATTATAATACTCGAGCTTACCTAGAAAGTGCCTAGAATGTCTAGAATAACCTAGATATACCTAGAAAATAGGCTAGGAGATTGGAGTGGAGACGAGTGGAGGAAATCGTCAGTGAAGTATGCGTAAAAATTTCAACGTTATGGCAGTGATTTTAAACCTAAATTAAAAACATAGAGTAAGGCTTACGGTAGGGGACACTGGGGTCAATTGTAACAAATTTCACATTTCTGGTTATGGAGAAATATTGCTTTGAGTTAAAGCATTTATAATTATATTTTCATCAACTTTGAAGATTTTTCAATGTGACTGACGTAGAAAGATTTCAAAATAGAACAAATTAGGGGTCAAAATTTCACTTCTAAAAATTGATTTCAGCTGTTACAATTGACCCCACGTGAGGGGCAATTGTAACAGCATCGGGGGTCAATTGTACCATGTTAGAGCCGTATGATTTTGACGATTTCTTTGTACCATAAAAAACATGCTAATGCGAACACTTCTGCGTCTTTGGCCCTCACTTCAGCTTCATGGACCGTCTCCAGTCGAGTCCTGCGTTCGTTGGTGCGTGATCGAAAACGAGGCATTCTCTGAAACTGAGAGACACTTGTTTGAAAACAGCCGATTCAATTTTTTTTAGAAAGATGAACATAGAAATGAATACCGGTGATTTGAATAATCCTTATAAATGACCTGAATATACAGCGTTCAAAATTGTTTTCAAGAAACTTACTTATCAGTCTGGTCAGTAAATCTTGAACGTGTTGCCGAAAAGGAATGACCCTTTCTAAAACCAAAAACGTATTATTTTGGGCACATTTGCCTATTGGACAGACTACCTAAAAATATATGTGTAATTTGACTGAAATCTCATTAATTTTTCAAACTGGGCACATATAGCCTTAGCAGCTGACGTGCCCTTAAACCCCAATTACTATTGTTAATTTTTCAATATGGGAAATATTATATAGGGCAGCCCACATTGCCACTTTTCCGAAACATATACCAACCTACGAACAAACATATCAATTGAAAGCAATGTGATTATCATTATCAGTAGCGTACCCAGGAGGGGGCACAGGCTTGCACTACACCCTCCCCCTCCCCACTGGAGGATCCAGGGGGTAAACAGGGCAATTTCAAAATCCATGTTTTCCCGATTTTAGGCCCTCTTTGCCCCCCCCAACGGTCGGCCTGGATCCAGGCCTGTCCCCCCTCCCCAACGTGTTAAGTGCTTCCTCCCAAGAACAGTTGATACTAGGTCTGCGAAGCAAAAATTTCATCGCTCCCCGCCCCTCCCCAGGATATGAAGATTGGCCCCTTTGGGTGAACAAGCGCGCCCTCTTCATCGACCTGACGTCCCCTCGTCAGCCCCCTCCCCAAACGAGCATCCTTGGTGTGCGCCTGATCATAAAATCACTAACCTAGCTACTGCATTTGTGCAGTAGAAGCAAGCTTAATACGTCGTAATGCCATAGGGGTCAATTGTAACATTGTTACATTTGACCCCAAGAGAAATGTTACGATTGTCCCCATCACAACGCGCAATTTCTTAAACCGAACTGCCGCTCAACGAGCTGGCCTAGGCGACAGATTCTGTGCTCAGTTCGTAGATAATTTAACACTTTATGCACTGGAAACTGTTCCCGCTGCACCTCATCATAACCATCAGTAAGCTAATCATCTTTGAATATTTCATAAGTTACAAAACACCCTCAAAAAATCATAATTGTGACCAGCGTCTGACTAACCCGCCGCACCGAGTTGAAACTTCGTTAACAAAGGCAGCAGCTGATTGCGCATTTCCGTTTGTGCCACTATAGCATCAACATTGATTAGTTTAGACAATATTGTCTATACTATTGACAATATTGTTTATACAATATTGTCAATACTGGCCATATTTATGACCAGTGTTACATTTGTCCCGTATTACATTTGACCCCAGTCTTCCCTACGCATCCATTTTGTGGGTCTATTCGATGACAGTGAAATTCCAGGTCAGAGTTGGCTTGTATTTGGTCAGAATGAGTTGCCATGTTGTGAGTCTCACCTATGCCTGTAAACATAAGTGGTCTAAAGCCCTAGCATGATAGTACACGTTAATTATAAATGTCGTATTGCGTTCGGTTATGCTAAAAAATGGCTGTTGGCTTTGGTGAAAATAATTGGTTTTGACTTGATATTTATTTGTATATTTATTCGCGTTCTCAGAGGTATCCAAGCCATCATGGCTACTACATTTATGTTTATAAAACACTTACCTGAGTGCTAATGATCATGAAATGACATGATATTATAGATTTTATGGATTATGGATTAACACAGATAATGGCCTCAGGATCGGATGATTTGTTTTCTGTTTGAAGATATAGCTGTTCTTGGTGTGTCTTGGTGTGGTGGGCAGTGTGTTCCAGGTTCTGACAGCTCGATATGGGAATATCTTGTGTGTTGTTTCTAGGTATGCGACGATGGATGATGGTGGTGTCAGCTGATGCGTGTGTAGTCGTACATGATACTTCATACCTGAGAGACTTATTTTTCTGTGAGCCTTCAGTAAGGTGAACCAATTTATGAATGGTTGATGAGTCGCAAGTAGAAATGAACTCAGTAATGCTTGGCCACCCGAGCTCCCGCCTGGCTGCGCCGATTCGGTCGTAATTCTTCTTACCGGTGACGATTCGAACCCCGAAGTTCACAACCTTGTTCAGTCTTTGGCGGTTCGGGTCAGTGACTGGAGGTCAAGAGGGCAGACAGTACCGCATGTGAGGAGACACGAGGACTTCTAGCAGCGTTTTGGTTGTTTCCCTAGGTAGAGTGTGAGCCAGCTTGTGATTTGAGACAAGTGAACCAAAGCATCGCTTTGTAGTTATGGATGTTTGTTGCTCCCCGGCCAGATGTTTATCCAAAAGTTATTCCAAGGATTTCACGGCTTCAGAAGATTTCAGCGTTGTGCTTTCAAGGCGCTGATTCGGTCGGTCGCAGTTCGGTGCATTTTCAACGCGCGGATTACTGATACGTCTTGTGTAGGAACAAGACATGACATTGTATTATATGATATCATGATATATGATATGTTCCTACTCATGACATGATATATCATTTGTAGGAACAAGATAATTGATCGTTCTATGAAGTTATTGTTAATCTAATCATCCGTTCTCGAAAGCCATCGCCAAAAAAGCTATACAATACATATTCAAGTCCTTTTTATTTCACACTGTGGTATAATCCGTATTCATCACATCGACTCGTTGTCGTCGGCTTAAACATGTGCTCAGTGAGATCTTCTCACGAGTTTTGATTCTAAAAGTACGCACCAGTAAAAAAGCGCACTTGTAGGAACAGTGATTGAGCTAATACTGTCATCATCTCTTCCTTTCATTAATGGACTATATTTCATCCCTGATGATTTAAAGTTGAGTAAAGATCATCGATGGATCCAGTCATACCCACTCTGTAAGAGTTGTTTACAACCGCATATTTCGATCGGAAAAACTTCCGAAATAAATGCAGCCCAAGCATATACATTTCGACCACGTTCTCAGTGAAGCCGATTAGCTCAAAATACTATGTGTTATCTGAGCCAGAAATTATTGGCATACACATATTCGCAATTCATCGGCGCCTATCGTCGTCGTCGGAAGAGGCTGTGTTGTAGGCCGTGTTGGACGTGCGAGAGACAGTTGCTGGCGGGTTGGAAAAGGCGAAAGAATTCTCGATGGCCCGCAACTGATTCTGGAAGAACCGGTTGGCGAATGAGCTGCCTTGAAAGGCGCCACCAATTCCAGTAGCGGCTCCCTGCAGGTGAGAAAGCAAGGTTATTGGGAACAGTGTCGAATTCCAACAAAAATCGCGGGAATTCATGTTATGTAGGGCTCAGTCAGCATGGTCGTAAAAAATCATACCGTCGTTTGGCCCATATAGCGTGTCTGGTGAATACCCAATAAACATATCGTGTCTGGATGAGCTTTGCTCTATCGTAGCTCGATTTCCATTTCGAGATAGATTTAGTTACATATTCCAAACGATTTTAACCCTTGCCTGAGTAAGAACAATGATTTGATATTATTCTGTTTATGTTCTTACTGATTTAATTTATGTTGTTGATTTCACTAATGCGCTGTCATTAAAATGACATAAGTGTCACTTAAATTCCACTTGAAATATCATCTAATTGTAATTAGCGTATTTACTCCACTGCCCCATTAGAACCATCTGTGGCAATAGGTTTGCTGGCTGAGTGGACAGACGTACCCCGCTGTAGGAGTTGAGGGACGAGACGCGTGTGTTGCCTCCGTATCTATTGGTTCCGAACCTCTGCGTGGCTACCACGCCGGAGCCTCCACGCCGGTAGTCTGGGTTTCCCGCGAACGCGGACCGCACCTGTCAGGGAGGAAATCTGGTTACCACCACCACGGGCGGTCCCCTTACGAGAGGGAGGGTCTGGCTCCTGGTCACAACGGGTCTTCACATTTGCTCGCTCTTCATGGATAAGTTATGAGATGGAGCGCCAAAAGCCATCGGTTTTAGTACCAGGGAGCGCGGTAGGGCAGCTTCTCTTCACAGAGTCCCGAACGTTATTATGCAAGGATACCCGTAATGATAGGGAATTATGCAGTGCTGCAAGCAAAAGTACGCCATTTTTACAACCTGGCAGCTTATTTTCCGGGCGCCTTTCCTGCGCCGTAATTGTTTGGGGAGTCTGTGGTAGTGAGGGTTGAATGGCTCTTTACCTGTAGTTGTGGTTGGAAACTACTGCTCTGTGCTCGCGCTGCGCATACCAGCAGCAGGCAGAGGGCTGCGCACCTCGTCAAGGTCACAGCGGTCATCTTCTGTGGACAAAGGTTAGATGGAATCACCTCTCAGCCAATTAAAATGCACTCAGTGTAACGGACTGGAATTTCTTACTTGTGCAGTGGCTAAACAGGATTTCTACATTTTTAGGGAGAGGTGAATTCCTCGCCAATGATTTCTCATTCTAATGGCGGCCTTTTTACTTTTGTATAGCTACATTGTTCGTTGACATTGCTCAGTATGGGGCTAATGTGATTCAGGTATTGCATTCAAGCACAAAAGGGCAAAACCAGAAACTCGGAATACATCTCTGGGAACTGGAATACACCGTCAAACAGAAACTGGAATATATCTCACGTTAGTGCGTTGCACACGAGATGAGCAGTATCTGTATTAGTTTGATATTTTCCATATTTGTATGAATTTATTCAATAAAAAGTCGATAATATGCTTCTGAACACTTATTATTTGAAACTTAGAAATATGATGTTAAGCTTCTGTGTAAACACGACTTCTGTAGCCCTCTCTCCTAACCGTCCACCCAGGCCGCCTTCCTGTCATCAGCCGTCACCAGCCTGGCCGGGAGCGGGCCGACCCCCGCTACTGAGGTGACTGCAGCGCAAAACAAACACGCAACACCAGCAAGTCAGCCGACGTCCATAGTGCCAATGACTGGACAGTTCCGTCGCCGTTTCTGTATCGCGCTCAAACGATGTCCCAATCTCGTCCCCCAGACAGTCCCGTCTCCCAGACAGTCCCGTCTCCGTGTCCCGGCCGGCCGAAGTTCCCAGTCCCGTCTCCGTGTCCCGGCCGGCCGAAGTTCCCAGTCCCGTCTCCGTGTCCCGGCCGGCCGAAGTTCCCAGTCCCGTCTCCGTGTCCCGGCCGGCCCACGCTCCCAGTCCCGTCTCCGTGTCCCGGCCGGCCGAAGTTCCCAGTCCCGTCTCCGTGTCCCGGCCGGCCCACGCTCCCAGTCCCGTCTCCGTGTCCCGGTCAGTCGACGTTCCCAGGAGAACAGTCCCATCCCCCGAGCGGCAGCCCAAAATTATTCATTGAACGGTTGGCAGTGAAAGGCTTAAAATTCTGAAATATCTTTTCAATCTGGAGACAACCCAGAATCTATATTTTTGCAACGCGAAACTCATTTCCTACTGTGTCAGTGTACATCTGGAAGATCAAGAAACCCTCTGATAGGTTGCAATTGCCAAATCCAATGGATTTCGGCTTTGAAATAATTCAGATAACAGGCCGAGTTAATATTGCAATGCAATGCACACTCAATATCCCCAATAGCAAAAACGATTCACTGTCACTTGTACAGATGACAATCCGCATTCTAGCCACGTACCTTTGAGTGTGTTTGTTTGCGTGAGGTGAATTTTCGGGTCTTCCCTTCACTCAGGCTCGCCCCTAACAACTGTAGTGGTTTTATACTGGACAAACCCACTTCGAGCGTACTGGGCCGGGATTCCCGGAGAGAGGAGGTATGAAAATCGTAGAGAGCACCCCCTCTCTTTTCAGGGACGGATATCGGCCTCGTCTGAAAGTAACCCCTCTAACATTAAATCACTATATTCTAGTATATCTCAAATCACAAGGCATTCTTTTTTACCTCCCGATTGGAATGAAGCCGTTCGCCTTTGTCACCTCTGTTCGTGAACGACATTCTTGGCGGCTGTGCGTCGGGCGAAGCGGGCTGAGCTGTGATTGGTCCACACATCGTCCAATCACAAACCAGATCAGGCCGGTTCCGGAGTGTGGTTCTCAGAAAAAGTTTGGGACCAGCCCAGGCTAATCTGGTTTCGGGAGGTTCCGGACCTCACCGGGCAGTCATTTGATAACACATGTCCCTTTCTTCTACTCAGAACTGAAGTTGACTGGCTTTTTTACTAGCTGTTTCATTGGGCCTGGAGGTAAATTCTTCAGCTAGAATTGCCCTTCTATTTTCCTGGCCACTTCCGTTGGTATCGAGGAGAAGTTTGATTATTTTGATGGTCTAAACGAGGTTTTTCAGCTGTTTTCTGGAAATTATCGGTTTCGTTTCAAGTTTAATGGTTAGTAGTAGATGTCCGCATACATTTTCACAGCAAGCTCTTAGCGTTATCCATAAAAGCCGGTCTCCAAGAAATTGGGCGCTTTCAGCTTATAAATGGCATATTATGTAAACAAAATAACCATGTTTGTATTTTATTTCGGTGGTGGACACAGACACGGTGCTAAAAGAGACCAAATGGCTTAAACGTTCAAAATCGTGGACTGATCTTTTTTTAATAATCTTGGCCACTTTAAAGTTCAAATGTATTTTACTTCCATCTGTGATCCAGCAATGGTGGTTTGACGCAGTCTTTTGTATCCTTTAAGCTTATTTAGCTAGCAATCCGATGTATGAACTCTGGATCCAATAAAATCACCGTAGAGGGGTGTTTTTTGGTAATCTTCTTCCCTGGAAAACATTCTGGGTGTCATGTGATGACATCCGGATAGATCATATTCTCACAACATGGCACATTTAAGATCAAGCTCAGAAATATTGTTTCGACGTATTGGGCTTAAATACAAACATGCACTGCGATGACAAGAATGTTTTTACAGCGAACCAATATTGGAGAAAAAGGCGTGCAAAGCAATCTCCGATTTCTTGCAATGTGTCTTATTAAAAATATCGTTCGATTGGGTTACCTGTTATCTATCTTAACAGCAAAGGATTATTGAATGATATATGCTAATTTCCAGAACGCACATTGTGTTAGCTGTTTGCGTGGCAAGCAGAACGATGGAAATCCCAGCTCACAATCATTTCATACTCGAGTCTGAAGCAGTAGAAGCACGGAGCTGGAACCAGGCAGCAAAAAGAATTGACCTCAAAGCAGCTATATTTTCATATAAAAGAATTCGCCTTTAAGTGCTACGCTCCCGTCTGTCAGTCACCTCCAGCCGCCCCGTCATCTATCTCCGACAGGGGTGAAACTCAGGGGGCGAAGGGGCACCATCACCCTTCCCTAAGGTCTGCGGAGCCGTCCCTTTATGGACGTCGTGGGTATGGCGTGGATGCTGATACCCCCCCATTTGTGGATCCAGACCTGTATTTCGAGGGAGGGGGCCATGGGGCCAACCCTGCCCCTCATTTATCTCAAATGACCTCTTCCTATATGACTATATGGCAATCAGAAATTTTGCGGGGGGATTTTACTCCCTGCTCCTCCTTCTATCTCCCAATGCCCATGTTAGCCACCAAGAGCGCCCTGAACGCCTTGAAAATGACACAACTGTGCAGCACAGGCGCCTTAAAGCTGATCCTAGATGGTCATCCTGAAGAAACAGCCCGGTTTTCCATTCTTCCGGCGAGGAGGATTGTTTCCAGTCATAGATACAAGAGGGCTAAGGAGCTCAAGCCTCTAGAAATGTCGGAGGGCCTATAGTAAATACATAGGCGGAGGCTGATCCGAGGCACTGGCGGGGGAGACTCGAGCTCCCAAGTCCCTTCCTTCCGAAATAAAGTGCTGGGTCCGCGACCGATTGTTACCTTTATCTTTTTTCACATCTTCCTTGGGAATTTTAAGTTATAGCCATGTCACTTCAGGTAACCAGGCCAGGTCCGATGAACTCATCTCCAAAAATATTCCAGGTGGCAACAGTGAAGGTGTGTTTAATGGATTAATTTGATATTTATAGCACATTATAAGACTACCGACTACCACGGTATGTGGTAACAGTATTTTTATATTGGTGACCTAGAATCATGTACAGGCCTTCCTTCCCACTGTAAGCCTTCTCAGAAAAGCATGATAAAATGTTTTCGTCCCATTCCAGATGAATGAAAACCTTTAAAAATTACGCGTTTGCGGTCCTTTTTAAGTTTAAATGACCAACATTTGACCTGTGGCCTTTGGCAGATCATCTGAGGTCAAGCAAACAGTTTCAGGCAGTTCATACCATAGCTTTCGACTAAACGAGGACAGATGCTTTGTTTTACCGTCATTGCGTTTGCATTTTGGCTGCGAGCCAAATATTGTGCATCTCGACCGTGCCAGAACACTCGAAATTGTCACTGAGGAATAATGGCCGTGTTCGGAAGTTATTCTAAAAAGAGTAAATGCTCCATTCTATGGCTAGCAGATCGTCCTTAGTCTTCATCGACCTTCATGTAGAATTAACCTAATATGGTAGGCACCATCGGTATGTGTTTCTAACGGTTTTCAAGTGACCGCGGAAACACTGTTAAGCGTCCGAATCTAGCCTGCATACTATTTTATTATTGAGTCATTTTCTGGTATGCGTTATTTTCCGTCGCCTTGCCTTAGATTTTTATTGACTCGAAATTCAGTTTAATCAGGGATGTGGATTTCTATCTCTTTGGGGTGCCGCGGACCCTCTGGACGCGAGGTGCACCGTCACCCCGTATCTTTTATTCATATTAGGCAGTTCAACTTGATTGCATGTGCTAAAGGGGGCTGTAATGTCTTGAAAACAGTTTTTGTAGTACAATGGTTCTCTTAAGTCTGCTGTTATCGGCAGTTTTTGGATTTGGGTGCCTGCAATTGTTTTTTCGAAATCCTCGTTAGTGTGATGGATCTATTAAGAGTGACCTCCTCAGACAAAAACATTCCGTCGCTTATGACTTGGATATCACCATAGAGTTTTAGTTTCGTGCTATGACGTCAGAAAGATGAAATGCGCTAGAAAATCGGCAATTTTTTAGTGCCGACTGAAGTATTGAGTCTTCTCGCCACCCAGAGCACGGAGCAAAGCAGCACGTGCTTCCCTCTTCTTGTGTATTATCTGGATGTACTTCGGCAGTGCTCTCTTTTAGCCCTCACTCTCTACAACTCGTTCGGTGGTTCAGTTATAGTTTTATATACGCCTCTCTCCTTCCTTCGGTTACCTTCAGACCGGGCCTCCCTTCTCTCCACGCAGCAGAAACCCATCGCAACACTCCTGACTTCAGCGAACTCGGCCGCCGGCTTGCCTGTGCTGACTGCCGCCGTCTCGCCTGTACCGAAGAGCAGCCTCGGATGGTGGGGCAGATAATCAAGCCAACAGAGGACAAAGTGTGGCTCTGAATTTTATAAAAGATAATGATATTGTATCTGCTGATTCATTGTTTAAATCTCTGCCATTTTCAAGGATAAATTTCCGATGAATTTCTCGAAATACAAGTGAACGCGCCTCCGCCAATCAGCGGCCGCCATCCGCTGGATGCCGTTTGCCTGCGGGGCACAGAGGTTAGAGAGGTCACGCTGGGAATCGCTGCCGCCGAGCTCAAGCCTCGGTGGCGAGGGGTCGCGTGGTGGATGAACCTGCGTGCGTGTTGTTAAGAATTGTGCTGGTTGTACCTGCTGTTAGATTGCGGGAGCGGGGTAGGTGTAGAAGATATTTTATGCACGTAGGTGGCTAGATGGGTAATGCGTTTGTACAGCGTGCGGTGTCGATAGCACTGGAAAAATATGAGTTCATTAGATGAGGGTGGTATGGGAATATACTTGTCGGGAAAAACTGTAACACTGATTTTAGTCCTAAATATTTTTCGGTATCAGGGTACATATTGGAGATTTTCAGGATTTTTTCCAGGGTACAGGTTGGGGCTTTTCAATACTTTATTCAATTGACACACCCTTATTGACAATGCAACAAACAAGGCTGGTTTTATGTATGTGTGTACATACATGCATGTGCCATACACGCCCAGCGGACATTTCATGTGTATGCAATGCTGGAAGCTTAAAGTGCTGAAATGATTATTTGAGGCGGAGAGGTAAGTAGTTCGGACCAAAGTTGACGGAAGCTATACATAAGTCATGATCCGTTGAACCTAGCGAGCTACAAATGTCACAGCCGTGTTCTGGGCTGCCGATAATCCCATGGACAAAGTTTGAACAAAATCGAAGACATGAGGGTGTAAAGTTGACCATCACGTGTGCTGAAATGTCGTGGAATGCCCCAACTGGCAATGAAATGTATCGCTTTTATGTGACTTCTCTCGCTTTTTCAACATGAAGGCTTCTTTTAAAAGCTTGAGCCAAGGCGGTGCGTTAGATTCCATTGACGTCGAACCCGGGGCGTTTGGTTTACCACGTGAACTGGCCCTCTTGCGCGAAGTGTCTTAATACTTTCACCGTGGAAAATCTACCTAGTTAACATGTTAACCGATCCATTGTCCTTACTGCTGATAATGAGTTAAAACGTATTTTCACGGAATCAAGAAAACCTTATTTGGATAGAAATTGACTGAAAGTCTTCATTCAACACACACTGGTAGATTAGGTCAACGGGACTTCCCTCAAATGTAGATTAAGAGTATTGAGTTGTTGGAAATCACGCAGAGGGGTTCTAACCTGAGTGTTTCGCCGGTCGTGTGGTCTGTCGGTGCGGTGTTGCTTTCAAAGCTTTGAAACTTGACTGAGTAATACGTAGCTCCCAAACCTCCTATGCCCAACCGATGGAATCGAGCCGAAATTATATATATATATATATATATATATATATATATATATATATATATATATATATAATTATAATATAAAATATAAAAAATTATATATAAATTATATAAACAATGTTTAGGAAATTTCATTTTTGGTGCTTCGGGGCTAATCGGAGATATTTTCCGCTTTGTAGGTCGAGACTGCGAAACTGATTCAAAATATCAACATTAAGATGCGAAGATACCACCTAAATGATGCTATTTCTGTATTTCTGGTGGCAGTAGATGTGCGAACAAACAATTGCAGCTGATATCAAAAGTTCCTGAGTGAGGCAGCAGCTGAGCTCCTGAGCCTGGCGTGAGCCTCTCGCCAAAAATTCCTGAGTATCATCTAACCATCAACACTTCAGCGCACTGTGGAGTAAATAGCTGGATAAATAACGGAACAAACAGGTTACACCGAAGCTGGCGTCACATTGAATCACAGCACGACAGTTTCAGCACCCTGATGACTGTGATAGTTTCAAATGCTAATAATGCCCACAAGCTTGGCTATTTCATGACTCCTAACTGCTCTCTCCTTCCGGGCAACACCATCATGTGATATTTCCCTCATCATTTCACTGTTTTTGGAAACGTGCAACTGATATGTTTCCTCTTGCTGTCATTCGTCCAAAGTTGCGTCCTTGGTCTGCTTATCCTCCGTGGAGTAAAAACGGTAGAAATCTAGCCGTAGTGGACGCGATAGGGACTGCGAACGGCGAAGAAGGGCCTGCCCTGGGTGAACTGGTTGGACTGGGCACTGGTCTGGGCACTGTTGGAGCTTCCGAAGATGTTGGAGGCAGAGGTCAGACGCGCGTTGCCTCTGTTGAAGCTGGATCCACCGCCCGAGGCTGAGCCCTGTCAGAGGTCAGAGGAAGGTCAGACGGGGTCATGCGTCATTAGAAGTTTAAATTTTACTACTTACAATAATAATTGTGATATTTTATATTGGTTTGACGAGAGTTAATCTGTTTTTTATAAACCTGCTGGCCAGAAGCAAATGTCTCGTGTTTAATTTTCCCGGCTAGATACTACGCTCAGTGAGTCTTTGACCAAATAGACCTTGCCTGATTAACTTAGAACAAATACTTGACTTTGTAGGGCGATATTTTATATTTCCACCCTCGACTAGTCGTTCTTATTTCAATAAGTAACGACTGCTTATACGTCAGACACGGCAACGGGAAAATAAATACCCCAAGTTGAGAAATGGCTATTTCTACTTTCACATCTGAAAAAAACTGTAAAGTCACCGTTCAACAGCTTTGACAGCTACTAAACCAGTCCTACAAAAGCTATTGGTATGAAAAAAACATGGAAACAAGATTCTAAAACAAGGACCTGGTGTATACAAATCAGTTATTTTTAAAGCTCCTGAGTCCTCTGATGGCAGTGCAGTCAGTACCCACCCCAGCGCTGGCACTCAGACTGCTGATGGATGCGCCGGGGGAGAGTCCCTGCACAACGTTGGCGTTGGCGCCTCCAGTGGCCGTGCCACTCTGCCAGGAGGGCCAGACTGGAGATGCAGAAGCAGCAGCCACCACGCACAGCAGCACCACAGCGGTCTTCATGGCTGTGGGGCGGAGGTCAGGGTGGAGGTCAGAGGACTGAAGAGGTCAGAATAGCAGTTGCATCGAAACTGTGCTAACCTGTTCGGTTTTTAAGGCTGAACAAGATGGTAATACATCAAGCAAGACAGAAAATTATCCCCCCCACAGCAAACCTAGCTCAAGTTTCTAATTTTCTATTGAACCACAAGCATACATAACGTAAAATAAAAGACAAAATAAAAGACACGTAAAATAAAACAAAAAAACATTGATCGCCACCGCCTTCTGTTCATTGTTACATAAGCTCCAAACCACCCAACACACCAGTGTTTCTCGGCCGCAGCGGAAAGCTGGACTTTCCGCCGGTGTGCATGACCGCTAATCCTGCCCGCCTCGCCAGGCCTCCTACCTCAACAGTTCGGTGGTTGTGCGGCGGACCTCGACTGATGACCTATCCCACCAGACCGGTAGGTTTATATATCGGACCGTCGGGGCGGGCGCGGGCGGCGGGACGTCCCATCCGGTCGAACCTGAATGACAACTCTTCGAACGTCCAGTGAACTGGACAGGTGTAAAACACCAAGTCCGGTGTCTATAAAATTGTTCAGCTGGGACTGGTGGTGTTTTGTGGAGGTTTTTCACACGCGTTATCTCTGGTGTGTGACCGGCAGGATGTTATTTTGGTTGGGTTTGAGTTTGGTAATGGATGAGAGATGTGATAGTGAAAACGTTGAGTGTACAGTGTTACTAACTGGTCAGACGAGCGACCAAGGCTGTCTACAAAACATTTGATTTGTGCCTCATATGGATCGCAAACCCGTCACCTTAGACATCGGAAAAAGTGGGGAGGGGTGGTTTTAGGGACGCATGGCTATTATAGTGCCCTGCATCCAGCGGCCTGTTTGCTCCCATGTTGTTTTCTTGGTCCACACAAGCGAGTTAAGACATACAGAGTTTCATTGAAACCCACTAGGCAGGTTTGCTCTGTGTGAAGTGGAGCCATTCTGGGGCAGGTGTCATGAACAGCGTCTCATAAGGGTTTTCCACTAGTCAGGGCGTTATCGTAGACAAGTGGTCTGTCGCCGAGTGTCGTGGTGCATCCGGGGAGTTACCCTATCGTTTCCACAGGGGGTTGGGAGGTCATCTCTAATACATTCCTGCGCTTAGAACTAATCTCTTTGGTCGTCTTACGTGAGGGGGCTTAGGTCAGTCGCTTGTCAACACTTGAGCTTTGTTTGCGACACAGTTGGTATACGCCATCATAAATACTGAGGCTGGCATCGGTACGTTGAAAGCAACGGCAGAAGTACAAACCCATGATCTTTTCTGCAGACAATTTAGAACCGTTTGTCAAACTCTTCTCAGTAGCTCGCCTGAATGCTGGTGTGAAGAGGGACAGACCACTGCAGCATGCTGAGTTGTAATATAATTTCACCGCCTCCATGGGAAACTGTTGTACTGGTGGAGTTAGGACAATACATTTTGTAGTAATGTAAGATAGAGCCTTGCACTTGTGTAAACTTGGTTTCCTGCAGAGTGACGGCGGCCGGTGTCATCATCATCATCATCATCATCATCGGTGTTTTTGAGCGCGCGTCTTGCAGCCAGACGGCCTCCGCCGTTTTGGCTGTTACCAGCGCCCCAACGTGGACTTTGTGAACCAGTGTGGGAGGCCAAACACGAAACACTCATCAAATAACAATCCAAATCATGAAAAAAACCCTTGGTTTAGCCTCTCCATGGACCTCTTGAACTAGTTTTTTAAGTCAAAATTAATTAATGAGGGTCATAGTGTTAGACTAGTTTTTGTAATGGTTGTGACAACATAGATACAATCCGGCACTTCTTTGCAGAATGTTGGGAGGTGCAAATGTTTTGGCACGATGTGACTCAAAGAATTAACTGGAAGCTGCTCACGTAGAAAAAAGTTTGTTGCTCACAATATCAACATTGTGTTTAACTCGCTAGAAATAACGGGTATTGCTAATCTTATAAATGCTAAGCGATGTATTGTTAATGGGGAGTTCAAGGAAGAAGCAATTAATATTGATGCCTTTCTTCCGTTTCTGGGCGAATATTTGACGTTGAAAAACTATGTGCGAAGAGAGACCAAAAACTAGAATAGCTTATGGAAAGATGATCTACTTTTATTCATTATTTTTAAAAATTAAAAATTTAGAATCTTAATCGAAGTCTCTCTCAGCGAGCTATGCTAGACCATATGGTAGAATACGTAGACTTGATATTCATTCAATTTCAGAATTTGAGTAGATAGGCTTTCGATATCAAAAATGCTATTTTATGTCGTATTCTGCATAAGATGATGGTGGAGCTGCCCTCAATTTCTTATCAGTATTTCTTGGGCAGTGCAGGTTTTGAACGCTGATGGGTGTGTATCAGCGCTGTTGCCGCTGTGGACCGAGTGGACTCGGCTAAGTCCACTTCACACCGCGGACTGGGCGGACTGGGCGGGCGCAGGCGCCGCGCTCCGCTCGCTACAGCTCCAGCCGGTCTCTCCTCATGGGCTTCTTGGTGCGGCGGGTGCTCACGGGAGTGAGATTAGAGGAAACCGCATACATGCTGCGCACGAATGTCGTCTCCTTTTGCTGGAGTGGCTGGATAAAGACGTGATTTTTTCCCCTACCTCGATAACACCCGTGCTAGCCCCTGAAAGGTCAGAGGATCACACAACTGCTGACGATGCCTGGCATCAGTTTCGCAAATATAACAACTCCATTATATCCATGATTTTCTACTGGAAATAAAGGTTTGTTCTCGATTTGCACCGCTTGCAGCCACGTGTCTCCCTTGTTTGAGAACTTCACTCTGTTGTCCCTTCCGCTAGTCTCAGGTCCAGGATCGTCTTCACAGAGCAGTCTCTCTCAATATTTCCAGCAAGTAGGTCCACGGCGATCTCACCTCAGGCTAGGAATGTCCAAATTATCGGCAAAAAAAATGATGTCTATTAAAAGTCTGGCATCTGGCGACTGCCATCGGTGGTGGTTATGCACTTTAAGCAGCTTATCTACAGCAACAGCACATTGCACAAGGCTCACGATCATGTATCTTTCCCCTCTAAGCGACCTCGACCTCAGTTGGTTGACCATCAGGCCTGCGAGATCTCTGGCGGCCTTGTGTATGACCTGTACGCAGTGGTAGAATACCACGGCAGCGCCCAGACCAGTCACAACATCGCCTTCTGCTGGAACCAGCCGGATATCGCTGGTACTGCATCAACGACACTTCTGTCAAGGAAGTGCTGGCCGCGAAACTTAAGGGGCCATCAGCTTGGAGGCTCTGTTACACCGCTATAATTTGGGTTTAATCGAGGTAAAAAACATATCCCAAGTAATTTGATAACATGAGCAGTATCTCCAGTTCTTATGGAAATTGATCATCATCTTGACATGGATATTTACTCTAAGTATTTTTTAACGGTCTAAGATGAAACATGGTTTTTGCTTTATCATGAAATACATCAATATTTTTTCATATCTGAATTAGACTGAAAAAAATGGAGATCAAATTCATCACCCTGTAATATGTTAATCAATAGCATGAGAGCAACAGGAGTAAATTTTGACAGAAGCCGGAGATTATAATAACTCCATACGGGATTTTCAGAGCTCTTCCCCAATCCAACAGTCCGTAATAAGTGAGAGGTCTGATTCGTCTCGAATGTGGAGATGGGCGCCGACCACGCCCCTCTGTTCCGGGACCACGACCCAAAGATTCGCCGAGCGTTGAGGGATGGGACATGTTGGGACGTATCGCTCCCGTCAAGCGCTCAGAGATAGCGCCCACTCACACCAAGCCTACCGCAGCAGCGTGGGAAAGGGCCCCAGTCCGGTGAGAAAACCACAGACAACAGCACCTTAATATGCAGGTTACATGATGACTGGGATAACTCATCTTGCTTTATTTTTCACATCCGGAACTCGCCTGAATCCGGCTGAAGCCATACGTTTGAACAGTGAAGTCAGAGCAGGATCCTTCCCTTTCCCGGATTTGGGTGAGGAGTGGGACTTTTAGGGCGCTTACCATGCGAATGAAGATGAAAGACTTTTAATTTCCGGATGTATTGTCAAATATGAAAACGGATATCTCAATCAGGCAGTGACTGTCGCGTCTTTTCCAACGAGTGACTGTCAATGACGGGGAATGCCTGTAGAGATAATAGTCTGGTGAAATGTTCAATATCCAACACAAGTTTTCATGTTTATTTGTACTGTTCTCGTTTTGTTTTTGGACAGCACTGAAATTTAGAAAGACAATATCTATGAAGCATTTAGGAGTTTATTGGCACACCTTTATCAATTGCCTACCCCGGATGTATGAGCAGTTGAGTTCAGGTAAGCATACACAGTGACCACGGGAACTGCCTTATCGACTCATGTAACCGGCAATCTGGTATTTTCTCACCTGGCATCAGTCCTTTCTGAAGAGAAGGACTTTGGAGTAAGTCCGCACCCTGTAGCCAGCGTAGGAATTATTCCATAATATCTATACACAATGCTGTAGAACAAATTTGATTTTGCTGATTGAGTTTGATTAATTGATTATAAACGATTAAAGTTATAACACGTAAATCTAGTACCTACCTAACACCAAAAAAAAAAGAAATAAAAAATCATGTTTCGTCGCAGGAGCGTCATTTCTCCATGGTGCGACCCTTGGGAAGTTATTCAGAGGTTCAAATGAAACAGGTTTCACGTCATAAGTACGTTCGGAATTCATGTAACCGGCTTGTGATAATGCGGATTTGATGGATAGTACGCACCACTGAGGTCTGTTCCCTGATCGGACTTCTCATGTATTCTAGTGTTACATTTCTCCATCTGCCCCTCCCCGCTTCGTCTCAGATTTCTCCCTGAAATAGTGCACTGCGTCCTCTCTGCGAGGTTTGTTTTTGTTTATTCTCAGCAGCTATTGAATATTAGAAAGGTTTGATATAGTTCGGACGACAGCCTAGTTCGGGCAACTAAATTTTCACAGAAGCCATATCAGGTCACCAGGCGAGGTCAACCAAATTCAAATTTTGAGCTCTATAAGAACTACAAATCGAAGTCGATCGATTTGAAACTTCCTACACTTTATGACCCCTCCAGGGTCTACAAGATTTATATCCGGGATTTTTCGATTTCGTGACCTGAGGTCAGGTCACGAGGTGACCTCTCCAATTGAAAAAGCATGGAGAAAAGCTGTCTTATGATCTAAGAGTCACAAAAACTATTGAAAATGCTCGGCTTGCTCAGAAAAGTATTCTTGGACACCCTTTGACGGATCCCAGGAGCCATATTTTCCCTTTGACCTCTCCAAGGTCATCCAAGGTCACCAGGAGTCAAAAACAGTATTTTGACAATAGCTTTGGACCTAATTAAGCTAGAGCGCTGAATCAAACACCATCGTGTATGTATCGTCACTGGATTTCATTTTATATTATATGTATTATTCACTGGATTTTAGGCTACTTTCTGACCTTTCGTGACCTCAGGTCATATTAGGTCACTAGGTGACCTCAGGAGGTCAAACCACTGGCGGGAGGTCTTTACGTTCCACATAGTGGAAAAAGGTCTGGTATTTTCATATCAAGTGTACTTTACCAGATCTCAATAGCTCTAATGACATAATATTTATGCCCAGTTTGCTTAAGCATTGCATATTTGAGTGAAAATAGCCGATCTTGACCTAACTTGACCTCTGGAGCTCAAACCATTGACCTGAGCGCTTAAACATGCAAAGTAATTTCGTACTGAATTCACGCCAGCTTTCTAATGCACGTCACAGATTTGCGCTAACCCCCATATTTTCGGAGTTAGAGGGGGGCATCGATGCCCCGGTGGGGCTAAGGTGGCGCCGGACCCCGGTGGGGCGCGAGTTCATGCTTTTGCATGCACGTTTTTTGCCTCAAAATGAGGCATTTCAATATTATTGTGCAGGCTCAAGCATTAGTACATGTGAAGTCGCTATGACGTCCCGAAACGTGCAGGTGATTTTATTTCACGGCATAACATTTCTCTCTTTGCTGAAGCATTCCATTCTGTCAGCAAAATCTTTAATAAGGATACCTTAAGGTTGAAAAAATAATTTCTTAGGTTTTCTCTGGTCAGTTAAGAATGTCAGGACAGCTATCCAAAGCTGTGCCTCCTTCATTTAACCTCTGTGGTACAGCTAGGCATACCAGAATCGGGGCGGCGTCAATGAGTAAACGCACTTCTTTGTCTCTGCGGTTCACGATAAAACGCGTTATGGAGAGAGAATAGAATAGTTTTAATCGCACGCAGGATGTATAAAATTGCGCCGACCATCCCGGATACTGGGTAAGAGAGGCGTTCCAGGCATTCTGACAAGTCAGTGCTCGTCGTTTTCCAGAGATTGTGAACCTCTGTCGATTACAAAGAATCGGAGTGCGGCTACCAGCCAGACATCACGGAGCCAGGGGGAAGTGGTGCGCTGGTGCGGGCACAGAAACAGGATGCGCTAATCAGAGCAGATCTGAAATGTTCCGGCTCTGATAATCAGTTCAAAAGAAATTTCCGGCATGGTTTATGCGTCTTGGAGGATGTTCAAACTATGTGGCATATTGGAAATAATACATTGTTACGTGCTATATGGCGTGCTCATATATCACGCTCACATAATGATTGAAGAACGAAAATAATGTGTTGTAAAAATTCATCAATTATGAAGGGATAGTTGACTTTGGCGATGGAGGACAGCACAGGGTTTAGTCCTCCTCATTTTGGTTTGGAGGCCATGACTGGATTTCCTATCGTGTGTCCGCCCTAGAAGTGCAGCAGAAAGCGCAGGCCCTCTCTTTCACAGAGCAATGTCACAGCCCGTAAAATTGTGCTTATTGGATGATTTATGTCGATAACCTGTGGTCAGGTCCCAGTCAAGACCACTTTGTTGGAAATGCATCGGAAAATTGGCTTAAAGGGAGATACGCGAAAACAAATTATTGGCTAGATCAAAAGGTCACAAAAGTTGTTTCAGAAGTCCTATTCTCATTTTTGCGAATTCGGCCTGCAAATGCGTTAAAATTGCGCTCAAAGTCAACATTTCTAGACGACTTTACCGGTACACCTCTTATCGATTTAAATGACTTAAGGGAGAGTGCCCATAATGCGCCATGTTCCTAAATGCGTCAACTCAAATATCTTTCAACCCATAAGCACTATCGCTACGATTTTTTCACATCTTCCGGAATTAGCACTATCTAGGCGTTTTCCGGTGGAACAGTGCCAAGAGTTGTACTATAGACCGTGAGGGACTGCATTTCATAAATTAGGGTGTATTTGGCCTACTTACGGCGCTCTTTGTCGGTAAATAACTACATTGACACGTCTCGAGGATACTTAAAGTTATTTCCAATATTATAAACAGTAAATGCTCTTTAATTTTTGAAGTTGAACACAAGTGCTGACACCCGCAGTGCGCCATTATCGCCTGCCAAAAAGAAGGCTGTCATTTCCCAAATGCTCCCATACCAAATGCGCCATGGCGCATTTGGGCCAGGCTAACCGCTGGAAGTTGACCGCAACCTGAGAGGGTAGCTCAAATTGTTTAATTATGCAGTCATTTAACTCTTCCTTTTTGTCTGAAAGTTCAAGGTACCGGGTGCGGTCTATATTTTTGGGGTGTGGGATAGGTTTGGACCGGATGATGATCAGGGCAGGGAAAAATTATCATCTGTTAGATCCTAGAAGGTATGGACGTTAAATTACATTTGATTCGGGAAATGTGCAACATTTTACGTTATGAATGGACAGACACGCAACAGCCTATTTTTTAGTTCTATAATTCTACTTAGTCGCATAGCCTGATTTAGCTTGTCTCATGGGGAGTGGGCACATGGTTAGGAGCCGCCACTTTTAGGCGGCAAACCTATCAGGTGGACGCGAAATCCTGTCGCGGGGACGTTGATCTTCACATCCTGGGGAAGGGGCTGAGAAGCGACACTCTTGGGGCGCACCATCGACCCTCTGAGGGGGACGCCAGTGTCGATCGGGTAAGGCACACGTGGCCCCCTTCACCCGATCCGCCAATGATGTATGGGTTTGATGGGTAGCTACTTTTCCCGTCACCAGTGATAGTGCGTTTAAACTATAAAAACTTATGTCGGATTTCTTCCAGGGTGTTTAGCCCCAACTCACTGGTACCTGGGTTTCAGCGATCTACTGGTGCGATAACTTATTATCCCTTGCTCTTTCTCAATTCCACAGTCTGCTGTATATTTACCTGCTGATGAATGGTTCAATTTCTTTGGAATTATACAATTACTATTTTCAAAACGGCACCATAAAAGACACGGCAGCTGCCCCGCGATCCCACGAGCTTTCCATCCATGATGACTCATACTAGGTCCTGTTCCTTCCCAGTCCCGAAAATGGCCAAGATTTGGACACCATCTTGGGGTTTGGAAGAATGGGCAGGGAAAGGCAAACAGTTTGATTTCAGGTGGTGACAAGTGCATTTATTGTTATGAAGGAGTAGTGGGAAGAAATGAAGTGGGGCTGCAGTGTGCCAGCTGCAGCCTCTTGTGTCACCAGCTCTGCTCGAATGGTTCTGGTTCTGGGACGTACGGTCGTGATTTCTGTCATTGATGAGTAAAATTTGCTGTCGAGAAGGTGATCTATCGGGTTTCGGCCCATAGAATCAGCGCTGGGTATCCGGGGAAACAGGTGATTTCAATAGAGAAATGGTCTTTCTCATAAAGGTGTATTTTTACATAAACTGTTTCCTCCCAACCTGGACTTTACAGACGCCATTTTCCCAATACGGTTGGACGCAACCACCAACCAGACAATGGAACAAATCTAAGGGTAAAATACCGGCATCAACGGTTTCATTCTAGGTACGAAGAAACCTACACGCACTTCCATCATATAAATATCGCAACCTAAGTGCGCCCACGAGTGGCGCATTTTGGCGATGCGTTCCTAAATGCGCCAATTGCTATGTTTTTTCTAAAATGCTTACACCGCGCAAATAAATGAATGTTCAAGTATACAAAGCTCACAGAATCTAGAAAAGTTCCAATATTATCGGATTCCACAAGCGTTTTCAGGCAATAGCATCTACCTTTGCTGGGGCAGTCATTCTTGCTTAACCCTCGCCCCACCGGGGGCATCGATGGCCCCCCTAAGGTTTTTTTCGGGATAGCAGAAAAACGACGAGGCGCAGCACCGCATTTGAGGGCTCTACCTCTTACTGCATCATTTTGCCACCATTCCTGAAATTTTTTACCCCGGGTCACCCAAGGTCAGGTCACCAGGTGAGGTCAACCAAGGTCACCTCTCTTCAACTTTAGAGCTCTGTAAGAGCTACATTTCGAAGTCGATCGATTTGAAACTTTCTACACTTCATGACCCCTTCAGGGTCTACAAGGTGTATATCTGGGATTTTTCGATTTCGTGACCTGAGGTCATGTCACGAGGTGACCTCTCCCATTGACAAAGCATGGGGAAAAGCTGTCTTATGATCTAAAAGTCACAAAAACGATTAAAAATGCTCGGCTTCGTTAGAAAAGCGTTTTTGGACACCCATTCACGGATTCCAGGGGCCATATTTGCCCTTTGACCTCTCCAAGGTCATCCAAGGTCACCAGGGGTCAAAATAGTATTTTGACAATAACTTTTGACCTATATAAGCTAGAGTGCTGAATCAAACATCATCGTGTATGTCTCGTCCCTGGCTTTCGTTTGATATACGACAAGGTCACTTTCTTACCTTTCGTGACCCATGGCGGGAGGTCATTACGTTCAATATAGCGGGAAAAGGTCTGAGATTTTCCTATCTAATGTACTTTACCACCTCTCAATAGCTGTAATGGCACAATAGTTATGCCCAGTTTGCTTAAGCATTGCATATTTGAGTGAAAATAGCCGATCTTGACCTAACTTGACATCTGGAGGTCAAGCCATTGACCTGAGCACTAAAACATGTGAAGTAATTTCTTACTTAATTCACGCGAGCTTTATAATGCACTTCGCAGATTTGCGCTAACGCCCATACTTTCGGAGTTAGAGGGGGCCATCGATGGCCCCCGGTGGGGCGAAGGTGGCGCCGGACCCCGGTGGGGCGCGGTTTAAGGGGGCGGATAATGGGCACTATTCCCTACCCCCGGCTAAGGCTATCAATTTCCATAAGAATTAGGTGATATCCATCCTAAACACTGATGTAGAACTTCGGAATATCACAGAAAAAAATTAAGAAAAACAACATTCCAAAACTCTTTTGAAACAGAAATATAGGGCTTCAAAGAAATCACAATTAACCAATCAGAAGCCAAGGAATTCTCATACCGGGGTCACGTGACCTATCTGACGCAAAAATTTTGTCATCCTGGGGCTGGAAGAAAACGACTCAAGACCCGAAGTACGAAACGGCTGAAGACTTGAGTAATTATGTCTTTTCCCGTTTCTAGGGCAAACTAATTCATTTTGTAGTTTTTAAAGGCTTTGTAAAATTATTTCAAATGCAAATGCAGGAGAACAGACATTTTTATTACAAAAAAACATTACTTCTCCACTTCAAATAGTTTTCGAAAAGTAAGTGATGGGTGAAGGTTTCAGCATTTTATCGGAACTGTTAACCTATTTCGATAATAAGTGAGTGGCCTCCCAAAATATTGCCGAAGATACAAAAATAATTGACTGTTTCGTAATCCGGACTTTTTCAAATAGCAAGGTAACCACAATAATAATTTTGTCGCGTATCTCCCTTTAAGTTCTATAACTTTCTAGAATGGCGATAGAGCTCAATTTTACATTATCATGAATCTGGATTTCTCAAAGCTCCAATTATGTGCAATGCTACCTGTGATGACTTTGACCTGACCCTACGTCAGATCAGGTCAAGCCATTTTAGGGTTTGGCCTGACAAGGTCATAAGACTTTGTCAAGAGACATCATTCTTTTTGACTGACGAGAGGACTCCAATGGTGCTTACACATTTTCTATGGCTTTGTCGTTACGTGACACGATGTGACGTGACACGATGTGTACGTGAAACTAGGGTCAGATACAGGTCATGACCTCTCCATTGGAAATGCATGGGAAAACAGGAACTGGGCGAAAATAACTCCATTTGCGCAGATGCAGCTTAAAAATTCCTTCATATTCTCCAAATCGTAGTATCCTTGGCCTCTTTCCAGGTTCATGTTGCGAGTTTGGACCTGGAATCTCTGAAAGGCCATCTGCAAGGTTTTCAGGCTTGGGTCAATAACTTGGCAGGAAATGATGATAAAAGCTTCTTTTGATACCATTACGTTTGGATTCTTATTGGGAGTCAATTGATATGGATATTGAATATGTTAGGTCAGATAACGACTTTAACCTGACCTTAGTTCAGGCCATTTTTATGTTTTGACCAAGTATGGTCATATCATACATCGTTCGAATTGCCGTAGTGAGAGGAAGCTAATGGTACCTAAAACTGATTCTAACTCAGCTCTGTCAGATACTAGAACCCAGAAACTCTTCTCTAATATTCCACCTTCTTTGACCTGTCATGGCTGCAATATTGCACTGAGCCAAAAAGTGGCTGGTGTAGTTTTTAAGAGCTATCCACCAGCGTTCGCGTTTTTCGCTATTCTACAAAGGAGCCGATTTCGTCGGGAACACCCCCCCACCCCACCAGGGCAAAGGTGGTTTGGGGGCCACCGGGGTGGGTGTTAAAACATATCACAAATTGGGAGACCCGCATGAGTTCTGTGTGGGGGCCCGTGTTACCTTGGGGGCTCGTATTATCTTAACACACACCCCGCTGGAGGGGGCAAATTGGCCTCCCCTCCTCCTGGTTTCCCCCAGATAACGCAAAAACGAAAGGACGCAGAACAACGAAACTTACAGTACCTTATCCCTAAATAATTTTACGTATCTGACCAAATCCGACCGATCAATTTGAACTTTCACAGTATGACGAGGTCGTTAGGGTCTACAAATCTGCTATCTCGGAATTTTTATGTTGTTGACGAAAGGTGGAGTTATCATTTTTTTGGTCACCCCATTATCATTCTGTGGTGAAAAATAGAAAGGCCTCGTTTTCGGTAAATACTGGATAGATAAAGCTAAAAATCCTCAAACTGTGTATTTTTACCACGACCTTGACAATGAACCTGAGTTTTCGACCATCTGACCTCTCAAAGATCATGTCAAGTCACAGGAGCACAGGGGCGTAGCCAGGATTTCGCTCAGGAGGGGTGGCGCCCCGAAAAGGGCCCCTGCGACAGCACCAAAAGGGCCCTGATGAGTAAAAAGTGTCCTGCTTGTTACAGAGTAGAGTGCTGAAGAGGGCTTAAGAGGGCCCTGTCTGGTATGAAATTTCAAATTTGACCACAGAGCATAGTGCGGGCGAGCCGCGCTTCGCGCGGCCCGTGTCCTCAGGGGGCCCTTCGGGCCCTCAGAGGGGCGGCTGGCCTTGCCGCCCCCTCCCCCTTGGCTACGCCCCTGCAGGAGTATACAGTGATTTTTTTGCCAATAACTTCTCACTGAATTGAGATAAAGCTCCTATTCTGCTTTCATTGTGCTTATATTCTCACGGGGGGAGCCGATTGACATGCAGCATGACCATACCAGGTCACCCTGTGACCCTGATCTAACTCGGTGTCAGGTCATTTTCACAATTTGACTTAGCAAGGTCATATTATACATCATTCGATTTGCCACGATGAGAAGAATCCAATGATGCATGCATGTTTGCCCTAGCTCCGTTGAGTAATTATCTAGAGGGGGAAATGTATGCTGCCCTGTTGTAAGCCTATGGAACTTCTTTGACCTATCCTGACCTCAAAATTGACCTGACACAAAAATACTTCCATAATCTATATTCGTCCCATCAGGAGCTTACGAATGCCGTCCGTAATTTTTATTAAGCTTTCCTGGGAAATGAGATACGGAGAGGGACAAAATATGCCCCCAGCGGGGCTCGTCATGCCAGGGACCCCAATGGGGCGCGTGTTAATGCCAGAGCTGAACGACAAAAAGTCTATGCGCCCGTATATATTTTTATCTGGCCAGAAAATTCCTGCCGAGGTTGAATAGGGCAGGTGTCTTTTCTACAAGAATTAAAATTCTCGCACCAGTGGCGCCGCGTGAACATTCTGACAGCCTAGGACGTCCAAGTTAGCGACGGACTCGCATTCCGATTCAGCGACGGATTCGCCCGAAACGGCGTCTCCTGCGATTTCGCTCAAATTCACACCATAGGCTCCCCGTGCCCTCAGCAACTCATCCCTGAAGTGATTTTCCGTCATATTCACCCGTTCACCCGCTAGAGGTGAAAAAGTGAAATTCACCCGAAACAGCGTCTCCTCCGATTTCGCTCAAATTCACACCATAGGCTCCTCGTGCCCCCAGCAACTCACCCCTAAAGTGATTTTCCGTCACACTCACCCGTTCACCCGCTAGAGTTGAAAAAGCGAAATTCACCCGAAACGGCGTCTCCTCCGATTTCGCTCAAATTAAGATCATAGGCTTCCCGCGCACTTAGGAGCTCACCCCTGAAGTAATTTTTTGTCACATTCACCCGTTCACCCGCTAGAGGTGAAAAAGTGAAATTCACCCGAACCGGCGTCTTCAGCGTCAGATTCAGCGACGGATTCGCCCGAAATGGCGAATTGCTTGTTCAGGATCCCTTGTTCAATCAATTGCTTGTTTTTGCCTATTGTAATATAGTCTTTGAGTAGAATTGTCCGAACTGGGCCATGTAATGAAAGAGGTCCTTTTTTTGATAAGTGAGAAGACATTTTTAGTCATTTTGGTAGACTTTTATCTTACTGTGATGAATGTACTGTGAAGTTCAGGACGCTTAGGTTCGCTGGCTCGAGCATTGCCTGTAACCATCAGTCGACTGCCGCCTGGCCTGTTCCTCACGGATGTGAAGAGCGTTTCTGGTCAAGATCTTTGTCTGGTCAAGTGATCTCGTTTGTGTGTTGTCAAAACCACCTCTCCTCGTCTAGTTAAGTAGTCTAATTTGTTTCGTGCCGTGGCAATGTTCGAAACCGGGTAGAAACCTGGTGGCTAAGCTGTGGCAGTGACTTTTGGCTCGTTAGAAGTGGATTGCAGCCTGGGCTTCTGGCCTAATAATAAACATTTGTTATTGAAATATTTCTTTGACCGTCCGTGCAATATGCTGGAACAAAAAATAGTCAGGATTCTTTGTTTTTTGCCATTTGGTGAACGCGCGCGGGTGAACGGGTGAATGTGACCGAAAATCACTTTAGGGGTGAGTTGCCGAAGGCACGGGGAGCCTATGGTGTGAATTTGTGCGAAATCGCAGGAGACGTCTTTTCGGGCGAATCCGTCGCTGAAGACGCCGGTTCGGGTGAATTTCACTTTTTCACCGCTAGCGGATGAAGGGGTGAATGTGACGGAAAATCACTTTAGGGGTGAGTTTCTGAGGGCACGGGGAGCCTATGGCATGAATTTGAGCGAAATCGGAGGAGACGACATTTCGGGCGAATCCGTCGCTGAATCCGAATGCGAATCCGTCGCTAACTTCAGGGACGTGTTTCGACCTAGTATAGTCACATTATACATCATTCGATTTTCCGTGACGAGAGGAAGTGAATGGTGCCGAAAATGGTTCCATGACCTCAATGTTGACCTGAGTCAAAAAGTGACCGATAAAGTTTCTTCATGAATTTGTATGAGCTATCCAGTAGCATTCGCATTTTTCGCTATTCCACATAAGAGCCGAGTTAAAGAAGGGGGTGTTTGAAACCTCCTACCAGGGCGAAGGTGACTCGGAGGCCCACCGGGGCGCGGTTAGAAGTCGCCAGGCATCATAGGCGGATCCAGGATTGCCGATCGGAGGGGGCACCTTCCCGGGGGGGCGCCATCCGGACCAGGGGGGCGCCACTTATGACCGGTAAAGCCTATCAGGTGGGCGCCAAATCCTATCGGTGGGCGCCGACTTTCGTATCCGGGGGTGGGAAGCGACATTTCAGGGGGCGCCGTCGACCTTTCAGGGGGCGCCGAGGGTCGATGGGGGGGCATATGCCCCCTTGCCCCCCTGGATCCGCCTATGCCAGGCATTGCCTTATGTGCCCCTATGGAAGCTACACACTGACCCGCACTGGCCCGCACTACTTGGGCCGAGTCGTGTAGTCCGCAGCCGGGGGCCCAGCTGGCCCAAGGGGACGATCACCATCATTGGTCCCCCTTCAATCCGGCCCTGTTCCTTTGTCCTACATGGGCACCATGATCCCACTTCCACATTGCTTCCCGGATCGAAATTGCTAGATCCGCCCTTTCAAATCCGTTCTTGAAGTGCCCTGGATCCGCCTTTGTGTAGCTTCGGAATCAACTTATATATCAATGTTTTTGCTATAAAAATATATAATTATGTTTTTGAAATAAATTCATACTTAGCGTTGATTCCTTTCGCACTTACTAAGATATTTATTTTTTCATAATTATGTTTTTATTCTCACCGCGCTGCACAAGCTCCAGAACGCACCAGATTTCCTTTTCTAGGCTAAAGCCGCTCATAAATAGGCGGTGGGTGTCGAATGTGCAACCATAAGTCTGTGTTCGCCTGGGAAAGCTGTTAATTCCGATGCTGAGTGTGTTTTATACCCGAAATCTGTACTGCTGTTGACACAAGTCCTTTCATTGCAGGCAAAATGGGGAGACGACCCGCAAGATGGTGAGTAGTTTTTTGTCAATGCCCGGGAATAAATACATATCCGCCACGGAAGGTTTTTTACTTTTACCGAGACGGAGTGTATTGTTCCGTTTTAAGTAGTCAAGCTGTTCTATCATATGGTGTGTTCCTGTCCATCGTAAAAAACGGGAGTGTGAAGGAGTTGCAGCTCAAACTGAGTTAAGATTTTAGAATTGGTGTTCACAGGAACAGATTGGGAGAAATTTGGAGGGGAAAGCTGATATGGCTGGTAAAGAAGGCCATATGATAACCATATAACCAAGAAAGTGCCAGATTTAGGGGTGACAGATTTAGGTTGTCATGCATTTCCCTATCAACCATGAGGCTGCTCCAGCACCTAGTTTGTAAAGTATGACAGTGAGCCAGTCTGCAAAGTCAAAGTATGGCAACAGGCCGGAGGAGATGCACCAGGCAGCTAGAATTCTTTCACAAATTCACATTTTCTCCCAACTAAAATTAGTGCCAATCTTGATCTGCAATAAGCTAGGAGAAAGAACTTACTCTTACCCACCAGATGCAATGCTACCTCTTGCTCCCATATTTGCCTTTTGGCATGATTCATAACATGAACTTGGCATGATTCATAACAAGGTGTTTGGGGCAGCTTGAATCCTGCCACAATTGGGACATACATTTGGTTGCTGGGCTAGACTTCTTTCTATTGGGGCTGACATTTTTAACTCGAACTATTACAAGGTCACTAAAACAATTTTAGATGTTCTGTTTTTATTTTTGGTGTTTCTGTGTCTGGTTTGTTGTGCCAATGCTGCCCCAAGTGTCAGTCCCTGCCCAAAAGATGGCAACAACTTCCCCAAGCTGGTAGGTCTGCCCTGAGGCCAGCGTGCAAAGTATGACATTTTCGACAAGATCTCATTGGTGTGAGTGCCTTGGAGACAGGAGCGGGTGGTGCGAATTTTATCAACCTGGTGCGAATTTGTGTGTGCTGAGAGGAAGGTGACACTGGATACAAATAATTGCTAAATGGGTATAAAGACATGGGAGGGGCCTTATAAAAAGTCCCTGACTAACTAACTAATAGAGCAGGTAGAGACTAATGAGAGGTAGCATACTAACATACTAATATGCATATTAGCCCAACTAACTAATAGAGAGGTAGCATTGCATTATGTGGGTAGGAGTGAGTACATTTTTCTCCCTGGTATATGGCAGATTGGTGTGAATTTTTGGTGGCTGGTGGTGCAAGAATTTTAGATGGCTGGTGCAACTTTGTCTGGCCTGCTGCCATACTTTGTGGACTGGCCCTGAGGTTGCCCCAATGAGACCTCATCAAAACCTTAAACCTTCTGCAGATTTGCATATCTGGCTGCCCATCCTCCATATGTTATATGCCATCTCCTTCCTGCCACTCCTCCTGCATTGCCTGTTCAGGCTCAGGTGACCAAGCAACCAAGTAATGTAGCAATGTAATCCAATGAACCAGTTTCCATGCACTATTTCAATTGTGATCACAGGCTGTATTCAGGTGCAATTACAACACAGGTAGAGCTTTTGGCAATGACAACTGGGTTTCTATTGGATTCTCGTGAGTCCTCATTGAACAAGATCTGACTGGATTGAGTACTGTGAGAATAAATATTTTCCTTACAGTGCAGTGGCAAAGGAGAGTAGACTGAATCGGTCAAAGTTTTCTTTATTAAAAAATCAAACAAAACAATTCTATTAAACTTAAGAAAAATTGCTCATGAAACTAAGTTAAATAAAATGGAATATAAAAGTAATTTGGGCGAAGCGAGTAAATGGAGAGTCAGAGGTGTGCTAGAAATGTAGACAAAATTGAGATTGAAAACTTTTTGCAGTTACAGCTGTACCAGTCTTCAAGCCTGAGGAGTCATCAGAATAGTGATCTCCAGCTCAGGCTGGCAGCACATGCAGTGTGATGGTAAATATTTTCTTTGCATTTCAGAGGTAAAGGAGAGCAATCTGCTGTTCCTTTGTTTTTAAACCACACGACAAAACAGAATTGTGGTAAACTTTAAACATAGCCATTATTCTTGAAATATAATTGTGTAATTGGTTGAAATGGTGCCATAGAGATAGAGACAAGATTGAAGGCTCTTTTATTTGTTGTTCAATTCATATCCTAATCAAAGTGTCATGGAAATCTCATTGTGGGATCCTGGTTCTCAGCTCTATCCATATTAGCCTACTGTGCATGAAAACCAGCTGATACTGGGTGCTCCAAAGTCGATTGATATTTTTCATATTAATGGCCGAAAAATGGCTCCATTTGGTATCATACAGGTTTATTGTACACACATTGCAATCAACAGCACACTATGGATCACAAGCGACCAAGGGTTCTGTGTTTAAAGGGAATGTGGTACCTTCACAACGTGATTTTAACTGAGATAGCCATGTTGTAAAGCAAGTCGGAAATCCGGTACTCCATGTTTCATTTGTCTTGGAACTCGATATTTCCGTAGAAAAAAAAACTAAAAAACTACCTGACACCAGCCCCCCATCATAGCCCCCCGTCGCCGGGCGGCCATTGTTGTGAGCTGCTGGTGTGACGACATATGCTGACTTCACGATGAGCATCAGCCAATCGAAGCCCTTGCAGCGTTTCAAGTATGGTAGTAGTTGCCAGATAGTGACATCATTCACAGGCTGATATTGCTTTCTTTTTCTAGAGGAGTATCTTTAAAAACAAAATATTGAGTCTATTGTGCATTTTTCAGAGAAATGATAGGTGGTTTCATTATTCTTGGCTAAAAGTACGCCTAATTTCACTAAATTCCAGGATTCGCCCAAGGTGCAACATTCCCTTTAGGGGAGGCAGAATATGTACTAGGCCAAGAGTCCCCAAAACTGGTTCTGTGCCACGGTGCTGTGTGTAAAATTCATATATGAAAATACAGGCTGTGTGTGGAAAGTGCATCAGAAGCGAAATTTTGAAAGCCAATTCAAACCCTTATCCAAACCTTTCTTTACCGTTTAGGAAGACTGTCATCCGAATTCCTTTACTACCATACCTTAATGCACTAGGATTATTCAACTGTACCAGAAGAAAAGCAAGTGGAAAATTAAGAAAAAATGGCACAGGAGTGCCCGGATAATTAAGCTTGCATGGGTGTCACTTTCTACCCAGTACCCTTGAATTTGGAACATTGGGGGGGGGCAAAAGGGGCTGTTTTAGGCTGGTGGGGACAACGGTCCCTGTGGGCTCCCTTTGGATCCGCCAGTGATTTCCTATAAAAGTGAGCAAACGATTACAGATAGTAATCAAGTGGTGGATTAGGATGTATGGTCAGTGTTGCATTCAATTTTCCCAGAATTTTTAAATGTTCTGGCACCAGGAAGGTCTCGGGGGATTCAGCTTCCTCTATGTTTAAAAGCAGGCAGCTCTGCCGTGCCACAGAAATTGGTACCTCCTCTTTTATCATATTCAGAATGTGTTGGATCTTTTCTACCGAGTGCATTGCAGATTGTTGCTCCTGTCCCATGGCTGGACGGTGTCCAGGTGAAGATGGAACGCCTGCATTTTCTCGGCTACCCCGGATACATGAGCCTTTTCAGTGTGCTCCATTTGCGATCCAACTGCGGGACCAGATGTAATAACCGTGCAGTCTGGGGTCTGCTCTCGTGCCAGAACTTCCGATTGCATGAATGAGCAAGTCTGGCCCCGCGGTTGGTGCTTGACTCAGTAAGTCTGGCCCCGCAGAGTGTACTGAAACTGCTCATGTATCCAGGGTAGGTAAATTATTTCTTCATAGGCCCTTATCGCTCAGTACGTGTCAGCCATTTTGAGAAGGGACATCAGCTGTTTTGCTGTTGTCTTGGTTACACGTGGCTACAGTAACGTGGAGTTGTTGCCGTCCTGTTCACCGCGCTCTGGACAGGAGTGCGACAAGTCCCAACATAGTTTACTGATTGATCAGTGTTCTTTGTTGTTGTTTTTTTGCATTTAGAGGCACGCCTGCCATTATGCTTCATATACTTTTGCCATTCATTTCATCAGGTGTTTTGTATCTGGGCTGCTTAGCATTGGCTTCCTATACCAGTTTTTGTATGACATGAATCTGTGAAGGTATGTTTTATGTAGAAAATCCTTATTATATTCACAATCCAATATCTATGCATGCATACTTACTGCAATCATTGCCCGAAATGAAATATTGTTTCATTTCTTAACAAGACAAAGCAACATATTTTCTTTTGATTAGATTGATCTAAAATTGGCATTAAACAGGAAAGTTGTGATAGAATCCACCGATGGCTTTTGCTATTGTGAACAAAAATACGGTCCGTTTTCCCATGCATTTGTTCTCTGGGGCTGACACTCTAGACTAAAAGTAAGCTGTCAAACTTCTGTGTACTGTCTGCAACCTGTAGTATAACTTATTTATTTATTTTATTTCATATTTTAGTAGGGCCACTCCCAACAGGCACACTTGCCCAATTACAGGGAGTATTGGCGTGGGTGTTTGAGAATGCTTGGCCATTTGCTTGGCCATTTAAGTCCTGGAACATGGCAAAATTTAGTGGTAATCCATTTTATATCTAAGCGACAATAATTTTCTCGTAAGATCTGTTTTCTCCGCATCTAACCATGGCTGGCTGCTCCCCGCAGTTACCGGTACTGCAAGAACAAGCCATACCCGAAGTCGCGCTTCTGCCGCGGTGTGCCCGACCCCAAGATCCGCATCTATGACCTGGGCAGGAAGAAGGCCTCGGTAGAGGACTTCCCCACCTGTGTGCACATGGTCTCTGACGAGATCGAGCAGCTGAGCGCCGAGGCCCTGGAGGCGGCCCGCATCTGCGCCAACAAGGTTAGTCGCTCCGTCAACACTGCACGTACTTAGACAGAGTATCTGGTCAGCTTTTGTGAGCATCAGATTTATATAGCTAAGGCTCCCTTCTTTTGTTTTCAAAAGGCTAGGTTTGAGAGGATGCTCCACCTTTTCGAAATGCTACAAATGACTGGATAGAATAACTTGGAGATGTGGAAATCAAGCTTTGTTTCCACTGAAATCACTCAGATATAGCAGTTTGTCTTACAATTTATCATGATCAAAATAGTATGTTTAGATGAAATGAAATATGTCAACAGAGGTTTTTCAACACTATGAAACCTCTCAGTTCAAAACCCATTGTAAAAGCAGAACATTCTCTTTAATGGAGGGCTTTGCCCTCTGCTGCCATATTGTAGACGCCCCCAACGTTATGTCCCAGGAAAGTAGTAAAAATTACCAAATTTCGAGCGCACCGCGTGGGGCTTTGTCCTGTCATTCACTTTCTCTCATCATTATTATCTGAATTGACTATCCATTGTTTGGTTGTTGGAATTTTTATTTCTTATTTATTTATTTATTTTTTACCTGCCCTAGTCCGTGCTATTTGAAATACTTGACAGTCATTTTGTCGATGAAGGTGTAACTGGCGACTGGCGATTGTATATCATGTTAGCCTAAACGAACTCCCAATTTGTGGAAACCCTAAACTGGGCTTACTGACAGCTTACAATCCGCTTAGCTGTTCCTTGTGACAGACCCTGGCCCTCTTCTGGTTCTGAGACTCAGAGCCTCCTCGTTCTGTGAAACTCTGGCTTGATCCGTGTTTGCATCATGAGATGACAAGGTATCTAACTAATGTGTACGTGTTTCAGTATCTGACCAAGAACTGCGGCAAGGACGCGTTCCATATCCGGATTCGCACCCACCCCTTCCACGTGAACCGCATCAACAAAATGTTGTCGTGCGCAGGAGCCGATAGGTAAGCTGGAAGCATACCCACATGCTGGAGCTAGCCGTTTCTGAAGTTCAAATCAAATGGTTTGATGTGTGCAAAGTTAGTGAAGTCCAAAGATCTTAGTACTATTGGGTCAGGCTTACCAACGGGGCCGAAATTAGATGTTTCACATTTCAAAACCTGGCTTTTTGTAAAACAAAAACTAAGTCTTTAAATCTTGTCTTTAAAACATTTACTCTTGGTTCTTGTCTCGCGCTTGCAAATCGTTATAGCTTCAACTGCCTTGTGTTAAGGCAGTATATGAAATGTGTGGTGGGTGTATTTCACCCTCTTCCCCACACCCTAGACCTCATTTTACTACACGTCCTGCCATTTCCCAAAAGCGACAAAACAGAAGGCTCCCGAGGCGTAGAACAGAGTAACGGTTTTTTGTCGCTGTGGGCGCAAAGCGTATGAGGGAAGCATAAGCTTGTTTGATGCATATCTGGTGTGTTTGAATTACCCTGTGATATTTGGGACCGACGTGTCGCGTAGCGTCGTGCTCAGGCAAACACAGGCACATTGATGACAGTGGAACATACCGTGCTGCACGGACTCTCCATGTCCGTGGGGCCCCGTCAACCACCGACACCGAGATCTCTGTCCTCTACTCCGTTACCTGCGACCTGTAGGCTGAAATCCAGCTCCCGGTACAGCACGTTTTGTTTCGCCTCATTATTGTTCGCTCAATTTTCTTTCCTCGACGATCTTGTACTTTCTTTTTCGTTTTCCCATTGTCGTTTCCTCTCGTGAGTTGAATCAGGAGACCCAATGCCGGAGTTTTTAAAAAGGGTTAATAACGACCGATAACGTGTGTTTTAAAAGTCAAACGTTAAGATACTCTTCAGAGAGGTTAACAAAATATGGAATTGTCCATAGTTAGCCCGATCTTATAATTTTCATTTCACTCTCCAGATTCTTTTACATGAAAATGGGCTCTTCTCCCCTTTTTCTCTCCCACACCCATATGCAAGCTAATTTTTGTGATGACTATCCGCTTCTATGGCTATTGGACCTGTTCTTCGTTTGCTCCGCTGTGACAAAGTGTCTCCTTTCTCTAGGCTCCAGACTGGAATGCGTGGTGCGTTCGGCAAGCCCCAGGGTTTGGTAGCGCGCGTCAAGATCGGGCAGCCCATCATCTCCATCCGGACCTCCGACAAGCTGGAGTCCTTCGTGATCGAGGCCCTGCGACGCGCCAAGTTCAAGTTCCCGGGCCGTCAGAAGGTGAGGCGCCGCACTCGTGGAGTTGTGGTATATTCTGAGTTTTGTGAACCCTGTGATATTTGGGATCGACGTGTCGCATGGCGTCGTGCTCAGGCAAACACAGGAACATTGATGACGATGGAAAATACCGTGCTGCACGGACTCTCCATGTCCGTTCAGCCCCGTCAACCACCCACACTGTTCTCGGAGGCGCGTAGGTGTAAATGGCCTGATCCCTCTATCAGGAATCGTCTCAATTGTCGATCTGAACTGGTAGTTTTTTTTGTAAGGAAGGTTTGCTGGCGAATTCAGTTGTGTGATTTATGTCTTAATTTTAAAACCAGGAAGCCTTAGGTTGTGGTCTCCACCTATTCTCGAGTAACCAATATATTTTTCAATATTGGCATATCCTTCTATAGGGCCCTCCGGAATTATGTGCCTCATTTTCAGTTTTTTTTTAAAAAAATTCTCGTTAGCAGTGACAGCCTTTCGATTCAATGTTTTTCGAGTTATGTTCTCCCATAGCAGTGATAGCCTTCCGATTCAGTGTTTTTCGAGTTATGTTCTCCCATTCTTCGAAGTAGAAGCTTGACGAGGATCGTCTCCATATTTTTTAAGAAGAGATGAAGTTTTATCACAAAACTACCAATTGTGAATTAGTTGCTGCGGTCTTTGACCTAGTCTCTGCATACGGCGTCAAGTGAGTATAACAGTAACCTAAATTTGTGCCGTCCCCGCTGGAATTTTTGGCCAGGGAAACGTTCGCAGCCATTACTATTGTTAATTTGTGCCCAAAAGTACCCCTCTGTATGAATTTTGCGTGGCATACTGAACTGGTTCCTGTATCGCTTCGTGCGAATCCTTCTGTCCATTCTCGCTTCGTACGAATTCCAAGCTGGAATTAAAGGGAATGGCTGCTTCAGTTCCAGAATTAAGTGGCCTAGGTTTTTTAACAATGAGTTCAGCCCTATTTCTGTTGATAAATAACAAAAGTCCAGCGTTTCGTAGTGTTTGTCTCTCCTGCTAGCTCTATAAAGTGCCCATGTCCGCTTGCTGTCAGAATGTGGTACGCTTCGTTCCAGATGTAGCGTCCTTGAATTGCACCTCAAATGAATATGAATACGAGTGAAACGTTTTTGGGTACATAAGTCTACTATTATGATGTAAAGTGACACTAGTATGTTTTTTATTAATATTTTGAAATATTTCACGATTTGGATAAGCCATTGAACAAAGTTTAAAGCGTTTATAGTCGCAAGTACCAATGTCACGTTTAGGACGCAGGTCTTATAGTGCCTTAAGGAGGAAAAAATATCCAATCACAACTGGGCTCAAGCATTACGTCAATTTCCCAAGGTCACCTGATCCGACGTGGTCACCACGAGGACGGTGTCAATGGGGATTAACTTGTATTGTTTATCTGCGAACGGTAGGTTTGGTTCTGGGACAAGTGAAATCTGCTTACAATGGTTTCTCGCCATGTTTTATCTCATGGCTATCTCAGCTTACATCCCGTTATGAAGGTGCCAAATTCACTCGAACTGCCACCCCTCCCCCCTCATTCTGACCCTCGCATACATGCCCGCCAGCAGCCGTCTGTAACCTCCCCTTTAACCACGCCGCTGCGTGTGCGGCAGATTTTCGTCTCGCAGAAGTGGGGCTTCACCAAGTTCGACCGGGAACGGTACGAGGAGCTCCGTGAGGAATACCGCCTGCGGAACGACGGCGCCAGCGTCCAGTACCTGCGCGAGCACGGCTCGCTCAAGGAATGGAAACGCATCCGCGCTGCCCTGCACGACGCGTGAGCCGCCCATACGTGACTGCTGAACCGGGCAATATATCTGAACAGCCGAGATACCGAGTGTTTGATACCAGCATTGGATGTTTTGAAGCGCAGGAGATGACTATTGTTGCTGATTGACTCCCGCATCGGCACAAGATTGGTCTGTCGCGCCCATGTAGGTTTGAAGACTCGTTCAACCGAACATCGGCGACGTCAAGCTCAATTTTGTTTACAGGCAACTGCAACATCCCAATTGTAGCTAAAATCATAACGAAAGAACTGGAGACGTTTGGTTCCAATGCAGTATGGACACCGTGCGGATGGAGTAGTGTCTGTGCCTAGGTCTGGGTAGGGCCCACTTGCATAAACCAGAGAATGAGGGATAAATTATTCTCGTAGGTACGATATTTCAGATATTTTTGGCCCACGATTGATAATGATGGAGATTTACACAAAATGTGCATTAAATTCTAAGAGTTTTTTAGGGAAACTAGTTTTTCAGTTCATATCTCGCGCACTTGGCGTTCCCAGTTACCCGGCTTGCAGACAAGCGTGGGCGTCAACTGCCCAAGTGCTCGGAGCTCGAAGACCCCTTCACGTGAAGTTCGCACTGGTTCATACCAACAGAATCATCAACGGAGGATGTGGCCGAAGTTGGTCACGATCCAGGTTGTCATAATTTTCAGGCCTTGATTGGTTCAAAGTCTAGCCAGTTTTCTTGTAATTATCCATCAGAGGACAGCTTTGGGTCTAATGCCAGTGCACCCAGTCGATAATCCTGTGAGCTGTGCACCAGAAATGTACATCAATGGCCCTCGGCGCACTCAGTGATGAAATGGCCGCAGACTCGTCACACTCGAGAGAGCACGGTGAGAATACTCTTGCGCCGGATGTTAGAAAAATTAAAAAAGCGATTGAGAGTTCTGGGAAAACAGTTTTGAATATTGTTGGAAGATGCCGTGGGTATATGCATACAAATCGTTTTTAATTGGCGGGTTATATTTCATCGCGATGGCCAGGTTGTACACTCTCGATGTCATGGTTGTATGTTCTCTTCAAAACGCCCCAATTTCAAATGTTTACCTGAACAGTATCATCGTTAAATTCATGCTCCCGGCAGCCTATGACGGTGGCAAATCTGGCATTGCGACAACCAGTCGCGCCGCTAGCGCCATCACGCAGCAGCCGGAGAAACTGAGCCAGTCCGGTGAACACCAGCGCCACACCGCGCCGCTGCGGCCGCCACTTCAACTACACCGCAGCCGCCCCGGTCGCATTCTGCTGCGCTGCCTGCACTGGCTAAAAACAGCGGGCTTCCTCACGCTACTAGTAATTTGTCTAGTCGTGGGGTACATGAGACACGACGCTGGGTGGAAGATTGTGGAGAGTGAAGAGGCGCGATTGGCACGTCTGCAGGTAAAGGTGGCGGACCACTGGTTGGGTACGGTTCCGATGAGTAGCGATGAGCAAGACCGCTTAAAGAGAAGAGAAGAGGCCGAAAAGGAGTTTGAACTTTTTATAAACAACGAACCTGAAAGACGAGGGCCAGCACTTCTGGGGTTGGGCCGCAGAAGAATGTAGCGTAGTTTAGGCAACGGGAGGGGGGGTTATGAACAACCAACCCCACGCGACCGAAACGGTACTTGCGAACTTTCCGGCACGATTCTTCGATCGATCTTCGATTCTGCTCATTGATCGAACCTACAACCCCTCCAAAATCCCTTTACTGTGAACAGAAGCTCTGGTTAGGAAATCACCGCGGGCTGAGTTCTGTTCCCACGCTGACACCCGCGTGTGTGACGACTAACAACCAACGAACAATTCCATACAATAAAACTTCTTTTGGCACCCATACGCCAAAGCACAATCCATTGAAAAACGGAGCCGCTTCATGGTGTGTTTTACACGCCATCTCCCATTTGAAACCTGGCAAGGTGCCGAACATCTGTTTCCGACGAAAATGGCGCCGCATTATAAGGTACAGAAACTCCTCTTTTAATTCGTTGGTTCTGAACTTATCTGATTTCCAGTGAGGCTTTCTTTGACTACACTGGCGTTCCATGTCTCCGCTACAAATATTCTCCAACCCACGGAGCTCGAAGACAATAGCATGAAACATTACGAATCTATTTGTAAAATGTATATCAAAATAAATATTTTGCAAACATCGTCTGGCTAAGGAATGGCGCTGCGCAAAAATAAGTTTTCAAAAAAGCAAACACGCTTCTGTCTGGTTTGAAGCCAGTGTTTTAGCAACCATTTCTCCTTTCAAGCGTTAACAACCTGTACTTTCTTTTGTTAACTACTTGTGCACCACCACCATAAAACATGTTAAGTTCGTAAGTAACAACTAACAAGGCTTCTGAACATCGCCTGAAATATCCGACGGCATGGGTAATCACAGTTTTTACTTTGGAAAATCAATTCATAGCAATCTTATATAAAAATATCACGGGCATATGCCAACACACATGTACAATACCCGGAAACGACCCTCACATTCTGAGGGCATAATCGTTCGACAACTCTAAAAAACATCTAAGACACTAAAATCACAGATTTAACACGGAATATTAGATGCAATTGTACAAAAAATATTGCGCACCCGTTGAATCTAGTCCTTTTTCTCCTTTTTCGCAGAACAGAGCAGACTCTACGGATAATGTTATTGCCGTCGGAAGTGACGCCGCCACCACAAATATCCCGCAGGAAGCCATGTACCCCAGAACAGAGGCCGAATAGCAGTAACCTCGCCATTTCGACAGAGAGATGCCACTCCCGCCATCTCTGCTGTCACGGCGAGGGATTGCTCGCAAAAGGGCGTCTATAAAACCGCGCGAATCCTGACCCAGTCCCAACGGGATTACATATAAAAACGACCGGCATTTTCAAGGAAGACTGGTTTCAGACGCACTTTGTCGTTCAGGTAGTTTCAATCAATACTAAAGGTCACTTTTCGTCGGCAGGCACCAGCCTGGTTCAGAGGACTGAGCCATTGATATGTGCTGAGTAAGCGTAGATCGTCGTCTACAGTTCGGTATGTCTCTCCGACCATTCGCTGCTGTCGTCTTCAAGGTCCTCCTCATACTCCTGCCGGAAAACACGCCGACGTCAGCCGGTTTCCTCAGATTGTCCGACACAACTTCAATGATGGAGTTTCCCCGAAACAAAACCGGTCCGGCAGCGGACACGCAAATACATGTGTTAAGTAACGGGCTCTGAGAGCGCTGCCCAGTGCCCACGGACCCGGGTCTCTGCAAGGACGGTCCACCAAAGTACACCTGGGGCAGTCCAGGAAGGTTCGCCCGCTCACATAGTCAATAGCCATGGCCAAGGTGGCGCGCAATGGTTTCCATCACATATAAGCCCTGTTGCTGTGACAGTTTGTCAGCAGGACCTCTAACCTCTCCTCCAAAGTAACATCAGCCCATAATCGCCTCTTATTTGTGCTTAGCAAGAACTTAAACCTTTAAACCATTAAAAATATTACGACTTCTAACTTACGTTTTCATCGCACAAAAGAGGCCGTCACCCGTAAAACCTCTAGAACTATTCCCGCTAGTTTGACGTAGGGGCGCTGATTGTGCGACAAACGCTATAGCCAAAGAAGTTGACGTGCCCTAAAACGACACGGTTTCCATCCGACTGAAGCTTTTGCGGGGGAATTCGGCTGAGGCGTAAGGGTTTCATGGATTCGGACAATAGTGGGGCGCAAAATGGCCTTTAAATCGACGCGTCCTGAAACCTTAATAACGATGCGGATGGAGTTTACATTTACGCCGTAAATCCAGCAGAATTGAAACCTTCCCTCTGGCATTGTCCTTTGTAGAGGGTCTCTGCTCGCCCCACCACGCACCCTTCATGTCATCTATGCCCTAACTAAGCGCCCACCATGTCCTTCCCACATCAAACCACACCCACCGTGTCCTCCCCATCTCAAACCACACCCCGGTTCCTCCCCATTTCAAACCACACACCCACCATGTCCTCGTCGCCAAACTCATCGTCCTCGATGGGCCCCCGGCCGTAGTCGCCGTCGGTTTCGATGAACCGCGAGATACCTTGAACTGTCCGCTCTCCATTGTACTCCACCACCTGACCAGGATAACAGTCGCTGTTAAATAGGAGGCGACAAAATCATGAGTGGTTCTGCAAGTGGTTCCATTTCAAACAACGCTCGATAAGGCTGGATTCAGACCAGGAATCTCTGGCAAGCTCAGTAAGTCAAGAGTTCAAAATGCGCCGAGGTTGAAGGGGTTTGTACACATTTGAAAAGCCACCACGCACAGCAAGTCACACGATTCGCTATGCAAACCCAGTCAACGCTAGTTTGTCTTCATCCATATTTTCCCGCTTGCCACAATCCGCAACATATACATCTCCCTCAATATCCGGAAGTATTTGGATATTTATATTGCACACGCGACGCAATAGCAGGGTAAAGCCCAGAAGGGAGCTGCCGTCCGTTCAACCCGGGCTGGCAGGCGTCCACGCAAGTGACCAAAGGGTGGAGCGTCGACCTACCGCAGAAACACCACCGCCCAAACAGTATCCGGTCCCCGCGAGCACGACTCCGGAGGGACCTTCACTCGGGTCCCCCAGAGGTAAGCAAGTTATCTGACGTTATCCCTGACGAACATTTCCTGGGGGCAAGCCCGTCGCTCGTATGACATGAACAAATAAAAGTTTAGTACCTTAACTAGCGACGCACTGACATTCGCGGACAATAATCCCCCTCTCAAAACACCTTGGTCAATCTGAGTCTAGAGTACCGGGTCCTTAAGAATGTAAACAAAAGATATCCACAACCTGACAAGAGAGTATCTGCGGTGCAGGACGGTTGACCTCACCTCGTTGGTGCCTTTCTTCCACATTCGGATGGAGGGGAAGCTGCGTGGCCTGGTGTGTGTCAGTTCGTTCTTGGTGGCATCCATCTTGGCGATGGTGACGGTCTCGGAATCTTTGTACTTTTCGCCCAGCTGCCAAGGAAACACTAAGTTAGGAGAGGGGCTGCGACCTGTATGTGTTTATTGTTTATTATGGTTAGACGAGCAACAGGTGCTCCTACCCAATGACAGCTCAAGTCATTCTAGATAAGACAGTGGCGGGGTATAATTGTGCTTTTTAATTATCCATGGTAAACAAATCGCTAAGTTTTAAACCAGAGGAATTACCAGTGCATTTGTATCGTTTAATAACGACTGCAGAACGCACAAAAGAGGAATAAAGCCAAACAGAAGAAGGCAGGGTAGTGGCTAAGGCCGCACACATCCGGTCGGGACGAGACAAGCCTTGTGTGAACCGTGACAACTTCTGTGTTATAATACTCAATGCAGCCTAGGTACCACCCAGGCCACCACGGCCACGCCTCACACAGCACCCTGCCATCTGTCTCACCTCTTCCAGGACGGGCTCCAGCCGTTTGCAGTGGCCGCACCAGGGGGCGTACAGGTCGACCACCACGTCACGACTGCGGTCCATCACTACAGAGTCGAAGATGTCGCCAACCAGCGCCTTCACCGGTCCGGAGTCCCAGCCAGGAGCCACGGCCTCGCTCGGTAAGTAGGGCTGCGGAGCGGGGGAACAGCGGGACTAGTGGCTTGAATGATGAACCTCACTACCCAACCAAACCCGCAGACTGGGGTGCAGATTCTCTTTTTCAGAGTTCTTTTTTTCAAGTTCTTTTTCAGAGACAACTAGCCTTCCTAAAAATGAGACAGTATTCGCAAAAGTGCACTGAAAGATTAAGTATCCGGAGGTCATCCAATACTAGTTCTCAAGTGCAGAATGCGGTAATGAAGAGACGAACAATCGCAAGCCGGAACATGAGGCATATTTCAACAAAACCATGCTCGTTTTCATCAAACATGAGGCTAGGTTCACATAAGGCTACACATTTTCAAAAAGCTGATGAACATGCCAGTTGGTCGTATTCCCACTAGCCCGCAGCAATCGTTTCCGAAACATGCTATATCACTCGTGACTCAGTGGGATCCGTATCTCCCAACACATCTCAGCGACACAGCTCCTGTGCGCACCTCCACGGAGCACAACCCCCATCTCCATCCCACGACAGACCCACCTTCAGTTTCTGCTGGGTGAGTTCCCTGAGGAAAGCGCTGACGCTCTCCTGAGAGACTCCCGCGCGGCTGGGTTTGAACCTCTGCAGGCGACGGGAGCGGAGACCGCGCAGAGTGGGAACAGAGTCGGAGAACACGCCGAACCACTCCCTGACCCGCTGCAGCTCACTGCTGGCAGCGTCCACCCAGACAAACTTCACCTGCCGGCGGGGCGCGGGGTCTATCAACGGAACTGCTGCCAGCGTCCACCCACGCAAACTTCACTTGATCGATCTATTTGTTTCACGACTCATTTAATGCGTTTCGTGCGTCGGTTCGGGTATATGTGGCATAGCTGTGATTCACTTTTTAGGGCTTTATCAATTTACTTTTTTACTCTTTCATCTTTACATGCATATCAACTTTGATCTTTTTAGTGTACGACAGTGTAATATTTATCAGTTTTTATTTCTGTAATCCTGATTTTTGTCTTATCATGACGACTGTGTATGCATTTGTATATATTCTTAACAACCTGACTTGATTTGTAATTGGGGGCTTCCCCGTTGATGATCTAGTAAATAAAATGAAAAATGAAAATGAAAACTTGCCGGCGGGGCGCGGGGTCTATCAACGGAACTGCTGCCAGCGTCCACCCACGCAAACTTCACTTGCTGGCGGGGCGCGGGGTCTATCAACGGAACTGCTGCTAAGGTCCACCCACGGAAGAATTTGGCGAGAAGCCAAATTCGACGAGTTTTTTTTTGTTTTAGGGTTTTTCGGTGGCGACGCTTACAAATTTTATTATACGTCACCTATCGAATTCTACCGTGCAAAGGTATATCCCATACGTTTTGCAAGGGACATTTGTGGTTTCATCTTTGCATAGCAGAATTGTCCTTAAGCACGAACATTGAATTTAAAAATGATCCAAAATATGCTTACTAGTTTTGCTTGTGTCGTTACCTTTCCGCGCCAATCCTTGGCCACCTCTCTCATGGTGTCTCTCGGGTCGGCCGTTTCTGAGTCATCTTCACTCTCCCCCTCAACATCTTCTCCGTCCCCACCATCTGGCTTCTCGGCTCCCTCTGCCCGGCTGAAGAGCAGGACGACGGTGTTGTCCTCCCTGCTGAACACCTGGCCGTAGGTGTCTTCGGAGAGTGTCAGCACCAGCGGTGTCCTGCTCAGGGAGGCCCACTCCTGCAGCTGGCTTACAGACTCTATGGCTGTCTCCAACCCCGGCTCGTCCTGGGATGAGATAGGATTTGACAGGAAACCGCCATCATGACTTAAGCATATCAGTTGTAGAATTAGACTCGCCTTCATGTAGAAAAACTAACTGGGTAATCTTGAAGCATTTTAACTGCGTAAAACAAGAGAATAGGTATATTGAGAGGACTGAGGGTAATCACTTGACCATATATCTCCGAAAATTGAAAGTGAAATGCATACTAATGACAGTTACTACTCACGCTAAATATGATGCAATATGATGCCTTAAGGTGTCATTTGCCTGGTTGCACCACCGGGCCACCCTCACCTCGTTGAACATGACCACCGAGCTGGGGGCGGCTCCGTAGTGCTTCAGTACATCATTGGCGGACGTCACGGCCACCATGAAGTCTTCCTGACCGTCAGCCCACTCCGCCACAACCAGCGCTGCCTCGCCGCCATCGTCCTCACTGTCCAGGAATGCTACCACCGCGACGTCCCGCCCGGCAGTGAACGCCTTCACCTCCTCCACCGAGAAGAGACGGTGCTGAGGACCAGTTCGCCGCAGCAGCCATCCAACCATAGCCTCCGCCCGTCTTCGTACCGCTGTACATGGTGTCCACAGACCTGGCCAATGAAGCAGATTCTGGCTCTGTGTGTGCAGTGGCCGGTCCAAGACTTATTTGGAGGGGTGGGGGGCTTGAGCACACCCGCCATTGTCCTGTAGCTGCCTCCGGCCATATGGTTATTAAAGTCACTATGGCATTGGAGAGAAGGAGGGGGGCTTAAGTCCCCTAGCCCCCTGTATCCACCCCTGCCTGTTTTCATATATTTATTTACACTACTCTCCCCAGCATCATCCATGGAGACTGTACAATGGATAATGTCACTGTTTCCCGCAAATGCTCAGCTTCTTCAGTGGAGCTTTTTTACCCTTAACAAAAGTCAGAAAACATAATTTTACTCACATCTAGACACCAGGAATTATGGAAAGACTATCCAGAGAGAAGAATGAGGTGAGATGTTTTAATCAGTCTTTGAAAGGAATTCAAACCAAGCCCACCTTAAAGAAATAAAGCATAAACATTGATCCAAAACACCCATAATTACAACCACTGATGCCCACCTGACATCGCCCAGGAGGCGCAGTGTTGGATGACTGGTGATGCCGAACCGTTTTGTGAGAAGAGGAGACTCAGTGGTGTCAACTTTTGCCACATGGACCCGGCTGCTCTGGTCAGACAGCAGGTGAGCAGCCCGCAGCAGCTCCAACTCCAACTGCTCACATGCTGCACAGGCAGGAGTGTCTGCCAACACAAATACAGAAGTTGGGATGAGATTACAAATATATGACTGCCATAGGACTGTTAATCCACCATGTGAATGAAAATTCCCATTTTTTACAGCACAAACCTAGAATCCTGCACTCTGGATGGATGGAAAGTATGAACATATCAAATATTTTTCCAAACTTCACCTGTTTGGGATAACTGATCCACCTGGAAGGATAACATCACCTAGGTAAAGAGAGAAAGTATCAATGTAGGGAATTGTCTCACTTCCATAGCTTTATCATTTTGAGAATGCAACTAGACTACATCTTTGCACAGAAATAATAAATATTGTCCATGCACTGGAAATATGAAAAGTGTAGAAAGTTGGAGGAAGGGACCAGGGGACAGAGTGCTATCAATTACGTGTGCACCACCTGAAACTAGAGGGAGGGGAAAGACACCCAGCAAAGTTTGAAGCAGTTTGGGGGGAGCATGACCCAGAATTTGGAGAAAAATTTGAATTATGAAAATGTGTGGCTTTCCTATGCATGCCTCACAATAACATTTTTCCAGATAAAAAGTATTAAAGTAGGATTTAGAAGCAAGCTGTTGAACATCAATATATCTTCTGTTTCACCTTCTGCCAATGCTGTCACCTCTGGCAAAAAGAGGAAGGTGGCATAGTTAGAACTGATATTCAGTTCCATAGTTGCATGCAATATACATTTTCAAAGGCCAGGATCAAAACAAATAGCAGAGGAGTAAATTGTTTGAGGGAACTGTGCCTTATATTGAAGTTAGTATTGGACTCATAATAAGCTGATATCCTCAACCACTGAGTTATTTACAAGCTAAAATATTAATACTCACAAAATGATACAAATAAGACTTCATTTTTATTCAAAGCTTCATCAAAGGTCACATCATTTAACAGGATAATATCTTTCCCGTTATCTTCTTGAAGCTGGTGCTCAGCCTGTTCTGTTAGAACCATACCCATGCACCAGCTGGAAATAATGACAAGCGAGAAAAACTTTGTATTTTCCATGACACCAATCAAATGAAGTTCATGAACCCGAATAAAAATATCAACAGGCTCAAAATGATACTACAACCCCCTACTCTATTGTGCCCTGCCCCAAAAGACAGACAGATGCCTAAATATATTGGAGAAGTTTAATTGTAATCGTAATTACTGCGCCACGAGCTCAGTTCCCCAGGAGTTTTAAAATAAGAACTGCATTTGAATTTTGTCTAAAGGCAAAGCCATTTTCACATAAATTCTAAAGTGAAAATTAAATTCTAAGGAGATGAATAGAAAAACGGAACAGCTATGGCATAGACATAAGTTTGGGTTTGCGACCTCAACCCCAAAATATCATCGCCTCGCTCAAAACTCAACCTTATACCATAAAATATTACTGCCCGCACTTAGCCAGCGGCCGGCCCGAACCTACGGCCGCCCAGCAACGCGGCCTATTGAACTTGCTCACGCAGCCCTGTCGATCACCCCCAGAACATCCCAAATACTTTAAGATCAACTTAACCAAAAATATGCCCCACCCCCCCAACCTAACGCGCCTAGCACCCTAAACTGGTATAAATTTTCAAGAAATTTGAAAGGGAAAGGGAAATAGTAGCAAAATGGCAGTAATATGGCAGCTTCAAAGGTAGTATATTTGTGGCGCTACAATTACAGATACAGCTCCCAACGTCCGGTGCCGAGCTTAGGACCATATATGGTCATGAACTTGTTCTGTTTGGGGGGCCAGGGACTAGTTCTGCGAATCGACCGCGGCCGCGCTGCTAAGAGCAATGAACTAGTGCTGTTTGGAGCATCACTGCTAGCCATGAAACCGACTCCTGGCCAAATATGGTCATGAAGAGTGGCTAACGCAAAAATTTCCGTGCGCTGCGGCGGGGGAGGGGAGCGGGTTACTACACTGAAAAGGAAATGCCTGAACTATTAGTCACCAGTCGGGGAAAGACCGAGGTCGAGGAATTCTAGTCTTGTTAGTATTGGGCCTTTCAGCTAGTCCTAGGACACTTCCAGACAGGGAGGAAGAGGGTACTTGGCAGGCAAAGTGTGCCAGGTAAGTTTGTCTTAATTTTGTGTTTGAATTGGGGTAGAAGATGAGCTGAGGATCAGGTCCTTTTAGTGCAATAAGGGCTTTAAGACTTTCTTGGAAATCAGGATTTTGCATATGATCTACTATGGTTACAAATATTTATGGTTCTGTTTTTTTATATAAAAAACAATAAAAAACAGCAGCAACAAAACAAAAACAGCAAAAAAACAATAGCCACAAAAACAGCTTACATCTTCTGATAACCAACAATGTTTATTGTGTTATCTGAGCATTTCAAACACAAAGCAAACATCCTGATCAGCGCAAGAGTGCATCAATGTGCTTACTTTTTCAGAGCATCTTGAATTTAATCCTTGCGCTTACAGGGGGTTGTTGCAAGCCTCCCACGCTTTTTCAAGAATTGAAAACAAACTTTTTATGTTCGAGCATTGAATGTTTGTATAGCCTCTGGGACATTCATTGCACATGTTTTGCAAAAAACCTTTCAAGCTCACAGAGCTATGACCTCAAGAGTGGAAGCATGTTGAGGTCATTTGGGCGCCTGTACCCGTTTTCATGTGAATGCTCCAGACTCTCATCATTTTTGCAGCAGCATTTGTTCATGAACAGGCCCAGAATATTTTCTTCCAGCCTTTGAGGATCATTTTTATCAGGTTACACCTTTCATGTCCTTTCTTGACCTTCAATTAACTTGATTTGACCTTTTGTGACCTCAGTGATAACTCTGCATCAAATAATGACTACAGATGTGTGTTTCGGTTCAGTATTTCTAAATGAGATCAACACCAAATTAGTAGACTTTCATTCAATACAGACTTGACCTTTTTTACCTGTGACCTTATTTGACCTTGGAAGGGGTGTTAACAATAACAGATGAAGAAGCAAGCACTTACTTGGCATAAATGATGCGAAATTTATTATGAATATTCAATTTTCAGCATGGGAAGGATGCTGAACAAGACGTTTGTCATGCAATACTGACTTGACCTTTTTCCACCTTTGACCTAATTTGACCTTGAAGGGGGCTTAAGCAGTGACATATGATAAGACTGGCACTAAATTTGCATAAATGGTACAGAATGGCTAATGAATAGTCCATTCAAATGATGTGGACACTGAACAAGTTGACTTGCTTCCAATATGGATTTGACCTTTCTACCTACTTATTGTGGTCAGCCAGGTCATTGACTTGACCTGGAAGTTGATGTGATGACCTGAGATTTTTATGAAAGAAGCCTTGGGCGTTGTTTAAAGCGTTAAATTTGAATTCAGCGTCCAAAATTACTCTGCAACAGAAAATTATACATATTGGGCAATTTTGAGTTGTAGCAGTCAGTGACCTTTGACATTTGGCCTCACCTTCTGCATTTCCTAGATGGGTCACATAGGCGTAGCATATGAATCGACGCGTGAATGTCCGTCTCTCAATTCAATGGCCATACAAATGTTATTTGCTACCAAAATTCCGGTCAATAGCAGCCAAAACCGCAAAATGGGCCGCAACAGGGTGAACATCAGGTCATTAACCTGACCTGGAAGGTGACCTTATGACTTAAGGTCATAAAAATGGGTATCAATCTCGAGTTCTTGCAACGACCAACACGTTGGTTTTTACCGTGGAGCTCTACGACAATTAGGGGCCAATCGCGAGGGGGTCGCAACAACCCCCCCTCCCCCTGTAAGGGCGAAAGTAGCGAAAACCAGAGTACGTGCAAGGCTTTAGCAGACCCTGTTCAAGTTGTTTGGCAGCATTACTTCATCATGGCTGGAGAGGCACAACAGTTACTATGCAGGGCATTGGAGAAATTGCACTTTTTCGAAGCTCTAAATAACCTATTTTAGAACTGTATCAACAAAACTTATATGGTTGAACAGAAAGCTAAAAGATTTTTATTTGTGAAACCATCAGGCGTTTTGCGAAAACTCCAGTGAAGAATATTATTTTTACAAATTTTCCAGAGCGTGTCAAAATAAGGACACGTTCAGCACTAACAGCTGTTTGCAGTAAGACTAATCTCGATTTTGATTGGCTATTGATTTCTGACCTTTGATTGGCTGTTGGTGGTACCTGCAGCAGAAGACAATAAACACCGGTGATCTCTTGAGCCAAGGTAAACTTATTTCTCTCGGCTATTAAGTAGCCTGACTTGATCAAATAAATGCATGCCCTTTCAAAAAATTCTTTGAAGTATTATGATTTTTTCATTAGATTTACATAAAATACGCTGCTCGCCGTTGAAATCAAGGTTACTGTCAAATGGGTGAAACAAGTTGATTTCGATTTATACTAGATTGCTGCCAAATGCTCCCCAAACTTGGTATGTTCCAGCTGATCATTCCAAAAACTTAGTAGAATCTCCTAGAACTTAGTAGGAAAGGGCGGTGACGTCATCATGGGAGGACTATATTTAGTAGGAAACTTGGTTGTACCCGTAGTTAAGTACCCTGGGCTTTAGCATCATTAATGCTCGTTGATATGCCACCGTCCAAGGCCCGCGGCCGCCACTGCGGACACCGTTGGTTAGAGTGCTATTGCTTAGTATGGAAGACCCCGAGATAAAAGCTGACCTCCTGCAGTCTTCTCAACTTTCTAGTAATGATCAATGATCTCTTCGCCAAAAAGCTACCGCCTGGAATAAATTACTCCCTTTTTGCGGACGATGTCTCCATTTGGAAATCCACTGCAATAGATACCGGGCGGTATAATGTGCCAGAATTTCAACATGCAACTACGCAGTTGCAGGATAGCTTAAACGACATCGATAATTGGTGTAGTTTAATGGGTCTATCACTCTCGGCGGAAAAATCATCAGTCGTTGTCTTTGCCAGAGCGCATTCCAGACACGACCCTCCACGGCTCCAAATCTCGGGTAAACCTATTGAATGCACCAATAGCTTCAAATTCTTGGGCGTCACCCTAGATTCCCGATTGAGTTTCAATGAGCATATCACCAAAGTCGTCTCTAGCTGTCAAAAGCGAGTCAACATTCTCCGCATGCTTGGCGGCACAGAGTATGGCGGGGATCGAAAGACCCTGCTTATGCTCTACAAGTCCCTGATACGGTCCATTCTCGAATATAATTCGTTCTTTTTGACTCGACGAACAAGACCAATAAATTAAAGCTAGAGCGAGTCCAAAATGCCAGTATCCGGGCAGCCACAGGCGCGCTCAGAGAATCCCCCATCACCAGCCTGCTAACTGATAGTGGGCTATGCCAACTGCAGACAAGACGCGACGCCCAGCTTATTTCTTACTACATTAAGGTCCAATCCACCGAAAACCACCCGGCAAAACAATGTTTCGCCCATCCCAGACGAGCAAATAAAGCCACTCTACAGAAGTGGCCCCCATTTAAGCACAGAGTAGCGAAAACCCTGGAAAGCCTCAATCTTGCACTGCCAACAACAATAGGCAAACCCCCACTCTCCCGCTTCTGGACTCGGAAAGAGCCCAAAGTGGAATTTCTTTTCACTTCCCGTAAAACGGACTTCTCAGAGGAAGAAGTCTCCCAGAAATTCTTAGAGTTCCAGTCTAACAACACTGGCAAAACCTTCATTTTCGCCGATGGCTCTAAAATAGGCGAAAAAGTAGGCCTCGGCATCTGGGGGCAAAATATTTGCCTACAGAAAAGACTTCCGGACAACTGCTCTATCTTCACAGCCGAGGCTGTTGCCATCCTAAATGCATTAGCCATAATCAGAACCCAAAATATCAACTCAGCCGTCATCTGTTCAGACTCTAAATCTGTCCTGCAGGCCGTCAGTAACGTAGTCAACCCCAGCCACCACGTTATAGCAGATATTCAGAAAGGTATCGATGATACCCCTGAAGTCTATTTTCTTTGGATCCCGGGCCACTGCAAAATTCAAGGAAATGAAAAGGCCGATGAGCAGGCAAAAAAGTCCCTAGAACTTAGAGAGATCGCACCCTTAATGTGGTCTGGAGATGATAGCATAGCTCTCCTCCAGGACAGTATCCGGAAGCAAATTCAAAATAACTGGACCACAAACCACAGGGCCCACCTATTCTATATCAAGCCTAACATCGGCTACTGGCCCAGTTCCAACCAAAAGAGTCGCCGGCGCGAGGTTATTCTAACCAGACTCAGAAATGGACACACAAAATTAAATGCCTATTGGAACGCGGGTACCTGTGGTACCTGCGACGCAATGGAGAATCCCTATCACATTCTCATCGATTGTCCCCAGCACAATACCCATCGGCAACCCATGCTAGATTACTGCCGAACCCAAAACACCCCTGTAGACCTAAAAACTCTGCTCGGTAACGACCATCCTGAGCTACTCGAAAAACTCTTTACATTTCTAAAGGACTCTGGGCTAGAGAAGTTTCTATAAATCACCCCTCCCAGTATATATGATGGAGGGTGCATGGTGCACCCCCAAAGTAGGACTTGCCTATTTCCCAATTAACCATTCATGTCATAGATGATCCACTGCAAAATTTAAGCAATAGTTGTTTAACCTTTAAATGGTTTATCGTAGGCTAAGAATAGGTTATGTTAGGCTAGCTTTGAAATCAGGTTCGGTTAAATAGGTTAGATTTCTTCACCGCAGTGATACCTTTCACTGTGGGTCTATGCTAACCACACTCATACTCTTACTAACAATCTAACTGTCCTCTCACACTTCTTTTCCTCTGCGCGGCGGCTGCCCAGCCGGAGGGGAGCTGCAACCTCACCTCCGGGTTGCAGGGTAAATTCACGGCACCCTGGCCAGGTGTTTAGCGCAGTTTCTAAAATATGAAAATTATTGATTTAACGGAGGATTTCGAGTAACGTAGACAAGCGGATATCAGTAGCTGACACACAAAATTCTAAATTCTAAATTCCAAATTCTAAATTTAAGGTCTTCAACCACCGAGATAACCTTCGCACTCTGCGGGTCTAAATTTATTAAAAGACCTCCTTGGCATGGCTATGCCATTGCCACGACCGTCCATTCGCAAGCTAAAAACATCTTGCAACCCATTACTTGAAATAACTCCCATTGCTTTAACAGGCTAACGTAGCTTGCCCTCACGCAAAATTCTAAAATTCTCCCACACACTCCTTTAGAGGCGGGCAAAGGTGCTATGCACAGAACGGCTAATAAAAAGCCATAAGCAAGCAAGCAAGTCTTCTCAACTGCGTTCTTCTCGGCAGACAGAGCTCATGGTGGCTAATTTTGCACTATGCTGACACGTGATTGGTACGCATTTCGTCGTGCGGAATTTTCCCGATGGCGTTTTTCGTTGTGCATTTATTCTTTCACAAATTGTCGTCCATAGTTTTTCGTTATCTGTTTTCACGTGCGCTAATTTTTTTGAAAGAATATTTTGCAGCTCTTTTTCGCATTATTTTGTATATTTGGCATTTATTTTGTATAAATTTCGTATTCGTAATATTTCACCTCTTTTCGTATACGCAAATTTTAATAACACATTTGTTGGTAGGAAAATGTTCATATCACATTTGTTCGTGTATTTTTTTTCATTCTGCAACGCGTTTTCGCTTTACAGTGCCTTAAGAATGCCGGGGGTGCGCGCGGTGGACCGTCTTCAAGACATCTGTCTAACGAAGTTCAGCACCTACCTGGCCGATCTCTCCATCGACCCCAACCTCAGCGGGGAACAGGCCCACAAAGATGCGGAAGAAGCCAGCGTTTACCTGCAGAGTAGCGTGCCGCCTGTGTTCTTTGAGAAACTGGTGCACGCTACGCTTGTCATCGTAAACAAATATTTCTACCAACCAAAGTGAGTCCTGATCCTTTATTTTTACTTTGTCAGAAATGACAGAGCTACACCTCTAAAGATGTCAGCTTTGTTAAAGGAAATATGAGACCTAAGCTTGGCTTTGATATTACAGCATAAAGACAGCTTAGGAAACGTCCTCGAACTACTTACAACGGTGTGTCGGATTGGGTCATTAAGTTCCAAATCCTTGTGCTGTATTCCTTGACACGTGTTGCGTTTCTAGATGGTTTCCTCTCTAACTGTGTTATTGTGTGCTTTCACTTGTTCCTACGGTTTTAATTTTTTGCACCGTGCGGTCTCCTGCATAGTTCACAAGTGGTTGGTGTTTTGGGAGACAAAAACTGAAAACGAAAAAAAGAAAAAACGCGTAGCGTATAGGGATGACTGAAAGGCAAGGGATGACTGAAAGGCTGGAACAACAATCGACTAGTACGGAAGATACAGGAAGCTATTCTATTGCCTTCATAGATTGATCCTCTTCATGCCAGGACCTGGCCAAAGACCTGAGTACGCTCCTTTCCCAGTGGTTTCCCTGAAGCCACACATGCACCAATGGCAACGCCATCTCTTTTCCTCCGTAGGCACAAGTCGCGGCGTCCGTGCATGGTGGCGGTGGTGACGTGGCTGCTGGGAGACCACATGCGCCACCTCAGCCTGGACACCTGCCGCATGCTGTGTGACCGCCTCTCCGTGCCGCACGTGTTCGCTTGTCTGGCGCGAACGCCGCGCCTGGAAACGCTGGCCATCGGGCGGCTTAACTTCTGGAAGATTCCTGAGCTAGCCACGCTGTCGGATCGCTTGGCTGGTAAGGTTCCTGTTTTTTTTCGTTTGTCTTGGCTTCTTTGATAGTTTGAAAACCAGGCGCTGCTCATTTATGACTTTTTTGCAGCGATTGGGTTTCATAATGTGTGCTCTCTTACACAAGTGCTGTGATTATATGTGGATTTGGGGATATCGTCGGAAACTATCTCTACTTGGGCCTCTGCCACCTCAAGGGACATCATTTACAAAGTTCGGTTTCTTAACAAAAGCCGACAAACAGGAAAAGATTGGTATTTGAAATTCTAACTATCGTCATATTCCACGGCCGGCATTTGTCGCAAACGGCTTATGTCCTTCCTTACAAGCGCATTATCTTTTGCGTCTGTATAATGATGTGTCAATATCCGTTGTTTCAGGTCTTCCTCATCTGACGAGCTTACGTTTGGAATACATCTGCCTACCGGAGATGTTGACAAAGCTGGCAGACAAGTGCCCGCGACTCAAGGAGCTGAGTGTGAAGGATTCGACCAAGATCGGCGACTCGGAGGTGGCCGAGATTGTACGGTGCCGCCGCCTGGAGTCCCTCGACATCAGCGGAACCTCAGTTACAGGTCAGTTGGACGCTGTCTTGCAGGATTATCTGTGTGGGTTTTACGCACACTAGTCTTCTTTTAGCGTCAAAACTATAAAACATCTGAATGAACTTTTCTGATTGTTGCTGGAATTTCTTGTTCTTGTGAGTAGTCTATGCTGCATACTTTTTGTGGGCAGTTTGGAAGCCCAATGGAAACGAACAACTGTTGAAGTGAGGGCGTTGGTTCAAGCTCCACGCTATTCAACCGTTCCAAAAATTAATGAGTCCATTCTAGTTTTAAGTCAATGCGAGCATGCCGGTGTGGAATTATAATAGATTGATGTGACAGCATTGCACAAAGTTAAGATTAAATACGTTTTATGCGTTCATTATCATCCAAAACAGGTATTTCGTGGTCGGGTTTAGGCTACCGCCAACAGTGAGATATTGCATTTGAATTACCTTAGTTTTGTTGTCTCCGCCAGGTTCCGGGTCGTTATTGTATTTACGTTACCCCAGTCGTGTTCTGTCTCCGCCAGGTTCCGGGTCGTTATTGTATTTACATTACCCCAGTCGTGTTCTGCCTCCGCCAGGTTCCGGGTCGTTATTGTATTTACATTACCCCAGTCGTGTTCTGTCTCCGCCAGGTTCCGGGTCGTTATTGTATTTACATTACCCCAGTCGTGTTCTGTCTCCGCCAGGTTCCGGGTCGTTATTGTATTTACATTACCCCAGTCGTGTTCTGCCTCCGCCAGGTTCCGGGTCGTTATTGTATTTACATTACCCCAGTCGTGTTCTGTCTCCGCCAGGTTCCGGGTCGTTATTGTATTTACATTACCCCAGTCGTGTTCTGTCTCCGCCAGGTTCCGGGTCGTTATTGTATTTACATTACCCCAGTCGTGTTCTCTCTCCGCCAGGTTCCGGGTCGTGGGAGATTCTCTCCGCACTGACAAAACTCAAATCATTCGAGCACTGTCCATTCAACTGCAACTCGGGCCCGTTCCTGTTCGACTCCAGAGAGGAGATGCTGAGCTACATCTGGGACTTCCTCAGCCCGGATGGCCGGGCCTACAGCGCCGCTCTGCCGAGCGTTACCCGCGAGATGGCGCGCCCGCCAGTGGCTGGCTCTCCCGCTGGTGAGGCAGAGAGACAACCCGAGGTACAGGAGGCTTCTCAGGAAGTACGTGAATATGAATCTCCAGAGCAAGCTGTGTGTGCAGACGTACAAGATGTCCCTGCTGATGCGGAAAATAAAGAGTCGCAAAATACAACACCTCCAATTGGGGAGGCGTCATCTCCAGCTGCTGCAAGCCAAAGCTCCATCAGAACAAGCCACCCGTGCAGTAGGGGAAGGGGCAGAAGCGTCTTCCGTAGGTGAGGGTGACCTGAGTGGACATTCTGATCAGGAGGTTGGGAGCGCCTCTCTGCCCAACAAGGCACGCCAGAGATCAGAGGGTGGAGATTCAGATCAGCCTGATTCCAGTGCTGCTTCGGGCTCAGGAGAGGAGAAGACAGAGGGTGGAGGTGATCCAGTGGAAGCTTGTGCAGCGGGAGGAGAACGGGCGCTCTCCAGGGACAGTGCAGAATGGTGAGCACGGAAGACAATGAGGAAACTAGTGCAAACAGGGGTGCTGGCGAGGTTGATCGACTGGGAAATGGAGCAGGAGACGCTGAGCTGGCAGCAGCCCCTGCGGAAGACCTACTTCCGCCTTTTTCCCGGGAGTCATCTGTCGGGGCTGACCGAAGCTCTACTTCTTCCTCCTCCCGTCGGATGTCGCCACTGCCGCTTTCTCGGAGTGGGAGCGGCGTGCTGCCGGTTCGTGGACTGGGCATCGAGAACTTCTGGCTGTTTAACCCCAAAACGGAGGAGGTTGCCCTGGCCCGCCTTTGTCCTGCGGTTCGTCGTCTTCGACTGGACTTTGTTTTTCAGGTGAGATATGGTCACTCTGAACGTTTGCAGGCTCAAGGCATTTGAAATGTTTGCGCAATGCGCACCCACTACTCGGCTTTACTGTTTGTATGAAAAGATGACAAATAATGTTGGCGGACAGAATCATAGTGGCAATAGGGTTTTGTTTGCGACTTTTGATATGATTTGTACATTATTCTGTGTACTGAATTTTCCCTCTCCCTGTGCGACCGATACATTAGTAGGTTAGACTACGTAAGCAATGGGCCATTCGCTGTAGGACTGCGTAGCTTTACGATTTCATCTGTGTATTCATCTTTATCGTCTCGAGCGTATTTCATCAAAAAATATTTACTTGCTGGGCGCCCCGGTATGATTTGCCGCCCCGGTGAAACCCTTCATACCCCGTTTGTTTTCGGTTTAACCCTATTAACGTCTGTCGTTGGTCAGGACATCGGGATGTCGCCGAACCTGGCCGGGCTGAGCCTGTTCCAGCACGTGACGCGGCTGGACATCAGTAGCTACGACGCGCCTCGGTTCTCGGTGATGTGGGAGATCCTGCGCCGCATCGGCCCCGGTTTGACCTCTCTGGCCGTGCACGTCTGCGACGACTACACCTCCACCGCCGTCATCGACACCACCATCGCCAGGTTCTGTCCCAAGCTGGAGGAATACAGCTTCACCGGTGACTACTCGGTGCGCCTGCCGGCGGACAGAGGCGATGATGATCTGGATTTCACCATCCAGGAGAGACACACTAAGTTGAAGTCGCTGAGGCTTGGCGGGTTCGTCACGGGCAGGCGCCTGCTGTTCATTCTCGCTCACGCCAGCTCGATTCGCTCTCTGTACCTGGACGGGGAGCTGCGACATCTCGATGATGCAGGCTTCTTCGAGCTGTTTGCGGCTAACCCTCTCCTGAGCCTGGAGGAGATGTGGGTGAATGTGTCCTCGGGTTTGTCCATCAGGGCCGTGCTTACGTTGGTTCTAGACCTGAGGTCTTCGCTGAGGAGGTTGGGCAGGCTCAGCAGCCTGGAGGGGATGAGTCGGGCGGAGTTTCTGGAGCTGAAGAAGCAGGTTGCCGCCATGAACATGGACATTGACCTGGTCTGGGTCACTCCTGGCGTTTAGATGTGTCGTGGAAGGGCGACTTGTTTACGAGTCGGCTGCTTTTTCAAGTCCAGCTACTGGAACCTGGTGTGATACCAAGCGATGGTCACTGTTGTCTGGGGATCACACCAGATTGTCATTCTCAGTGGCTCAAAATCTGAGCAGGATGGATTACATGAAGTTTTAATGTTCAGAACGACAGCTTGAAAGGGCATCAGACGAGGATTACGGCGGTGAGCAAGGCATTCGTACTTATTTAAACCCTTCTCGAAGAAACGGATCGTCTAAGGGATTTGAGCTTGTTATGATAACGCAACCGAGTCTGAAGTTGCGGCCCAGGTATGTTGTATTGAATGGCTGTATATTTTGACTTCTAAGTGCCGACAGATGTTTCTCATCATTGATCTTGGATTTGTTTAATAACTTTGTTGGAATGCGCTCAATATTGTCTGTATTTACATGATATTGCATACGTCCTTGTAGCAGAGGCTTTCTACTTTCAGTTAATTTTATACAGGTTTTGGACCCAGCTCCTATATATTACTGACGGTTCAACTATTCATCCCTGTTTTGAATCTTGAAGTGTTTTTTTTAATTACGTGAGGTTCACGTAGACAAAGAGTGGTTTTCAACAATGCAGACATTGTTCCCTCCTCTTTACAGAGGTAGCTGTTGTGGGTCGTTATGACCTTTGTTGTGCCTTAGCTGCTGTGGTCTCGGGCATCTAGTCCTATTTTTCTCCCTGGGACGATTTTGTCAGCTCGTCGTCTATGGTTTTGAATTGCATTGTACTCCGAATTTGTGAGTGCATAGTCAGACTAAGGCATAATTTTACGATTTTGCGAAAAGTGTTCCCGTGTAGCTTTAAGTGGAAAGTCTTTTTACACCAGATTGTGCTCTTTCAGATGATATCGTATCAGAACAAATACAAGCCGAAGCTTTGATTGTTTTCGTAGTCGACAATTCACACTAAAACACTCTTCTGCAACATCTAATGTTTTGCCATTACCACAACCAACTTTATCGGGGTTCGTCGGGGTTCGTCTTTAAAATGTGCAGCGGAAGGGGAGATTTACCCCTCTCCATCGGTCACCCATTAGTTACGCGCGCCGCTCGGTTTTATCGGCTCCCACCCTTTCCTCCCTCAGGATGCTATGAAAAGGCCCCCATGTCGTATGCGATGACTCCCAGCAGAACCGGGTGACGGGTCTCATTTTATCAGCGAATTTTCCTATTTCAGTCAAATGGGGTTAGAACTTTTGTCGGTAGCATATAAGGTCCGTTACAAGAAGCCTCGATCCGAAAGTGTTCGAACTGAGGTAGTTTTCAGTCGTCGAGGAGTATCACTCATAAGGTACACTTCGCCGGTCCTCTCCCCATGGCTTGAGCCTGTGGCGATGCTGCTGTTTCTTGGACGTTCAGCTAGGATGACGCTACAGTTGTATAGCATGTTGTGTCAAAAAATTCAAACTGGTTGCCTCGGCATGAGTACCTATGAGTACTAGCGATCACCCGACTCCGTGGGTGGTAAGATGGTGGCCGTTGATGTTGAGAACAGACCGCGGGGCATCACATCCAGCTCACTAACCGAACTTTGCCTCTAAAGTCCGTACGACAGAACAAAATGGATGGCTCGTTATACATGATTAGCTGATGGGACTGATGTGATCCGTGTCCGAGTGATGACCTTCAGAAATGCAAAAACACCAGGAATATTGTTATACGTACTCCAGCACATCTTGAGGATGATGCTAGAACTTGCATTCTGGGATCAATATTTCTGTGTTGGGAGGACTTCTTGAACGTGTGTAGTGCATTCAGCATTCCTGACAAGTACTAGGTTCTACGTACGAATAACGGAGCCCCACTTACAGCGTCTCCAGGGTCATGTCAACCAAACCGAAATACATCGCTCGCTTCACGCCAATTATTCACAGCTCTCCCATAGCTGTGCGAGGCTGTTTCTGGGTAGCCGAGGCTATCCAGCTTTGGACCTGCTCAGGTGCTGGCTTGCCCCTGTGTGCGTCGACGCAGCTTGTTGAGTGATATCTCGGGTTGGGCGGGGAGGGGGTGCAGCAGTGGCCACCCCGATTACCATAAGTAGTCAGTGCCGGGGACTGGGAGCTTTCGCAGGGTGGAGAGCTTGACAGGCCACATCTTCTCTGCAATACGGCATGTGAGTCAGCAGCGTCGGTGATCAAGTCTCACAGTCAACCCAAGAGGTAAGCGATCAACTGGGAAATGTTTGTTTGAGGATTTTGTTATTATTTCGGAAGTATCTGATTTTTGCTTGAGTTTGTGTTAAAAACGCGTCAGGAGATTTTCTCAGCGATCGACAGAATGTGCTGCCAAGTGAGGTGTTAGGTAACGCATTTATACCTGCCATGCTACATTTGAACTACTTAAAGGTAGCATTTCAAGAAAGTTTGCCTCACAATTGGGAAGTCTGTAAACTCAGAATATTGTGTGAACGGTTGCCAGAGGTGTCTAACTTTTAGAGTAGGTACGTCATGACGAAGAAAATTAAAATTTAACGCCTCCAAGCCTAAAGTTTCCCTTAAAAAATTCAGGCCAATACGTTTGTACACGATGCTCACCAATCATAACCAGTATATAACCGAAAATACGACTTAATTGACCTACATGGTGATTCAATTCCAGACCTAAATCCGAAACTAACCCAATTCGGACGAATCCAACCCGACCCGCGGACGGCTCGGATATCAATTTTGATATCTAATCCATGACTCCCTGTGCAACCTCTTATGTCAAGGTTACACCAATAGAACCTTATCAAGGACATCACAAAATTGTCGCACATAAATAACACTCGGTTTAAACCACAGATCTCAGATACAAAAATCCATATAAGCTTGTTCACAACCATCCGCGTGAATCGCTCACCGAAATACATTGTTCGAAAGATCCCAAAACCTGTAAACGGGCCATGGCCTTAAACTAGTTCATGTCACAAAAGATGACCGAAAACTGTAACATCTGTTTAATTCACCTCCGCTTAATGTGCTCTCTTCACAGGAGATTTCTCCCCGCCGTGGGAGCTATTGGAACGCCGGGGCTATTTTTCGACAAAACACCTGCCACCAAAAACTCGCGTCTTCAAAATGGTGTCTGGACCAGCCCCTGTGTCAATGGCCAGGACACGAACATAGAAGGCACACTGACAAACCCTATTTCTGGCTTTGCAGTGCCCTGAGAATGCCGGGGGTGCGCGCGGTGGACCGTCTTCAAGACATCTGTCTAACGAAGTTCAGCACCTATCTGGCCGATCTCTCCATCGACCCCAACCTCAGCGTGGGACAGGCCCACAAAGATGCCGAAGAAGCCACCGCCTACCTCCAGAAGAGCGTGCCAACCGCCTTTTTTGAAAAGCTAGTACATGCTTCCCTGGCCGTCATGAACAAGTACTTCTACCTTCCAAAGTTAGTTTGCCTTAAGGCGTGGAGTGGCCATTTCCTCCGAACACATTGCGTGGTTATGTTTCGTAAGTGCATCGAAGATGCAGTGCATTGTAGATATCGCTTTTCATGCTTTGATTGATGGATTGTTCTGAGTTAAGAGCGCAACAACCTCTATGGTCATGTAGCACCCACTTTGTCATGTATGGAATGATTGGGAAAATAACTAGTGCCGTGGTTCCACCCAGTGGCAGATACAAAGGGGGTCAAGGGACTCAAGCCCCCCCCGAAATGTCAGTGTCTATAGTTTATGCATAGCCGAAGGCTGTTCCGAGGCAATGGAAGAGACGGCACAAGCCCCCTAGGTCCCCCTGAAATGTTATCCTGAACCCGCCACTGACTCCACCCATATTTGGTGGTATTCCAACAGGTATCATTTCCCGATACGCTATCTGGTGTTGCTGCTGAGTCAGCGCGTCTGCTTCCGATACAAACAGCACACAATTCGCTTGGTAGCCCTCTGACCGCTATCTAATAGACTGATCAAACTCTTATCTGAACGCTCATGACGTAGGCTGCATTTTGAGCTTACACATCTCCATTTATTTTCGGTAAAAGCCCTTGCTATTCACAATAATAAATACGTAGCGTACCGACGAGACAACACAAGGAACTGTTTTCCGGCGCCGGTGGCGGAAGGCGGCAGGGCTGTCTAACCACCCTCAGCTACCCCAAGAAGTAACCGAATGGGTCTTGGTACTTATAGCTGTTGGGGGCCCTATCCACTGTCGTCAGATTGTGCTACTCAGAATGTGGGGCCGATTGCGGGCAGCGGTTTTTCGGAAGCGCCCGGCGTGCTTGTATTCAGTGAAATAAGAGGAGAGAAAGCTCACGGCGACAGCACGGACTGCGGAAGATATAGGGGGCTCCACTGAGCGTTTCAGAGCCGATGTCAGCTCTATTCCTTCTCACCGTATTGCCGTGTCTATGACCTCACCTTCCCCTGGTAAAACCTTACAGGCACAGGTCGCGGCGTCCGTGCATGGTGGCGGTGGTGACGTGGCTGCTGGGAGACCACATGCGCCACCTCAGCCTGGACACCTGCCGCATGCTGTGTGACCGTCTCTCCGTGCCGCACGTGTTCGCTTGTCTGGCGCGAACGCCGCGCCTGGAAACGCTGGCCATCGGACGGCTCAACTTCTGGAAGATTCCCGAGCTAAGCATGCTTCCAAACATCCTGGCTGGTGAGATTAAGACCCTTTTTAGCGTGGCAAAAATTGTCATGAACTGATACCGGTTTAAAACAACAGGTCGGTGAAATCAGTGAGGAGATTTTTGCATTTCAAAGTATCATATGCTTCCACAGGAATACTTTCCCAGATTATACGTATCTCTGTTGCCCCATGGAGAGAGAGAGATGAGAGAGAGAGAGAGAGGGGGGAGAGAGAGGGGGAGAGTCTCCATTCTTGCAACATATACTATCACGTTATTGTCCAGTCTAATGTATACTAACGGGCCGTCAATTTTAGATGATTTTCATCCTTTTATTTCACCGTTTGTAATCGTAAATGAGGCATTCAACCGTTTTCACCCAACATGATGTATACATTCACGTCTACCTTGTATTGACCACAGTCATCAAACCTATCGTTGTCATAAAATTATTCATGCCCTTGCATTCCAACCAAGTCTAAACCCACTGGACGTTGGACTTACTACCATCATAAACTACGTGCATATCTCGACAGGTCTTCCTCATCTGACGAGCTTACGTCTGGAGTACATCTGCCTGCCGGAGATGTTGACAAAGCTGGCAGACAAGTGCCCGCGACTCAAGGAGCTGAGTGTGAAGGATTCGACCAAGATCGGCGACTCGGAGGTGGTCGAGATTGTACGGTGCCGCCGCCTGGAGTCCCTCGACATCAGCGGGACTTCGATCACAAGTTAGGACTTCCTAAACCACTCGCTAGTGAGACTGTGAGGGTTGGTGGGGGTTTCGGAATCATTAAAGGGAGATACGCGGACAAATTTTTATTGGCTAGATCAAAAGGCCATAAAAAGTTGTTTCAGAAGTCCTATTCTCATTTTTTTGCGAATTCGGCCTGCAAATGCCTTAAATTTACTCTCAAAGTCAACATTTCTGGACGACTTTACCGGTACACCTCTTATCGATGTAAATGACGTACCCCCGGCTAAGGCTAACAAATTCTCTAAAAAACCGTCCCATTTTTCCTAAGCAGTGACTTGAAAGTTTAAAACTATTAAATAAAAAGTTATTTAAAAAAAGCTACAGCCAAAAATAACATCAAAACAAAAATATAGGACTCTTAAGAAATGACTAATTGACCAATCAGAACGTACAGCCACCTCATAGGGGGACACGTGACCTTTCTGACGCAAAAGTTTCGTCATCCTGGGGCTGAAGAAGAAAACGACTCAAGACCCGAGGTACTAAACGGCTGAAGACTTGAGTAATTATGTTTTTTTTCGTTTCTAGCGTAAGCTAATTTATTTTGTATTTTCACAGGCTTTATAAAATTAGAGTTCAAATACAAATACAGAAGAACAGACATTTTTATTACAAAAAACATTACTTTTTAACTTTAAATAGTTTTCGAAAAGTAAGTGATGGGTGAAGGTTTCAGCATTTTATCGAAACTGTTAACCTATTTCGATAATAAGTGAGTGGCCTCCCAAAAATTTGCCCAAGATACAAAAATAATTGACAGTTTCGTAATCAGGATTTTTAAAATAGCAAGAAACAACAATAATAATATTTTTGCGTATCTCCCTTTAAATCGCAGGGACTGAGTCTGGCTTCGGCACAATGGGGAAAGTTAAACTCCTACTATGTGAAACAAAAAAACGCTCAGTGTGGGTGTTGAAAATTCTGGACTCGTGGCACAGGAAAGCGACCATTTCATAGCCTTCTATTTAGTGTTCTAAAAAAGCACCATTTCAGTTCAAATTAACAGTAAGAAACGCGCATAATTGCCCTTAGGATAAACGGCCACTGGACAGTTCAGACAGCAGGCAGGGGAAAGTGAGGAAAATGATTATGAAAACTCTTGGTCGGAAATTAGGCTTTTAAGATCTGACAGATCACCCACGTTTTTTACTACTAAAAACATACTTTCGGGAAAATTTAAAGACTGACGATTTATCAGCGATCCACCCCTTTCTCGGACAGGTTCTGGCTCTTGGAAGATCCTCTCTACTCTGACAGACCTAACGTCCTTCGAGCACTGTCCCTTCAACTGCAACTCCAGCCAGTTTCTTTTCCATTCCAAGGACGATGTCTTGCACTACATCTGGGACCTCATGGGTCCAAAGGGGCAGGACCACAGCTCTTCTCTAAGCTCTACAACACAGAAGACCGCGCAGTCAGCGCCTGAGCACGCACCAAGTAGCGTAGAAGACGGGTCTCTGGAGACACAGCGAGTGTCTCAGGGGTCAAATGCAATTGGCAGCAACGCGCCAATGAACCAGTCGGGCCCCTCAGATCTACACGTTCTTTCTGTTGCCGGAGAAGAAAGTGGTGCCAAGCATGCACCGCTTGGAGCGGCTCAGGCAACGACGCCCATAGAGAAGGATGCCGAGGTTCCGATGCTATTAAATGATGCTTCAAACATTGATGATGATCTGGGCGCCCACGGTGCTCCACTCTCCAAAGTTGCACGCTTGTCGTTAGAGGACTTGGCCTCCGCCCCCAGAGACGTTAACTCAGGCTCAGATGAATTGAAAACCAAAGGAAGAGATCATCTTCAGGGAACCTCCACTTTCAAGGATGGTGATCAGCTAGAAGGGAGAGTGTATAATGGAGTACAGGAAGCAAACAAGACACGGGATTCGCACAGTAATGACTGTGCGCAAACTCAATCCAGCGATGCGATGGAAGAATCAGAGATAGACGCTGCTTCGCAGAACACTACATCTCCTCCATCGCGAGAGTCAGCAGCCGGCCCTGATAAAAATTCCAGCCACACGCCGTCACTGACGGGGTCCCATGCCGAGAAGGAAAGACAGGCCCAACCGCTGAGAATTGAGAACTTCTGGCTCTTTAACCCCAAGACAGAGGAGCTGCAGCTCGCGAGGCTGTGTCCCGAGGTGCATCGGCTCCGGCTCGACTTTGCTTTTGAGGTAAGCGTAGGCTATTGCCAACAAACTATGGTTTAACTATTTAGCGTCAGGACAAGTACACAGGAAAAGGAATCTCCCCAGACAATGTCCGATCTGAACATGGGAAAATATCAATTGATTATGTGTTTACTTATAGCATTCTGTACAATGTTGTCTGAACGGTAGCCTTTAAAGAGCTGCGAAGAATAAATATCATGACGTTTTCTCATAAATCTGCACGATGCCTGCAACCTTAGGAACCTTCGGAAAAATACATTGCATACGATCTGTGCAATATAGGTTTTCCCTTTTTTCGTACATCTGTCGCTGTGTTTGCCTTCCTTTCATCTCTGTCGTCCCTGCCTGTATTACGGAAAAAAACAATGAAGTGTTATAAATGGATACAAACATTGATGTTTCACTCTTGCATTTTAACTCTGCTTCAGCAGGCTTCGGAGCAAATGTCATCTGCGCTAATAGCATATGACCAGCCTTGAAGTTCCGAGCGTACTAGTGACGTCCTCTCTTGCTTCGCAATCTGTTGATGGATGTGTGTTACGGTCAGGACGTCGGCGCATCACCGGACTTCACCAACCTGGGCCTGTTCAAGCACGTCACCCGACTCGACCTCAGCAGCTTCGATGTCCCCCGCTTCTCCGTCATCAGCGAAATCATCCGTCGGACGGGCGGCGGGCTCTCCTCCCTCGCCCTCCACATCTGCGACAGCTACGCCACCTCCGCTGCTCTGGAGACCATCGTGGCGCGATCCTGTCCAAAGCTGGAGGAGTACACCTTCACCGGGGATTACCGAGATCCGCGGGCTCGCGGTGACGCAGAGCTGGATTTTAGCCTAGGAAGTCGCCACCAGAAGCTGAAGTCCCTGAGGCTGGGCGGGTTCGTCACCGGTAGACGCCTGCTGTTCCTCCTCGCTCACGCCAGCTCGATTCGCTCGCTGTACCTGGATGGAGACCTAATGCAGCTCACCGAGGCTGGATTTGAAGAGCTGACGGCTGTCAACTCTCTCCTGACATTGCAGGAGCTCTGGGTGAACGTTTCTTCGAATTTGTCGATGATGGCGGTGTCGCCGTTAGTTCTCGATCCGATGTCTTCGTTGAAGAAGCTGGGAAGGCTTAGCTGCATCAAAGGCGTGGATCGAGGTCAATTCCTTCAGCTGAAGAGTCAGGTTGCTGCGATGAACCTCGACATCGAGCTGGTTTGGGTCACACCGGGTGTTTAGGTTTAATAGAACGGTATGAAGTGTTCCTGCGGCATCTTGGCATGGGCCAAAGCCGATGAAGACAACAATGTGACAACTAAAACACAACTGTATTCGATTTTCAGTCAGCATGTTGATCGAAAAAGGTGAGGACAATTACTTGGACGCTTTTTCCGCACATGCAGAGTATGGACTGGCGCCATACTGCGTCGTTCGAATACGACAATGTTCTTGATAGATTTCGAGGGACGCGAGATGCCTGAGACTCCCCGGTCTATCACCGGTGACGGCCCAGACACAGGAAATCAGCCGCAAAATACATAGGTAAGATGCAAACAACACCAATCATGTTAAAACTCGCACACGCTTCACTTGACCATATCGGGGGAAATGTCGAGTCATCCCGAGATATGCTTGGCCCCATAGGCGGATCCAGGATTGCCGATCGGGAGGGGGCACCTTCCGGGGGGCGCCATCCGGACCAGGGGGCGCCACTCATGACCGGCAAAACCTATCAGGTGGGCGCCAAATCCTGTCGGTGGGCGCCGACTTTCGTATCCTGGGGGAAGCGACATTTCAGGGGGCGCCATCGACTTTTCAGGGGGCGCCGAGGGTCGATCGGGGGGGACGTGCCACCTTGCCCCCTGGATCCGCCTATGCTTGGCTCCAGTATTTCCGAATAAGCAGGAAATGTTGAGAACGTAAACTTTCAACTCATTTTTAGCTAAATAAACAAATGTTCTTCTGATTCCAAGTGACTGAAGCCATGAATACTCGCCGATGTATTTCTCATCCATGTTGTGACTTAACGAGCTCAATGACCTGGGAACGCCCAATGAAGTCACTCTAGTAGCTTCCTGCGCCGAAGTCTCCATCTCACCCTTTCCATCGTTTTACAATGATTACACCTGTGTGTTAGCCGCAGTGGCTTATACTTCGTGTTGCGACACTTACCGAGCCATCAGTTTCTTAATAATGCGTTTGATTTTATCGCATGTGGCGAGATCAAGCGTTGAAATATATTTGATGTATCACATTAGCACTTCATGATCCTTCAAACCCTAAAAGATCTAGCCAGGTCAACATCAAACCAATTAAAAAATTGTGGGAGGGGGAGGTTGAATGTTGAGTCTCCCGCTGACAATAAAGCAAACAATTCACGCCGATCGTTGCTTTCCTCATGCATGCTATCGACCAAAGCTTTAACGATCTGACTAAAGGTATAAAATCTCTGGACCTTAGCCTGGGGGGCTTACTTATCTACGCAACCCCTTAAAAGATAAACCACGTGTACCGCTACCATTAACTGTATTCGTGCAGTGTTTGCACCATTCCGAATAAATAGTGACATGGTATAAAACCACAATGAAGACAAGAGTACTGGCCACGCTGCATCAGCAGGTTTGAAGGTGACATGTGCAGTTACAATAGGGCTCGGGCCATTCCAACAAAAAATTGTTCGGCTGCTGTAACAATGGATCAACAAATAACAAGGCGTAGTGCGCCGCACGAATAACCAGCATTACAAGCACGAATAAAGACCCAATATAGTCGAACTACAAAACAGCTTCGAGCAAACCCGCCACATGAGTATTAGGCATCAACACGGTAGAATCTGGCACATATTTGGCGCTACAACAAGGCACAGGTTCCGACGCACCCATCGAAGGCGCACAATTTCTCAACGGAATGGTAGTGGACCACAACAAATATACGGTAGAGGACGCAGTAGCACGCAACGTTAATAGAATTAACATGGCAATGACAACCCACAAGCCATTGGACGACACTCTGTGGCAAAGCCCGCTTAGCAGTCATATTCGGGCATATCCTGGTCCCTCTTAACCACACCGTCTACCTTCTGTTGCCGTGTCTTCTCTTGCTGTCTGCGGTCGTGCTTGTGAGACCGTCGCTTTGTGCTACCGTCTACCTCGAATGGTGCCTTTGGTCACGTAAAACCTTTCTTGTCAAGTTCCCATATCGATCATGCCCAAACACCAAGTCATTCCCTCCATAAGCCACAAGTGCACAAGTGCTGCGACAGATCCTTTTCGTTACCATTCACTCAGTTGACTCCACGACGCGAGGACCATCGCCCACCGTCGTATAAATGATGGAAACCACACCTCCTGGATGCCGTTCTTCCAAACTCTCCAGACTTTCATCCAGTGTCGGTATCTTCACGTCTCTTCCAGTTATCCAGCCCGATATCTCTTTCGGCGGAAATACGCGTGCCACTGCCGCCAAAAACGGTGCTACCTCTGCTTCCGGGAGGTAGATGCATGCGTTTGGTCCAGCATCAAACGTATAGGCAGCAAGGGTTTTGCTGCCACCACGAAGCTTGTTGTACAGGTGAACTGTATCAACTACAGCATGACTGATGTCGTTCATGTAATGGATGGGAGGGTATGTGTCTTGGCAGACAGCATGAAGTTGGTTGCTATCACGCATTGTTATCTCTGCAAACGAGGCAAAATCGTGATCAAGAATCGCCTGTTCAATGCGGCTGATGCGATTGGGGACACTGTGCTTCAGCCGAGCTTGCATCAAGTCAGATGTTTTGACAGTGAGTCCCATCCCAGCGGTGCTTGCAACTTTCTTCTTCTCTGCAGAGGCAACTAGGATGAGACAGTGAAGATCAGGCCAGTGTGATGCTGGTGCCACCTGAACTGCCATGGAGTCAGCTCCAGTGGGATCCACTCCAGTCACCCAGCGGACAAAACCACCCATTACACTGCGACAGGCAGAACCTGATCCTTGTCTTGCAATAGCACTGATGTCTCCACTGATGTTGTAAAGGCTAGACAGGGCAAAGACAAGACAAGCATATCCAGCTGCAGATGAGGCCAGGCCTGCTGCTGTAGGAAAATTGTTCTCAGACACAATTTTCACACAGCCTTGAGGAATAATGCCATGTTCTGCAAGGGCACGTCTGCGGACCTCTGAGAGACAGTTCTGTAGCCTTGGGTTATCAATTGATTCCTGTTTCCCATTGAGGAATATTTGGTCTTCACTGAACTCCTCGCTCAGTGAGATTGTAGTCTTGGCACGCAGCTCCTCAGTGTTGAGTGTTACACTGAGTGAGTCGTTCAAGGGGATGATAAGCTTTTCATCTGCTTTTCCCCAATATTTGATGACAGCAATATTTACTGGAGCTATACATGTCACTGATTTCATGGTTTCAAGCAATGATTGGGGCAGCGAGAGTCTGTTTTTTTACTTGGAGGCAGCAAGAACAAGCCACAAGACCTGCGATGAATTTGCACCTGAACCGACTCTGTAAATGCAAAGTTGTTCGAAGGCGACGAGTATGCCAAATTATAATTGCATGATAAGCCAGATCCTATATTATCTACAGATAGGAGAGAGAAACACAAGGCCTCAGAATATAGACAACAGACGTGTATCACTGCCGCCCACTAGAGAAGAATCGCTTGGCCCAAATACACACGAACAAGATTAGGTACCACACGAATGCCATGTCAGCACTTGAACGAAATTATCGCGCAATGTTTGTCTGCAATTTCATTAGTCCTAGTTGTCAGCAAGGTTTTGCTCTTGTTCAGCATATTTGTTCCATAATATTTATTTCCAATTAAATAAGAATATTTTCCAAATAAATTAATATGTATCTTTAGAAAACAAAAATGTTTTATTAGTCCTACAATATTGAATATTGCAAAAATACTCCTGATAAAGTTCGTGATGATAACCGCGTGGCAAAGTCATTCATGGCGATTTGGATCGGGAATTGTTCGTGTTTCGTATTGTTTGTTGGCTACGTTTGTATACATCGAACCCATTTATTTTAATTCTCTGTATATCGCACCTGTGTCTGCCTCTGACTCTTTATCTTGGTTATCTGTAATCTTGGCTTTATTGTCCTTTGTGTAATTGTATTTTTAGCCGCTTCTCTGTTTTGAAACCATACACTTATACTCCAGTCTGCAAAGTATTGCAGCAGGCCAGACGAGTCGCACTAGCTATCTAAAATTCTCGCACCGCCAGCGACCGAAAATTCGCACCAATCGGCCTTGTTCCAGTGACAAAACACATTCATTCCTACCCAAACGATGCAATGCTACCTCTCTTATTAGTTTCTTAGCCAGTCTACAAAGTATGGCAGCAGGCCAGACGAGTCGCACCAGCCATCTAAAATTCTCGCACCACCAGCCTCCAAAAATTCGCACCAATCTGCCACATACCAGGGAAAAAATGCACCCATTCCTACTCCTACAATGCAATGCTACCTCAATCATTAGTTAGTTAAAGACTTTTTATGAGGCCCTCTCCTGTGTCTTAATAGCCATTCAGTCATTATTTGTTTAGTTGAAGTGTCACTAACCTCGCAAATTCGCACCAGGTTGATAAAATTTGCACCACTTGGTGCTGTCTCCAAGGGCACTCGCACTGACGAGATCTCGTCGAAAATGGCATACTTTGCACACTGGTTTGTTAGTTAGTTAAGGACTTTTTATAAGGCGCCCTCCGGTGTCTTTATAACCATTCAGCCATTATATGTTTGGTTTTTGGTGTCAACTTCCTCGCACCAGTCTCACAAATACGCACCAGGTTGATAAAATTCACACCACTTGCTCCTGTCTTCAAGGGCAATCACACTGGCGAGATCTCATCGAAAATGCCATTATTTGCACACTGGCTTATACTGACACTAAAGACAGAACATAGAGCATACAGGAATCTAAAATAAATATCTCAGGCTTCCTTTTGGGGTTCCTAAGTTCACTTTGTTACCTTACTATGTGTGTGCTCAGTTTCTAGTGTTCTGTTTCTTCCGTCTTAAGTTTTGTTTGCAGAAACTTCAAATGCACTTTACGTTCCTTCTTTTTGCTGGTATTATGGTTTTAGGCAGATCACATCTCACGGTCCAAAAGGATTGCATCAGAATGTCCAAAGTTCAAAGGGTCTAATTGCTCATAGGTTCTACCCTTTGAAAGTTAGACCTTTTGAATAAGAAGTCCAACATTCAAAAGGTTAAAAGAGGTGTGCTCAGATGCATGAGAGTGGGGTGCATGATGCTGCAGAGGCATGCTGAGGCACATGATAATAGGAGGAAATGAGGGTTAGGTTAGGTTAGGTTGGGTTGGGTTGGGTTGGGTTGGGTTGGGTTGGTTTGGGTTGGGTTGGGTTGGGTTGTTTTGGGTTGGGTTGGGTTGGGTTGGGTTGGGTTGGGTTGGGTTGAGTTGAGTTGAGTTGAGTTGAGTTGGGTTAGGTCAGGTTAGGTCAGGTCAGGTGTGTATGCCCTTGGTCCCTATTTCCTAGTCTGGGGATTTCACCCCTCTTTCCAGAATCTGAGTGTGCCTCTGGTCTGAGTACCACTTTATGCTACTCCTCTAACCCTCCCTCATTCTGCCTGTTTCACCTCTTGGGATTTTCTTGCAGAATGTAGGGATATTTCTAAAACATTTCCCAAAGTGGTACACAGACCAGAGGCACACTCAGCATCTGGAAAAAGGGGTGATATCCCCAGATTAGGAAATAGGGACCAAGGGTATACACAACTGACCTGACCTGACCTGACCTGACCTGACCTGACCTGACCTGACCTGACCTGACCTAACCTAACCTAACCTAACCTAACCTAACCTAACCTAACCTAACCTAACCTAACCTAACCTAACCTAACCTAATCTAACCTAACCTAACCTAACCCTCATTTCCTCCTATTATCATGTGTCTTAGCATGCCTCTGCAGCATCATGCACCCCATTCTCATGCATCTGAGCACGCCTTTTTGATCTTTTGAATGTTGGACTTCTTATTCAAAAGGTCTAACTTTTAAAGTGTAGAGCCTATAAACATTAGACTCTTTGACTAGTGGACCTTCTGATGTGATCCTTTGAACCGCGAGATGTGATCTGCCTACTACCATAATACCCTTTTTGCTCATTGTGTGTGTTTAAAGTTGTCTTATCACATGCATGGGCCTTTAACTTTGACTTAATAATTTAATAAAAAAAGATTATTCCAAAGAGGCGAGATCTAAGCTGTGTTGACAGCACCTGTGTCCAGTGTGGACTTAAAATGTGCCTCAGGCTACCTAGGCTCTTTTCATCTGCTGTAACCTCAGGTTTTTGTGTACTGTCTTTGAACACACAGTACTCAAAATGTGTGTTTGAAGTTCAGCACAGTCTTTCTGCAATACCTGTAGCATGGAAGTAGCTGTTGCAGGCACACCTTTTGTGTAAAATATTTGCATGTAAATGGTGTGCACACTTTCCAGCTGTGCCCACTGTACAAAGGCTTGGGACATCATGCCATTTCCATGCCAGGTTTGTTCACACCCCATGCCTGAGTTGTGCTTGACACTGATTGGCTGTACACACCATCCACACAGTGCACATGTGCTGTGAACGCCCCTCTACCAATACATGTGATTTGTGATCTGCAACTGCTAACAAATCAGATTTTCCTGCTGTAGTTCTACTTTTAAAACTTCCCAACCATACTAAGCCTTGGAAACAATCTAAGCAGAAAACTCCATGTGTGTTTTTGACCCTTTGAACTTTTGGCCATTTTTTATTAAATCAATTATAACATATATATATATATATATATATATATATATATATATATATATATATATATATATATATATATATATAAACTAGGCTAAATACTGTCTTTCTTTTATATTTTAGGTGTATTTTGATGCAAACTTAGGTTCTATCATGCTTTTTTGTCTGTATTTTTCTGTTTTGTCTGTTGTTTTGTTTGTATATTTGCCTCTGTAATTGTTCACTCTGTTAGCTAACTAGATAGCTTACATCATTGTTTATTCTGACTTGGATCTGCTTGTTCTTCCTCTTGTGTGTTCTGTTCTGCTTGATGTTTGTACTTGTGTTTGTTGTCCTTTGCTACTCTCTCTCTCTCTCTCTCTCTCTCTCTCTCTCTCTCTCTCTCTCTCTCTCTCTCTCTCTCTCTCTCTCTCTCTCTCTCTCTCTCTCTCTCTCTCTCTCTCTCTCTCTCTCTCTCTCTCTCTCTCTCTCTCTCTCTCTCTCTCTCTCTCTCTCTCTCTCTCTCTCTCTCTCTCTCTCTCTCTCTCTCTCTCTCTCTCTCTCTCTCTCTCTCTCTCTCTCTCTCTCTCTCTCTCTCTCTCTCTCTCTCTCTCTCTCTCTCTCTCTCTCTCTCTCTCTCTCTCTCTCTCTCTCTCTCTCTCTCTCTCTCTCTCTCTCTCTCTCTCTCTCTCTCTCTCTCTCTCTCTCTCTCTCTCTCTCTCTCTCTCTCTCTCTCTCTCTCTCTCTCTCTCTCTCTCTCTCTCTCTCTCTCTCTCTCTCTCTCTCTCTCTCTCTCCCGCTCTCTCTCTCCCTCTCTCTCCCGCTCTCCCGCTCTCGCTCTCCCGCTCTCCTGCTGTCAAGTGTGATGAGGGATAAGATTAGCCCTGGTTATAAAGTTTGATAAGGATTATAGACATTATGAGGCTGTAACTGGCGTCCCAGGTGCCCCAGTTCCTGTACAATGAAAGGTAATGCAAATATTTTTGCATAATTTTCCAAACGGTTTTATGTCGTTAAAAATAACATAATGCTCATCTGAATGAATGAACCCTCTCTAATCTTAAATTTGTTGGACAGTGAATTGATGAAAGACAAACTTCAAATACCAAGGGATTAACTTCGATACAGTATGGCTACATGGCAACAGATACTGGCATTGGATGCCCGGTACAACGCATACAGAGCTCCCAATGACCCTGGCTTCAGTAAGTCCTTGTGGCGAGCATGACAATTTTTGATGCAACAAAGTTTTTATCAGAAGCGTAATTAGGTTGAGACATGAATCATATTTCGTGATATATTTGTGCATATTTTTATTTGCACAGTATTTTTCATATTTTTGACGAACTATGTTATAGAAGCATAGTTCAAATGGTAATGGAATGGTAATTATATATTTAAAAGATCTGAAGCCGGCACGTCGTTTTCGTGCATTTGGCTTTGCGATTGCAATAAGGATCTCTGGTAGATGCGATCAGTTTCTTTCTCCTTAATTTGAACCGGGTATGCTTATAATCAAGACTGTGTGTGCTTTCTCACTAATATTCATCGAAGATGCTTACTGCCGAAATTATCCGGAGAATTTCCGGGAATAGGTCAAGATAGAGGCCATTACACTACGTTTAACTAGGCACCGCAGATAAGTTGGACAATATGGCGTCTGTGTTTAAGTCTGTGTTGGTTTGCTCTCACAGGGACGCTGTATATTCGCCGTCGGAGCCAGCTACTACGAGAGGGCGTGAAAGAAGACGTACGTAACGTTGTTCATATTCTTTATTTATAATCATCCAACAGCCGCTTGTCTTCTAAATCAGTTTCCCAGGCTGGTTCAAAGATTTTGAAGGACATGGTTAAGCCCATCTTAAAGTAAGTTGGTGGCCACGCATGATATTAAATTTGTAATATATCACATAGTTCTCGCGTTTGTTTTCGTATAATCGGAACAATTGTGTATACCACCTCTAGAGGACTAAGTGACTAACTTATCCTATCTAACGTATTCCATTCCTAAGTGAGTAACTTATGTCATTTATTCACGTAAAACTGTAACATACCATTAACCCAGTTACTGCTGAAGTCACAAAGACTTCTCCTTCCTTCCACTTTAACCCCCCTCCGTCAGTGTGACCCGGCGGTACGGAGGCAGTACCTGCGACAGCGGGCGGTGCTGCTGACCCAGAGGTACGGGGTCACTCCCGACCAGGGCAGCGTCAAATCGCGCAGCGTCAGCGTACAGAGCCACAGCCGCCAAAGCCACAGCCGCCACCACTCGGACGTCGAGCTCGCCAAAACGCTGGTGAGAGACAGAGTATATTGTGGTCGGGAGAATTCACATCCAATTCGGCACCTAACCTCGATGTTTCTCGGATAAGCTCAGGAAAATCCGTTTGCCCGCCTTTACTTCTCAATTCCCATTTAATCTCCTCAATTAATGCTCAATTTTATTCGAGAAAATACGACTAAATCGACAAACAAATCGGAATCTTAAGGTGTCTCCAGATCTCAAACCTCCGAATTTTTTGATCAATCCAAACCAACCGGCCATGGGATGGATCAGACATCCATGCACATGTCTGATCCATGACCGTCTAGTAAGGGAGCTCCGTCGGTGTCATTACTAAGTATTGCCGTTTCTGGGCGCACTGACTCCTGAAATCATTCAGTGTCCATTGTTGCAGAGGGCGCTGTGTGGGGATGGCTGGCGTGTGTGGAAGTGGGGGCTCGCTGGGGCGTGTTGTCTGGGAGCGTTGGGTGGCGATGGCTTATGTGTGGACATTGCTCATTGCTCCGGCTCTCCGGCTAAATAGATGAGTACACTGAAGACATTGCTCGCAAAGGATCAATACATTGCAGCTATTACAAATAATATATAAAAGTGTTGTGACTTCACTTGCGTATTTTGTCCCACAGATGTATCTTGAACAGAATCGACTGGTATGGATTGGCAATTGACCACTCTCTGGCCACTGGCCACGTTTTGGCTCTTGTAGCATTCCCTTCAGATCCTTGCCGGGTTGTGCTCCTAGCCCACCAGGGAGCACACATACCTCTGATGCATTTCTGACGCGAACCACATGTTGCTTCTGCTCACCTCGTGGGCCGGTGTTGCCGCCGCAGGACCCGTCGTCGGCGCCTGCCCGCGCGTCGGCTTCGACGCCGGCCGCCGACCTCGTGCCGTCGGCCCGCGCCACCGCCTCGCAGGCCATCGTCGGCGGCGGCACCCTCGACGACAACTACGCCTTCGCCGGCTTCTTACACGTCTTCGATCAGGTCAGCTAGTCCTGCGGTGTGGCGAATTTGCTTAATGCGATCATTTTTCAGTGCTAAGTAATTTTCAGGCTTAATAATTTTTGGGGCTTATCGACGCACCAACTGCCTGGGTCATATGGCGTTGCCAACTCTTTCCCTGTTGGAAGGGTTTCTCGGGAGCCAGCGTGCTCATTGTTCTGGGAAATTTTCAGACTTATCATTGGGCTTGGTATAGGTGCATATTATTTGTCGAGATGTTCACTAGCTCGTACCCGCTCTGTGTATGTACAGCACAGACAGGCTGTGACGTACCCCCTCTCTCTGCGTGCAGCACAGACAGGCCGTGACGTACCCGCTCTGTGTACAGCACAGACAGACTGTGACGTACCCGCTCTGTGTACAGCACAGACAGACTGTGATATGCCAGTTCTGTGTAGCACAGACAGACTGTGATATGCTACCTCTGAGTGTGCAGTACAGGCAGGCGGTAATATACCCACTCTGTGTGTGCAGCACAGGCAGGCGGTGACGTATTCGCTCTGTACAGCACAGACATGCTGTGACGTACCCTCTCTCTGTGTGTGCAGCACAGGCGGGCGGTGAGTATTCTCTGTACAGCCAGACATGCTGTGACGTACCCTCTCTCTGTGTGTGCAGCACAGGCAGGCGGTGACCTGCGTGCGGTTCGCTCACGATGAGCTGTCGCTGCTGGCCTGCGGCTCCCTGGACGGACGGGTGTCCGTGTGTGACCTGGACGCCGAGGAGAAGGTCAAACACCTGCTCACCGGACACACCGACGGCGTCACTGGTTAGCTCCGTCACTTCCCCGCCAGAGTTGTGCTGCTGTATTCATTAACGAATGGGGCTGTGTTTTTGTGTGGTTATAAGTTATCATCTCTTGTTCACCTACGGTACTGATGATGCTTTTTCTTTGTTTTAGTTGTAACGCTATGTCCTTGAGATGAAAATGTAGGGCATTTATTTTATCGCGATGACTAAGCAGGACAATTCAGAGGCTGTAGTTCTCCTGATATGTGTGATCTGAATTAGAATCTCCTCAGCTTTCTCAATAACTCACCCACTCTCCTTAGTGATGATTGGGTTAGAGGGTAGCACCGTGCTATTTCCGCCATTTATCCGGGGTTTGGACCCGTACGAGTTCCCTGAATATGCAAAATCTGATCCTGTAGGATCTCCGCCAACGAGATGAGAGATGGCAGCGCCCTACGGCGTTTGTGACTTTAGTGATGGTGTGACTATAATGATGTTGGAGACAAAAGTGATGCTGGTGACCATAGTGACGTTGGTGACTTTAATGACGTTGGTAACTGTAATGACGATGACTATAGTGTCGTTACTGACTGTAGTGAGGTCGGCGACTGCAATAGCTTGGCGACTATAATAACGTTGGTGTTTATAATATATAGTGACGCTGGTGACTGTAATGACGTTGGTGACTATAGTGACGTTGCTGACTACAGTGACAATGTCGACTATAATGACGTTTGTGAATATAATGATTGCGTGATGACGATGTCGACCTCAACAACGATGCAGGAACAATTGGTGTGTCATGTAACCCCATCAGCTATCACACTGTCCTCGCTGCGGCCGTCCCGCAGGCCTGGAGTGGTCGATATCGAACGACTTCTTAGTGTCCAGCTCGCTGGACGCCTCCGCGCGGCTGTGGGGCGCCTCGGACGGCCGCTGCCTGAGGACCGTGCTGGACCCGCAGAGGGCGCCACTGGCCTGCCTCTGCTTCCACCCCATCAACGCCAACCTCGTCATTGTATCCTCCCGCGTGGTGGTGAAGAATGTTGGGGAACGGTACTATTTATTAACACGCGCATTAACGGGGGGCGGGTACCCCCTCGGGTTTTTGGGGATAGTATAAAAACGTATCCGTACTTGGCATACCTTTTCTCCTTATTTGTATAACTTTTTTCAAAATTTTAAGGTTAGATCATCTCAGGTCAGGTCACCAGTACAGGTTAAGTGACCTGACCTCAAAACAAGTTTAAGATAGCATAAGTCGGAACAGGGTGCACTTATCCGATTGAAACTCATCACATAATGGGCCCACCGAGTTCTCTAAAATATGTTCCGATATTTTTTATATCGATGACTTAAGGTCAGGTACGAGCCATAACCTCTCCGTTGGAAATACATGGGAAAAATAGTTTTGACTGAATAACTTAGTAACTGATGGTGATAGAGCCTTTATTTTTATTGCGTTTGATTCGCCTACTCTTTGCGGTTCTAATGATATGCATTTTACCTAATTTGACCGTGACCTGACCTCAGGTCAGGTCAAATCCTTGATTTGGCCTAGCCAGGTCATATTATATATAATTCTATTCGGCTTGCTGCGAGGATTCATAGAGTTCAAATCGTTTTGCTCTATCTTGTACAGATGTAATGACCGAAAACGTTCATTCACATGCAATCCCTATGACGGCTTGTTTAGACCTCTAGTGACCTTAAATGTGACTTGACAGGAAATGGTACAAATATTTTCGATGGAGAAGTGAATGGATTACCCAACGCCTTTACCGTTTTTTTTTTGGTACCTAGCGTGGTTCTCGAGATCTTAGGGGTATCCGCCCCCCGTCTAAGCGAAGGTGGCTCAGATCCCCGTCAATGCGCACCGTTGCGAATCATTTTTGTGTTTCTGATCTGTTGGAGAGTGATGTTGACGAGGGAGACGTGCTTTATGTTTAGGAAAACTACATGATCGTGGCATCCCTTCTTTTTCTGGAGCCTGCCTTTCTCCAACGCTGTGAACATGCTGTGTGCAAAAACTACACTGGGTATGATCCACGAGGTGTTAATCAAATATCGTGATGTCTTTTGTAATATGTGTATGGAAATCCCGGTTTTGAACAATCCTTGCGAAGTTTCACTTTTCAATTCTACCTGGTTCAAATTGAGTGGAAATGAGAAAAGCTGGCACGCTGCCACACTAGATTGAAATCTTAACGTTGTATCACTAATGCAACTTTTGTGTCTGCATTATTGCCTCTAGCTACCGAAATTTTCAAACTGTAATATACTCAATTTAATTATTCCACTATGAATGTTGAGAATCACGTACACGTTGTTTGTCCTCTTGTTGTGCCTCAAACATGTGCTTTTATCCTTTCCGTCCCGAAACTCAATACACCCTTCGTCTGCAATAATTCGCCCTGCGTCCTCCACTGTGAGCTGTTGATGCTGATGCTGTACAATGCCCTTGACCGCTGGGACCAGCTGGGGAGCCGTGTGGGTCTGGTGCAGGTCCTGAACGTCTCCACCGGACACTACCCTGCGGGCGGTAGCAGTCAGCTGGCGTCCCCGGCCACGGCGCTGGCAGCGCCGCCTACCGGCAACCTCATCTGGGCTGGCAGCCAGAAGGTAGGCGGCGCTAGTGGCGGGGTAGTTTGTGACTGTGCTGGACCGTAAGAAGGTAGCACTAGTATTTGTGTTTTTTTCCAACACGAATGCGGTGAGTTTTCAACTATCATCGTGGTTGATGTTAACCCGCGCCCCACCGGGGTCTGGCGCCACCATCGCCCCACCGGGGGCATCGGTGGCCCCCTTTAACTCCGAAAATATGGGGGTTAGCGAAAATCTGCAAAGTGCATTAGAAAGCTCGCGTGAATTCAGGAAGAAATTACTTAGCATGCTTAAGTGCTCAGGTCAATGGTTTGACCTCTAGAGGCCAAGGAAGGTCACGATAGGCTATTTTCACCAAAATTTGCAATGCTTAACAAAACTGGGCATAACTCCTATGCCATTAGAGCTATTGAGATCTAGTTAAGTACATTTGATAGGAAATTTCCAGACCCTTTTCCGCTATGTGGAACGTAAAGACCTCCCGCCAGTAGTTTGACCTCCAGAGGTCACCTCGTGACCTTATATGACCTGGAGTCACTGAAGGTCAGAAAGTGACCTTGCTGTATATCAAGTGAAAGCCAGCGACAAGACAAACACGATGGTATTTGTTTCAGCGCTCTAGCTTAATTAGGTCAAAAGTTATTGTCAAAATACTGTTTTTGACCCCTGGTGACCTTGGATGACCTTGGAAAAGTCAAGGGGCAAATATGACCCCCTGGGATCCGTGAAAGGGTGTCCAAAAACGCTGTTCTGAGCAGTCTGAGTATTTTCAATCCTTTTTGTGGCTTTTATATCATGAGACAGCTTTTCCTTATGCTTTTCCAATGGGATAGGTCGCCTCGTGACCTGACCTCAGGTCACGAAATCGAAAAATCCCGGATATACACGTTGTAGACCCTGGAAGGGTAATAAAGTGTAACAAGTTTCAAATCGATCGACTAAGAAATGTACTTTTGCTCTTATAGAGCTTCAAAGTTGAAGTGAAGTGACCTTCGTTAACCTCGCCTGGTGACCTGACCTTGGGTGACCCGGGTAAAAATTTTCAGGGATGGTGGGAAAATGATGAGGTGAGAGATAGAGCCCTCAATCACGGTGCTGCGTTTTGCCGTTTTTCTGCTATCTCGAAAAAAACCTTAGTGGGCTATCGATGCCCCCCCCCCCCCCGATGGTGCGAGGGTTAAATAAGCTAAAATGTTATTCAGGAAGCGGGAGGATTGAAGTCTTATGAATCCGGACCGTTTTAGGAAGTATACGTTAAATCCCTTTCATGTTAAGTGCCAATGATACCGCTTGAAACAGTTGTTTTCTTCAAACGCTCAGCTCCCACGTAAAGATGGGTCCCCTTGGTAGACTTTCCCCTTGGGCCCTCTCTGCAGGGTGTGGTGGTGTCGTTCTGGTGTGCCCCTCTGCAGGGTGTGGTGGTACCGTTCCAGTGTGCCCCTCTCTGCAGGGTGTGGTGGTGTCGTTCCAGTGTGCCTCTCTGCAGGGTGTGGTGGTACCATTCCAGTGTGCCTCTCTGCAGGGTGTGGTAGTACCGTTCCAGTGTGTGCCCCTCTCTGCAGGGTGTGGTGGTACCGTTCCAGTGTGCCCCTCTGCAGGGTGTGGTGGTACCGTTCCAGTGTGCCCCTCTCTGCAGGGTGTGGTGGTACCGTTCCAGTGTGCCCCTCTCTGCAGGGTGTGGTGGTGTCGTTCCAGTGTGCCTCTCTGCAGGGTGTGGTGGTACCGTTCCAGTGTGCCCCTCTCTGCAGGGTGTGGTGGTATCGTTCCAGTGTGCCTCTCTGCAGGGTGTGGTGGTACCATTCCGGTGTGCCTCTCTGCAGGGTGTGGTAGTACCGTTCCAGTGTGCCCTTCTCTGCAGGGTGTGGTGGTACCGTTCCGGTGTGCCTCTCTGCGGGGTGTGGTGGTACCGTTTCGGTGTGTCCCTCTCTGCAGGGTGTGGTGGTACCGTTCTGGTGTGCCCCTCTGCAGAGTGTGGTGGTACTGTTCCAGTGTGCCCTCTCTGCAGGGTGTGGTGGTATCGTTCCGGTGTGCCCCTCTGCAGGGTGTGGTGGTACCGTTCTGGTGTGCCCCTCTGCAGGGTGTGGTGGTACCGTTCCAGTGCCCCTCTCTGCAGGGTGTGGTGGTACCGTTCGGTGTGCCTCTGCAGGGTGTGGTGGTATCGTTCCGGTGTGCCTATCTGCAGGGTGTGGTGGTACTGTTCCGGTGCCCCTCTCTGCAGGGTGTGGTGGTACTGTTCCGGTGTGCCTCTCTGCAGGGTGTGGTGGTACTGTTCCGGTGTGCCTCTCTGCAGGGTGTGGTGGTACCGTTCGGTGTGCCTCTGCAGGGTGTGGTGGTATCGTTCTGGTGTGCCTATCTGCAGGGTGTGGTGGTACTGTTCCGGTGCCCCTCTCTGCAGGGTGTGGTGGTACTGTTCCGGTGTGCCTCTCTGCAGGGTGTGGTGGTACTGTTCCGGTGTGCCTCTCTGCAGGGTGTAGTGGTACTGTTCCAGTGTGCCTCTCTGCGGGGTGTGGTGGTACCGTTCCAGTGCCCCTCTCTGCAGGGTGTGGTGGTACCGTTCCGGTGTGCCTCTGCAGGGTGTGGTGGTATCGTTCGGTGTGCCTATCTGCAGGGTGTGGTGGTACTGTTCCGGTGCCCCTCTCTGCAGGGTGTGGTGGTACCGTTCTGGTGTGCCCCTCTGCAGGGTGTGGTGGTACCGTTCCAGTGCCCCTCTCTGCAGGGTGTGGTGGTATCGTTCCGGTGTGCCTCTGCAGGGTGTGGTGGTATCGTTCCGGTGTGCCTATCTGCAGGGTGTGGTGGTTCTGTTCCGGTGCCCCTCTCTGCAGGGTGTGGTGGTACTGTTCCGGTGTGCCTCTCTGCAGGGTGTGGTGGTACTGTTCCGGTGTGCCTCTCTGCAGGGTGTAGTGGTACTGTTCCGGTGTGCCTCTCTGCGGGGTGTGGTGGTACCGTTTCGGTGTGTCCCTCTCTGCAGGGTGTGGTGGTACCGTTCTGGTGTGCCCATCTGCAGGGTGTGGTGGTATCGTTCCGGTGTGCCCCTCTGCAGGGTGTGGTGGTACCGTTCTGGTGTGCCCCTCTCTGCAGGGTGTGGTGGTACCGTTCCGGTGCCCCTCTCTGCAGGGTGTGGTGGTACTGTTCCGGTGTGCCTCTCTGCAGGGTGTGGTGGTACCAGTTCCGGTGCCCCTCTCTGCAGGGAGTGGTGGTACCGTTCCGGTGCCCCTCTCTGCAGGGTGTGGTGGTACTGTTCCGGTGTGCCTCTCTGCAGGGTGTGGTGGTACCGTTCTGGTGTGCCTCTCTGCAGGGTGGGGTGGTACCGTTCCGGTGTGCCTCTCTGCAGGGTGTGGTGGTACTGTTCCAGTGTGCCTCTCTGCAGGGTGTGGTGGTACCGTTCCGTTGTGACCAGAGATGTGCCCCTCTCTGCAGGGTGTGACCAGAGGTGTGCCCCTATCTGCTGGGTGTGACCAGAGATGTGCCTCTCTGCAGGATGTGACCAGGGATGTGGCCTCTCTGCAGGGTGTGGTGGTACCGTTCCGGTGTGCCCCTCTCTGCAGGGTGTGGTGGTGTCGTTCCGCTGTGACCAGGGCTCCGGCCGGCTGGTGAAGTGTTGCCGGGTGACGGTGGTGGACGGCTGCCCTGTCACCTGCATCTCGGCCCGCTCCTGGGCCAGCAGGGAGGCGGCCAACATGTCCCTCCTGGTCAACGTCGCAGCCAACGCACTGCTGCTCTACAGGTCAGAGCGACGGGGAGGCTTCCCTCTAATCACCATCACTTAATGTAGCGAGGAAGGACGAAGGTCATTGCTAGTGATACTTATTCTTGCTTGTCGAACCTAAAATTTCGTATTCATATCCTGGATGTGATTTAAAGGGAACGTGGCACCCTCGCAAGCAGATTTGATCACAGATAGCACTATGATAAAGCATGGTGGGAACCATTTGTGTACATTTGTGGGAAATATGTACCATTTGTGGGAAAATAAGCGTTTTCTGAGCGGTATCTTGAGTAAAAAAAGTCCAAGCGTGCGGCGGATACACTGCCCTAGGATGGGTATCGCGAATCTGGCGGTCTAGAATCGCTGAGAGTAACTTATGACTCCCCGAGGGGTGCTTATTTTCCCCCAATTTGTGAGTGTTGCGAGGGACGAAATGTGAAACCTGAAGTTGTTGCAGGGTCTAGAATACTGATATGCCAATCTGAGTTTAATCGCGGTGGAACTTTCCCTGAAACTCCATTGCCTGAACTGTGTTCGAAGTGTATTCAGAAAACGTTGGATGGAATATTGTCTTCGTTTTGTAGTATTTTTATATTGAACGTCCCTTCACCTATCGTAATAGTACGCTCATTCACGGTTTCAGTCTTCTTCATGCGGTGAAATATGTATCGTATAACGTTTTGGTACATTTTTGGTAGATGTTTACATTCAATGGAACTGTAATCCTAAGCTGCTGCATCGGATTACCGCTCTTAAAAGAACATGTGGTGCCATCATGGGATCTGAGCTGGGATCACAGTATTGTAAAGCATGTCGAGAAAATTATGTCTCATACTTTATTGGTGCGGAAATGCGTAGGGTAACCTATAGCTCTGACCGCAGGGTGGTGGACCAGGCCTGTAACCTGCAGCTCAGGGCTGGTGGACCAGGCTGGTAGCTGCAGCTCTGACCGCAGGGTGGTGGGCTGGTAACCTGCAGCTCTGACCGCAGGGTGGTGGTCAAAGGCTAGTAACCTGCAGCTCTGACCGCAGGGTGGTGGACCAGGCTGGTAACCTGCAGCTCTGACCGCAGGGTGGTGGTCCAGGCTAGTAACCTGCAGCTCTGACCGCAGGGTGGTGGACCAGGCTGGTAACCTGCAGCTCTGACCGCAGGGTGGTGGGCTGGTAACCTGCAGCTCTGACCGCAGGGCAGCGGATCAGGCTGGTAACCTGCAGCTCTGGGTGGTGAACCAGGCTGGTAACCTGCAGCTCTGACCGCAGGGTGGTGGACCAGGCTGGTAACCTGCAGCTCTGACCGCAGAGTGGTGGACCAGACTGGTAACCTGCAGCTCTGACCGCAGGGTGGTGGTCAAAGGCTAGTAACCTGCAGCTCTGACCGCAGGGTGGTGGACCAGGCTGGTAACCTGCAGCTCTGACCGCAGGGTGGTGGTCCAGGCTAGTAACCTGCAGCTCTGACCGCAGGGTGGTGGACCAGGCTGGTAACCTGCAGCTCTGACCGCAGGGTGGTGGGCTGGTAACCTGCAGCTCTGACCGCAGGGCGGCGGATCAGGCTGGTAACCTGCAGCTCTTGGTGGTGAACCAGGCTGGTAACCTGCAGCTCTGACCGCAGGGTGGTGGACCAGGCTGGTAACCTGCAGCTCTGACCGCAGAGTGGTGGACCAGGCTGGTAACCTGCAGCTCTGACCGCAGGGTGGTGGGCTGGTAACCTGCAGCTCTGACCGCAGGGTGGCGGATCAGGCTGGTAACCTGCAGCTCTTGGTGGTGGACCAGGTCGGTAACCTACAGCTCTGACCGCAGGGTGGTGGACGAGGCCTGTAACCTGCAGCTCAGGGTGGTGGACCAGGATGGTAACCTGCAGCTCTGACCTCAGGGTGGTGGACCAGGCTGGTAACCTGCAGCTCTGACTGCAGGGTGGTGGACCAGGCTGGTAACCTGCAGCTCTGACCGCAGGGTGGTGGTCCAGGCTAGTAACCTGCAGCTCTGACCGCAGGGTGGTGGGCTGATAACCTGCAGCTCTGACCGCAGTGTGGTGGACCAGGCTGGTAACCTGCAGCTCTGACCGCATGGTGGTGGACCAGGCTGGTAACCTGCAGCTCTGACCGCAGGGTGGTGGACCAGGCTGGTAACCTGCAGCTCTGAGCGCAGTGTGGTGGACCAGGCTGGTAACCTGCAGCTCTGACCGCAGGGTGGTGGACCAGGCTGGTAACCTGCAGCTCTGACCGCACGGTGGCGGACCAGGCTGGTAACCTGCAGCTCTGACCGCAGGGTGGTGGACCAGGCTGGTAACCTGCAGCTCTGACTGCAGGGTGGTGGACCAGGCTGGTAACCTGCAGCTCTGACCGCAGGGTGGTGGTCCAGGCTAGTAACCTGCAGCTCTGACCGCAGGGTGGTGGTCAAAGGCTAGTAACCTGCAGCTCTGACCGCAGTGTGGTGGACCAGGCTGGTAACCTGCAGCTCTGACTGCATGGTGGTGGACCAGGCTGGTAACCTGCAGCTCTGACCGCAGGGTGGTGGACCAGGCTGGTAACCTGCAGCTCTGAGCGCAGTGTGGTGGACCAGGCTGGTAACCTGCAGCTCTGACCGCAGGGTGGTGGACCAGGCTGGTAACCTGCAGCTCTGACCGCACGGTGGCGGACCAGGCTGGTAACCTGCAGCTCTGACCGCAGGGTGGTGGACCAGGCTGGTAACCTGCAGCTCTGACCGCACGGTGGCGGACCAGGCGGGTAACCTGCAGCTCGGACCGCAGGGTGGTGGACCAGACTGGTAACCTGCAGCTCTGACCGCAGGGCGGTGGACCAGGCTGGTAACCTGCAGCTCTGACCAGGCTGGTAACCTGCAGCTCTGACCGCAGGGTGGTGGACCAGGCTGGTAACTTGCAGCTACGGAGGCGGTTCAGTGTCCGACACACGACCCAGGCGCACACCATCAAGTCCTCCTTCTGCCCCATCATGTCGTTCCGACAGGGCGCCTGCGTCGGTGAGTGCCTTAAGGCCGTGAGGCTAAATTTGGCTGCAGACGGGACTTTTGAGACCAAATTAAGTCAGTTTGTTCGGGAAGAATTTATTAAAGGCCTTAGCTGAATCAGAATGACATTGGCGCTATTTGACGACAGAAGCGCGCCCTTAAACCTAAATAATCAATCAATCAAGGCCTGACCGATTCCGTGAGTTAATTAATATCCTGGAAATCCTTCCAACAGGGAAAAAGTTATTAAAGCGTGATGGACTTGGCAGTTGATGCGTGGCTCGACGGTGGTAACAGTGGTTCTTGTCATATCAGCTGCGGGCCTAATTGAGTGAGTTCCGTGTAGTGGATGGTCAGCTGCCGCCCCGATGGATATCCTGCACGACTGGAGCTCCCCATGTCTGCAACAAAAGAGCAGAATACACAGTGGCGCTACCAGAAATATGTCAGGGGACACGGGGCAAACTTTACGACCCAAAGTAGCCGTGAAGGGACGATTATTGAATGATTGGGAAGAGTCGGCGAAGGGGGATGGGATTTGCGTGTCAAAACCGAGAGGGAGACACGCTCCCTCACTTGTTGAGCCCGGAACACAGCATAAATAACGGTATCGTTCTGATTGTTTTAACGCTTTCCCGCTTACTAACGTGGACTCGCGCCAATGTTACCAAACTTGCTGTAGCCGAACTGCCTGGATAGTGTTTTTGGACTAGCCTCCATTTTTTGCTTTCAATATCAATCTCACTAGTCTACCTACATATTCAATGGATTTAAAGGGCGGATGCTCGGACAGGGAGACTAGGTTTTGAGGCCACCATGGAGTTTGTATTTTGGTGTCTGTGACAGTCCATCTTGAAACTCTTCACTCTGCCTTTTCTCTCCCCTCATGGTTCTAAAAGAAATATCCAGTCCGTGTGTTTTCATGTAAGAGGAAAATACGACGATTCAAAACCATTCATCGGTAGCACGGTACAGGTAAATGGTGCTTATCCCGACCTCTTGGAAGGCTTAGCCAACAGTCATCACAGCCAGGAGGAAGCGGGTCTCCACGTGTTGTGTACAAGAACCCAGACGATGATCCGATCCAAACTGCCACATCAGAACTTCGCCTGAAGCTGCTCGGCGGACAACACTGCTCGTAAATGCGTGTCGAGTGCATCAGTTGGTCTCGGACTCCCTTCACAGTCCAGAGATTTGTTGACGTCGGACTGTGAAACATTTGCTTCACTTAGGCGCTCCAGTTCGCAGTAGAAGCCCAAGAAACAGAAGCAGAAGTCTTTGGGCGAGCTTCACGGATGGTGGGACCGGCGACAGTAGGATTTTGCGTTGCCTGTTGATTGGTGCTTGCTACTGCAAGTTCCACTGTTGGGAGCACTGTAAATTGCTGTAAATTGGAAGCACTGTAAACTAAGGTAGCTTGGAATTTGGGTTTGAAGAGTTTTGGTGAGGGTTCTGAGTTTTGTCAAAATCGAGAGTTTTGTTAAGGTCATCATCTACGATGCCTAAAAATGGAAGAACCGTTCAAATGAGCAGGTCCCTCTAGCCTATAATATCAAGCTTAGTATTTTATAGTGATCTGGGCATTTTCTGTGATTGTTTTATAAACCGTGTTCGAGGAAATATTTTCAGGCATTCTGTCTCTTTGGAAATCGGTTTGAAAGGAATGAACCGGATTATTGTCCCACGCCCACCTTTCACAGTCGCGCACCTGCCATTGGTGTCGGCTCAACTCCATTCAGGAGAAACCCAACGCACGGGTCAAGCTCCTGGGAGTGTCGCCTTACGTTTCTTTATAGGTCAAAGTATTACATTTCGCGACAAGAACGGAAATGTTCCAGATGAATGTTTACTTGGGAGAAGTTCCGACAAGTTTTCAATGTTTCTTGGTCAAACTACGGCGACTCTGCTATATTTATGTTGTTCAGTGACTTTTAAATGGTGCTTGGTGTTTTAGGAGCGCTAGTAATCACTCCTCAAGACGGAGTGATTCATTTCATTTTGGCCTATTGATACCGTAGCAAAAGGTGTGTCAACACTGGAAAAAATGCAGCTCACAAACTTTGTCGGTGCAAATAACCGTTTGCGCCGTTATTGCTGCGGCTGCGATTTATTCGAAAAGCTGTTTTCGTCGAATGATCAGTTTTGGCCGGGAGCCAATAGAAAGGGAGCTTAAGTCTGGACGTAGTTCTATGCTATCACGAGTTGAGCCACCCGTGATGCATTGCATCAGCAGCATTGATTCAGGTCCTGAATCGGTCCTCGTCTGTAAGTTGAACTTCAGCTGCTACGCTTTTAGAGTTGATTGGTTAACTTGTCTCGCTGTCACACTAAGATTTGTTTACCATCACAACAAACCAGTGTTTGAGTTTCGGGAAGGCTGGTAGGAACATCGCCAAAGTTGAGGATGACCCGGGCTCTTTAAGGTCATCTGCAATGACCGTGCTGTTTCTGTCCTCCTGGATCGACTTCCAATGTGGCTGCGGAGGTCGGACAATCTCATCATTGGAAATTGCCTTTCTGGTCTGGCCTGAATAGAGATTGATCATGGAAGTTTAGGAAGCTTAAAGCTGAAACCATGCGGGCCGTATCTCCGACTTTGGAGCGTCACAATATTTCGACTTGAAAATTGATGAAGGGAACGCGAACATAAATTTAACACGCGCCCCGCTGGAGTCCCTGGCATTATGCGCCCCGCTGGGGGGGCGTATTTCGCGCGCCCCTTCCGTATCTCATTTCCCTGGAAAGCTAAAGAAAAATTACGGACGGGGTTCGAAAGCTCTTGACGAGAGGAAGAGAAATTATACGATGTATTTTTATGTCAGGTTAATATTTACAATAGGGCAGTTTACGTTTCCTCACTAGACTTTTACTCAGCGGAGCTAGAGAAAATATCCATGTACCATTGGATTTCTCTCATCGTGGCGAATCGAATGATATATAGTATGACCTTGCTAGGTCAAATTGTGAAAATGGCCTGATATCTAACTAGTTCAGGGTCACAGGGTGACCTGGGATAGTCATGTTGCATATCAATCGACTCCCCGTGACAATATAAGCACAGTGCAGGCAAAATAGGAACTTTAACTCAATTCTGTGAGAAGTTTTTGGCAAAAAATTACTGTATGCTCTTGTGACTTGGCATGACCTTTGGGAGGGCAGATGGTCAACAACTCAACTTTATGGTCAAGATCGTGGTAAGAATACACGGTTTGAGGATTTTCAGCTTGATCTATCTTGTGTTTACTGAAAACGAGCCCTTTCTATTTTTTGCCATAGACTTATAATGAGATGACCAAAAAATTGACCCCACCTTAGGTCAACAATATCAAAATTCCGAGATAAGATATTTGTAGATCCCAATGACCCAATCATATTGTGAAAGTTTCAAACTCATTGGTTGACTGACGTTCCTTAGGTGCCGCTTCAAACTCGTGATTTTAGGTTCTGAGGTCGGGTTGCTTGACCTTGGATAGCCCCTTTGCCTGAATGTTCTGCGTGTCTTCGTTGTTGCGTTATCTAGGAAAAACCAGGAGGGGGGGGGGCGAATTTCGCCCACCCCCAGCGGGGCGCGTGTTAATGCATAGCCGAAGGCTGTTCCGAGGCAATGTCAGTGGAGGCTCGAGCCCCTAGCCTCCCACCCGCCTCGAAATGTTGTCCTGACATGAGCCATAAACTGATAGACAAAAACGAATAACTGAAGTCACCAGTGTTGGTACAATACTCTTCATGACACATCTTGAAACTACATGTTGCACATGGATCATTGCGGTCAATATATTGGTGCATATGACACATGCTGAATCCACATGTCGCTCAAACACCAGAATTCTGGCCGACAACCCCGTAGAAACTCATTGTGATGTTAGGCAGAGTCCTGAGATCGGCTCTGGCCAAGACAAAAAAAACATCTTTATTTTCCTGGTGCTCAGTTTCAACCCATTTTTGTAAAACCATTGGAAGTGGTACTCAAGTGGTTGCTCCATTTGAGTCACAATCCTCTGCAGATCGAATCTTGGACCGGTCACGAGGGCGTGTATACCGTTAACGAATTTCATCTTCCACACATAAGCTGGCATCATTTGCGAAAAGCATGAACAAAACACAAGATAAACTGCCGCCCTGGAATATTTTCAGCCGATTATTTCTGGATATTGGCTTGTAAACGAATCATCTGGGGTGCAAATTGGGACCTCTTGAGTGTGACCTGATATAGAATTCAAACCATTTGTTGTTCACGCCGTAAAGGGTAAGTTTCTCGGGTAATTTAGAACGTGGGGCTACGTCAAAACACTTGGAAAAATCTAGAAGGACCAAAATAAAGATTTCGCCCCTATCCATAAGAGAAAGTGTCTTATCTGTTATGATTCTAAGCGCTGTTTCTCTTTCTGTTATGATTCTAACATGATTCTGAACGATGTTTTCGGTATCTGCGTTGGGATGATGCTAAGAGGTGATTAGTTTCTAAACATGCCGTAAGTGGGACTTGAACAATTCTTTCAACAACGTTCATCGCAACCGGAAGAATCGATAGCGGTCTGGTCGTTGAACCGAACCGGATCGTTGGACGCTCGGCCTTTCGGCGTCGCGTGCATGCTTCCACCAGTGCACGCTTCCTTTCCGCGGGAACCTGGCCTGTGGTGAGAAGAAACATAGAAAAGGGAAGCACTTTTGCTACATAGCATGGCTGATCGAAACATTTCGCCAAATCAATAACGGTGCGTCTTCTCCAGTTCGAAAGCATGCTATGAGGTTTCAACGTGCCTGTTGACTTCACGTCCGTGGGTTTCGCGTTTCTAATATTAAACCAATGTGTTTGTTTTTAAGCGCTCATAGAAACTCTTTCCTCGAATGCATTCCTCGAATTCTTCAAAACCTCGAATCCAATCTTCTTCGACGGCTTCAAACGTCAAACGCTTTCAACGCCGTCGGTCATGATGAAACTTGGTCAACTTATCCGGACTTAGTTGTGCAAAAATGCAAAAATCTTAGGCAAACCAGAATCAAGGTCACGCGAGACCTCTGCCAAAGCAGGTCATGATTCTCCCCTTCCCCTTGTTGCAGTATCGGGCAGCGAGGACTGCACCGTCTACCTCTTCGACGTCGAGCGGGACCTCAAGCCCTGCGTGAATAAGCTGCAGGGCCATTCGGCTGCCGTTCTCGATGTTTGCTTTAACCGGGACGAAAGCCTTCTGGCCACGGCGGATGCCGCCGGTACCGTGATCGTGTGGAAACGGCAACTCTAAACGACTGGTACCGCGATCGTGTGGAAACGGCAACTCTAAACGGCCGGCACCGTGATCGTGTGGAAACGGCAACTCTAAACGGCTTGTACCGCGATCGTGTGGAAACGGCAACTCTAAACGGCCGGTACCGTGATCGTGTGGAAACGGCAACTCTAAACAGCTGGTACCGCGATCGTGTGGAAACGGCAACTCTAAACGGCCGGCACCGTGATCGTGTGGAAACGGCAACTCTATACAGCCGGCACGGTGATTGTGTGGAAACGGCAACTCTAAACGGTCGGTGCTGTGGTCGTGTGGAAACGGCAACTATAAACGGTCGGTACTGTAATTTTGTGGAAATAACAGTTGTGTATGTGTGTGCGTGTGTCGTATAACATGTTCTAATGGATGTTATTTTAAATATGACGTTAGGAGTATGTCAAGATTTTGTCGCGACGGAAATACGATCATGTTGTTTCCAAGGCAGCTACCTCATGCGTGACAGTATTGGCCATAAATTTGTCCTGATATGACATTGATGCAGATTTGTTACCATGTTGTACTATGATAAACATGCATTTGTTTAGTGTTTAAATTTTTGTAAAAAACACAGCAATGTGATTGTTTTGTTCTTTACCTTCTGGGACTAAGCATTGTATTTCCAATTTAGCCGTCATGAGGACCGCTCATTCGGATGACGAGTATTACAGCATTGCACACAGAAAACACAAAGCTGGGCTGAGACGTCATTCCACACATGGTTGTGATTGAGACATGGTGAGTTCAAGACGCCCTGCTATTTTTTTCAAATAATTTTAGTTTTTTGTTCAATACTTTTATTGAAATGAATACATGTTCTTCTATGATCAAACCGATGTTTCAAACTAGTTGTGCTGTTGAACTTTTGAAGCCGTTCCTCTGTGATCGATACCTTACTTCCTGTGGACAACTCCATGCATACTGTGCAAAGTCTTAATTCACATATGTCAATATAGGATTATTCTACATTATAGTGAACAAATTTGTACCAAATATGCCTAGTGTCTATGTGTGTATTCTCATCCCGTTCTAAATGGAGACTGGCCTTGTTCGACGCAGCACTACGGTCTGTATGAGCTGGCGCATAAATAGGAATTCGTCGGCTTTGTTTGCTTCTGCTGTAATCGATCTGAAATTTGTGTTCGGGGCACATTTGAATATGTTCTTCTCTAGATGACCGCTATAGCTTGTGGACCAAGGACAAGTATTTGGACGTTTTTGTCGTCTGTTGGCCAGTTTCCGTCAGTGAAATTGTGAATGGTGCCATGAGCAGGGGTTTCACAGCCCCGAGGTGAACGTACAATGGAGGGACAGTGCCGCTGCGGCTTTGTACCGGCAACTCGTCGGTTGTACTGATTTGGGCGTTGGATTTGACAGTTCTTGAAATAAATATATTTTTATGCCATGAGTCTTCTTATGGATTATTCTGCCATTATTCCATGCGTGTTCTTAACTAGTCAGTCATGTATCATGTGGTCGCGGTATTTCTGCGTTCGAAATATGTACAAAAGTGACCTCAGCCCGTGGCATTATGTATGTGCAGAGCAATGACGTGACCAGGACTTCATTGGTGGGGGAGACTAGCAGACTCGAGTCTCCCCCGCCATTGCCTCGAATCAGCCTCCGGCTATGTATTTACTATAGGCACTCTGACGTTTGAGGGGGGACGTTAGCCTCCCAGCCGCCCCCCCGTATCCGCCACTGGTGCAGGGTGTCGTGGGTTCGAACCCACCGAGAGGTAGGATTTGGCGCGCTGCCATAGCTCAAGCCTACCCACCGACCTCTCCGGTGCCATATACTCTCAGTAGTTGGTGCAGTCGTTACCACCCACCCCCCAAAAAAAAACTGAGCGATGGATATATCGATAAGAACTTGAGTTATATATCTGTCGGAGATGAGCTGCTGATTCCACACTAGGCACATTTATCTGTACACTATACCTCCCCGTCGAACACCACTGCAATCTAGAAAGGCTAGGTCTTCTGTTTATGCTATGCATATGCTATGTCTTCTGTTTAGCCAGATGGTGGCACCTGCCCGCTGTTTTGTTTATTTATTTTTTATTAATTTTTGCCTTGAGATTTCACGACACTCTAACCACGAGGTTATAAGGCGTAACATGGAAGGGAGGGAGCTAGCCAGGCCAGGGGCGCAGGGTCGGACGCAGACCGACGGTTTGGGGGGTACGCAACGGGGCCAAAATCATAAACACAACTTTTGAAAGAAAATCGGCAAAAATTTGGGGATTTGGGAGCAATTGCCCGGATCTCGTCACCTGAGCGCTGATACTGGCATATTAATCCTTGCTCCGGTGGGGGTGTTTGAACAGCCTTCCCTTGGGTTTTCCGGTGGCACTACCAAAAGGTGGTGGTGGGGGTGTTTGAACACCCTTCCCTCGGGTTTTCCGGTGGCACTACCAAAAGGCGGCGGCGCAAAGCACTGCCTTACTTGGCATTCCTTATCCTTGATCAAATCGGAAACCGTTTCTAAAATGGCAAGGTCTAGCCATCTCGGGTCAGGTCACCAGTGCAGGTCAAGTGACCTCACCTCCATAAAGTTTAAGATAGCATAGGAAAGAACAGGATAAATCTATCCAATTGAAATTAATATTACACAATGGGCCTACCGAGTGCCATAAAACGTATTTCGGGATTTTTCATATCATGCCCTAGGGTCAGATACAAATCATGATCTCGTCATGGGAAATGTATGGGTAAAACAGAAATTGGGCGAAAGATGGCTCTATTTGTGTAGATACACTTCAGAATGCTTTCATATTCTCCGAATCGTAATATCCTAGGTCCCTTTCCAGGTTCATGTTGCAAGTTTGGACTTGTGACCTAGGAGAGGTCATTTGGGGCTATTTAGGTAGGTTTTCAGACTTGGGTCAATATCTCAGCAGCAAATGATGATAAGGCTTTTATTTTCAAACCATTACATTTGTTATTATTGCGATTGCTTTACATTTGTTACCATTGCATTGTTATTGCGAGTCCATTATATGCATATTGACTACTGGGTCAGATGGTGGATTTGGCCTGACCTTAGGTTAGGTCATTTTATTTGTTTAGCTAGTGTAGGCTCGTCGATCGATTCACCGTAACGAGAGGAAGCGAATGGTTCCTAAAAATGATTCTAACTCAACTCTGTCAGACGCTAGAGCCCAGAAACTTCTCTAACATGCCACCTTCTTTGACCTTGCGTGACTTCAACACTGACCTGAGTCAATAAGTGACTGATGTAGATAATTCATGAATTTGTATTAGCCATCCACCAGCGTTCGCGTTTTTTCGCTATCCCGTATAGGAACCCAGTTCGAGGAGGGGTGGGGGGGGGGTGTTTGAACGCGAAGGTGGTTCGGTAGCTCACCGGGGCGGGTGCCCTCCCCTCACCAGGACGAAGGTGGTTCGGAAACCCACCGGGGCGGTTTCCGAATCACCTTCGCCGTGTTGGGGGAATGGGATGTTTAAACACCCCCCCTCAAACTCGGCTCCTATGCTTTTGTGTTTTATTAAGGGGGGGTGTTTCTAATTAGCACAGGGTTCTAGTTGATCTTCAAATTATTGTAACCTTTTGCATCTACCGCTCGCCAACTATATTTTCTAATATGAATTTTACACTCAGCACCCTAGCGCGCGAAACCAGTTTTGGGACACTGGACGATCTCTTCGTCTGTGTCCGGCATCCAAAGATCCTTTTTCTCCTGTATGAAAGAGAGAGAGAGAGAGAGAGAGAGAGAGAGAGAGAGAGAGATAAAGGTATATTAATATCCATCACACTTCAAACCTTCCATGGTAGCCAAGGGCTAAAAGTAGGAATGTTACAAATCATACATAAAAAGACTGCAACGGAACACCAATGCACATGCATTTCAAGGAGACGTAAGTAAAAAGACATTTAGAACCAAAGGGTATGGGTCTGCCAATCAGGACGTATGTATATATTCCTTTGTTGAAGAGCTCTAGCATCTGGAATTCGGCTGACTTCGTATAACGTTCTGTTTTTGCTAAAACGTGATAAGGGGCTCTCCGTCTCAATGAGGGACCTGCTGGAGGGCGGGAGGCAGGCGGAAAGTGCAAGTGTCTGGTTAGAGCATTTCGATGACATTTGACAGTGAAGGCTTCGAATAATTTAGTTCTACGGATTGTGAGAGTTTCAAAGTTAGTAATACTGAGTGCGTTCCGGTAAGTAACGTAATTCCAGCCAAGTATGATGCGTAAGGCTCGTTTTTGGACACGTTGAATAGATTTTGACTCTGAAGAAGTGATTGCATGATTCCAAACTGGGGATGCATATTCCAAAATTGGTCTAATGAAGGAGACATAAATCCGAACCATTTTTAGAATCGGCGCGTTGAACTTTCTCAAATTTGATAGGATGAATAGTCGCTTGGCAGCTTTTGCGACCATATCTGTAGTATTCACGGTAAATTTCATGTCTTCTGTCAGGGTGAGACCTAAAATTTTGGCACGCGAACAATATTGTAAAGGTTCGTGATTACATATGTCATGATTAGTCATGTAAAGGTATGTCATGATTATCGTGAAAATGAAGCTGCGTGATAAATATATACTGGAACTCGTGAAAAAGAATTCTGGCGTCTCGTTCCACTCCAGATTGAACGGACTGATTTAATCAAAAGGTTGATTCTAAAGCCGTGAGCCTCTCAAAATCCGTGAGAGAATCTCCGCTCTTTGAAGATAAAATCCAACCAGCCTTCGCTGCCTAAGCCTTTACGCCGGTTGGGCTCTTTATTGGAGCTGTATTGTATCTGGCTGGTACTACACCGGTCCATCACTGATGGAGCCGGAGTCTGGGCTGTGGATTTATACCCTTTTAAGGGTGCCTGGGCGCCTCCAAAGAAACGTTGAGTTAAAGTTATAACATGGTTGAAATTTGAAGGCATGTTACTTGGCCTGTCTCCTTGAATCATCGTTGCAAAATTGTGCAAATTATGGCAATGTGCACAATTCTGTATCAAGCATTCAAGGAAACAGTCAATCAGTAACATCTTACTATCTTCAATTATGCCCTTTGGAACAGCCCTGCATAATCTGTCAATATTATTGAAATATTGGGCTTTCGATATCACAGATTTTGAAACGGCTTTATGTGTCTTAGCAGGCAGGTGTCTGTTAAACTACATAAAACTGCCTGGCTGCTAAACCATATAAACTAAGGTGGTTGGCAGCAGAGATTTAATAACTCAATAATTTTACAGGATAGTTTTGGACAATGTTTCACTTTTGGGTACCCCAAATAATGATTAGAAAGGCACACCCATCAGCGGAGTTCATATGTAGAGGCTACAGAGCCACTAGCATACAGTGAATTATGGTACAGAGGCAGTGGCGGATCCAGGACTTCATTCCCGGGGGCTAGGGGGCTCGAGCCTCCCCGTCATTACATCGGATCAGCCTCCGCCTATGCATTTACAATAAGCACTGACATTCGGAGGGGGGCTTCAGCCCCCAAGCCCCACTTGTATCCCATCTGTACGGAGACATAACCTTCGCCCGGGTGGGGTCTTTTTAGACCCCCCCCGGGTTTTTCCGAAGTCACCGAAAAACGGTTGCGCTGCGCGCCGCCAAACTTAGTCTAGCTGCTCCTTCCTCATTTTACATCAAGGTCCTGAAAATTTTAGCTCAAGGTCATATCATCTCAGGTCACCAAGCCAGATGAAGTGACCTCACCTAAACAAATGTTTAGAACAGCATAACTAAAAGGAGGTTTAATCGATCAAGTTAAAAATCATGCCTCATATTGGGCCCACCAGGAGCTGCAAGATATGTTCCGGGATTTTTGATATTGGTGACCTAAGGTCATGTACAGAGCATAACCTCCCCATTGCAAATGCATGGGCAAATCACGAAATAAGCTTTTCTCAGTAAGTATTAAGGGAATCAACTTCAAACATCATTTACGACTTGCTCTTAACCCATTTCTGAAGTTGATACCAAAAAAAATTGACATGTGACCTTTGAAAGGTCTCCTTAGGTCAAATAAGCATTTTTCGGTGTTTTACTCCTTAAATTTGGAACAAACAAAGACAGAACTTCTATTTTGTCACCGAAGTGTTTGTAAGGTCACTGCAAGTCAAATGATATACATCATGACTATACCAGGTCAAGTTGGGTTAAAACTGTTGGCCTGGGTCAGGTCAAATTCTTAAATCTGACCTGGCATTGCAATATTATATATCATTCGATTTGTAGTGCCGAGAGAATTGCTATGGTGTATCAACTATGGCTGTATCTTGCTGGGTTTGGAAGTTATTAGCGAACAAGGAAACGTCCTTATTAACCTTCGCTCGGGTGGGGGTCTTTTTCAGACCCCCCTCGGGTTTTTCCAAAGTAACCAAAAAACGGTGGCGCGCAGCGCCGCCAAACTTGGTCTAGCTGGTCCTCCATCATTTTTACATCTTTCCTGACAATTTTAGCTCAAGGTCCTATCAGGTCAGGTCACCAGGCCAGGTGAACTGACCGCACCTCAAAAAATGCTTAGGGCCGCATAACTACAAGAAGGGTTAATCGATCAAGTTGAAACTCATACCACATATTGGGCCCACCAGGAGCTACAACATTTGTTCCGGGATTTTTATATTGGTGACTTAAGGTCATGTGCAGAGCATGACCTCCCCATTGTAAATACATGGGGAAAATCACGAAATGAGCTTTTCTCAGTAAGTATGGATAGAATCAACTTCAAACATCGGTTACGACTTACTCTTAGCCCATTTCTGAAGTTGATGCCAAAAATTTTGACTTGTGACCTTTAAAAGGTCACCTTAGGTCAAATAAAGCATTTTTTGGTGTTTTAGTCTATAAATTTTAAATAAACTAAGATAGAACTTTTATTTTGTCACCAAAGTGTTTGTAAAGTCACTGTAAGTCAAATGATATATATCATGACTATACCAGGTCAAGTTGGTTCAGACCGTTGACCTGGGTCAGGTCAAATTCTTAAATCAGACCTGGCATAGCATATATTATATATCATTCGATTTGTATTGACAAGAGGATTGCAATGGTGCATCAACTATGGCTGTATCTTGTTTGGTTTGGAAGTTATTAGCGAAAAATGAAACGCCCTTATGCATGGGTGGCTATGGACATTCCCAAGAATATGCCCAATACTCAGTAACCTGTAGCTCCCTAGGCTTTGACCTGACACGAAAATGAATGTCACTGTAATGAAAGCGCATCTCAAGAGCTTTCGAATGGTGTAGGAAAAATGTTTCTAGCTATCATATTTTTTGAGATATATTATATTTTCTTAGTACACCTCATATTAGGCGATTTTGACCTATTTTGACCTCTGGTGACCTTGATATTGACCTGACAATAAATGACTTTCGAAAAATAAATTTTAGAAATAATTTTTGAAGAGCTTTTGATTGCCGTTTTGCGCTTTTTTCTAGCTCTCTTAGTTTTTGAGATCGTGGGGGTCTTTTTTAGCCCCCCACCATGGCGAAGGTGGCTCGTACCCGCCACCGGGGCAAGTGTTGAAGGGAATGTGGCGCCTTCATAACGTGATTTTAACTGTGATAGCCAAGTTGTAAACCAAGTCCGAAAACCCGGTACTCCATATATCATTTGTCTTGGAACTCAATATTTCCGCAGAAAAAAGCTAAAACCTACCTGACACCAACCCCTCATCAACCCCTCGCCGGGCGTCCATTGTTGTGAGCTGCTGGTGTGACGACATATGCTGACGTCACGATGAGCATCTGCCAATCGAAGCCCTTGAAGCGTTTCAAGTATGGTAGTGGTTGCCAGATCATGACATCATCCACAGGCAGATTTTATTTATTTTCCTAGAGGAGTATTTTTAAAAACAAAATATTGAACGTATTCAACATTTTCGGAGAAATCATAAGTGGTTTCATTATTTTTGAGCCTAATTTCACTAAATTCCAGGAATCGACCAAGGTGCCACATTCCCTTTAACACTCCGGACCGTCCACACATGGGATGCCTATGGACATTTTCAAGCACATTCCCAATGTTCAGTGACCTGCAGCTCCCTAGGCTTTGACCTGACCCGAAAATCATTACCGCTTTAATGAAAGAGCAACGCAAGAGCTCTCTTCGAATGGTGTTCAAAAAATGTTTCTAGCTATCATAGTTTCTGAGATATATGAGGTTTTCTTAGTATACCTCATATTAGCGATTTTGACCATTATCGACCTATTTTGACCTCTGGTGGCCGTGATATTGACCTGCCGGGAAAAATGACTGAAGTATTTTCGATATAATTTTTTGAGGACCTTTTGATTGCCGTTTCGCGCATTTTTTTATAGCTATCTTAGTTTTTTTGAGATCGTAGGGGTCTTTTTAGCCCCCCACCAGGGCGAAGATGGCCCGTACCCGCCACCGGGGCAAGGTTTAACATAAGAAACATTCAGTATGAGAGCGCATGTATCCCGCGCTCGGGCTGGTCCCTCAGATAATGCTGGGAGACGTCTGCAAAGATTGGAACACGCAGCAGCAGCCAACAGCCAAACAGTTCACACGATAATAGTGAAAAAGTAAAGATAGTGGCACTGGCGGATCCAAGGGGGGCCAACGGGGCTGTGGCCCCCTCCAAAGCCTAAAATAGCATAAGCGTTGGAAAAGGGGGTCAGGGGCCTGCCCCCCACCTTTTGGCTAAAAATGTTCTGACCTCAGTCAAAATGGGAGAAAACCGGACATTCCTTTAACCAGTCGCTTCTGAAGGCAACGAGGAACCCAAATTCGAACAGTTTTTAGTCCTGACGTGGGAAGTTTTTTGTCAGCATCAGGTTGAAGTTTGGCTGCCCCCCTCACTTCTTTGCCGGGGCGACGCTTATGTAAAATGATATGTTTTGCCCCCCAAAGGTTGAAATTATAGCTGTTTTCTATAAAAATACCATGTTTTCTCGATTTTTTCCTCAATTTAGTCCCCTAAAACGTTGGTTTGGCCCCCTGAAAAGGCTGCTCCTGGATCCACCAATGGATAGTTATATTCATGTACAAATAATTCAATACAAGACAAATCACACTGTACGAAAACTAGTGGAGATTGTCTCGGAAAGCAAAACACACTGCGTGACACCCTCCGGTCAAACCTTCCCGCATGCGTGTTCCCTCCCGCCCCACTAAGTCCACTACTCCGTTACTCCGCTCACTGCGGACTGTCAAAATGGTAGCGGAGTAGCGGCAGTGACTTCTCTAACAAAAAAGCGGAGTAACGGGTATTGTGCTGAAACGAATGCAAAAACGGTACCGCTACCGGCAGCCCGCTAAGGGGATTGCTTCCCAACAAAACAGTAGATGAATATTGAGAGGAATGTATTTGTCCATCAGAAAAACAAAGGGAAATGGATGCATGTTTTTATGTGTGTGGTTTTTTGCATATCATACAGGAAAACTGCTTTTTGGTTGTAATACAGATAAAACATAGTTTTCCTTAAAATTAGTTAAAAAAGAACAACAAAACAATTTTTTGGTAGCGCTTTAGCATACTTTATAACAAATAGAATCATTAACACGCGCATTGACGGGGGAGGGGCGGATACCCGCCCCCTCGGGTTTTTCGGAAATAGTATAAAAATGGCGGCGCGTAGCGTCGCCGTACTTGGCATACCTTTTCCCTTCATCATTTTTAAAAATTTTGTCAAAATTTCAAGGTTAGGTCATCTCAGGTCAGGTCACCAGTACAGGTCAAGTGACCTGACCTCAAAAAAAGTTTAAGATAGCATACGTCGGAACAGGGTGAACTTATCCGATTGAAACTCACATCACACAATGGCCCCACCGAGTTCTCTAAAATGTGTTCCGGTATTTTTGATATCGATGACGTAAGGTCAGGTACGAGCCATGACCTCTCCATTGGAAATACATGGGAAAAATGGTTTCAACTGAATAACTTAGTAATTGATGGCGATAGAGCGTTTATTTTAGCTGCATTAGATTTGCCTTGTCTTTGCAGTTCTAATGATATGCATTTTATCTAATTTGACTTTGACCTGACCTCATTTCAGGTCAAATCCTTGATTTGACCTAGCAAGGTCATATTATTTTTTTTATATATATATATATCATTCGATTCGGCTTGCTGCGAGGATTCATATAGTTTAAATCGTTTTGCTCTATCTTTACTTGTTTAGATGTAATGGCCGAAAAACTTCATTTATATCTGTTATCCCTAAGACGGCATGTGTTGACATCTAGTGACCTTGAATGTGACCTGACAAAAAATAGTTCAATATTTCTGATGGAAAATTGGATGAGCTATCCAACGCCGTTTACTGTTTTTCGCTACCTAGCGCGATTCTTGAGATCTTAGGGGAGGGCGGGTACCCGCCCCCCGTCAAGGCGAAGGTGGCTCAGACCCCCGTCAATGCGCGTGTTAACAGGGTAGAGGTGGTGGTTTCACGAGTTCGAAAAAGTAGCGCTATTAGCGGTAACGATTTCCGCTGTTCAAGGTACCGGAAGCAGCGGTAGTGGTTTCGAAAATACATTAGCGCCGCCCACTTCTGCACGTAACACTGAAAACTCGGGCTGGGTATATCCGATTTCAATTCAGAGCTGTTCGCTATGCACGAATCCTATTATCTAGACTGGGTCTGTGGGTGAGCTAGAGAAACCACCGCACACTACCAGTATCCACTATCTTTGCATATAGCACCGGCGGATCCAGGAGCAACTTTTGGAGAGGGCCAAACCAACGGTTTGGGGGTCTAAATTAAGAAATAATTGCGAAATCATAGTTTTTTTTAAGAAGAAGGGCTAAAATTTTGGTTCATTGGGGACAAAAGCTACTATTTGGGGGGGCACAGCCATTTTGGCTCCTCTTGCATCCGCCAGTTGCATATAGAGCCGAAACAAACTAACTCAGGCTATATCCCAGATACTCCATCTGAACTTTTTCACAAGTCATTAGACAAGAAGATGAAAAATTACTACGCAGGCCTGATGTCAGTGGCAGGGGTAGCTCTGATACAGTTTTGACCTTCAATAATGTCGTGTTTGAAGCCAAGTGCTTTCAGAGACTCGCCTGATACTGACGGGACGCTAGTGATGCAGCGGTGGGGAGTCTGGAACTGGTACACAAAATACATGTACTGCAAGGTACGTTCACGAGGATCAAAGGAACCCGGTTGCATAATATTTCGCTTTTCAAGATGCAAAGATAATTTGTAGATTCATGTTTTGTTTATATTACATGATAATGAATCAATGCGCTCGAATTTCTTCAATTGTCGTATATCTTGCATATTTATTCATTTAATTGTTTGAATGCTTGCATCACAGGTAATGAGGTTTCAGTGATGAAGTCAGTAAAAGGATAATCTGGCGCCCGATGACGTCACAACACGGTGGACTGTGATCAGGGTTTATTGCCAGACACGGTACTTGGCAGTGGCGGATCCAGGGGAAAGGCATTTCCCCTCGCAAACGGTAAAGCTCGGGGCAAAACATGTTTTCGTCCCCCTCAAGCTGTTGACTTCCTTCTTTTCTCCGACTCCTTTTTAGTTGATAAGCAAGGTTTTTGTGCTTCAACCTTCAACTTCAAACAGAACCAATCAACTTCAGTGTAAACACTGGGTCCTGGATAACAAGACCAAACATCTTGTGGCTACATGTTTCACCCCGTGACGTTTCTTTTGTGCTCGACTTCGGTTTACCCCCAAAACCTACTACTCTCTAATTATATTGTGACAAATATTTCACGGCGCGACGTTTTTTTTTTTGCTTTCCGACTTGGGCTTGCCCCTGACATTGACAATGACTTGGGGCCCCCTCCCCAAAAATACCGGCTAGATCCGCCACTGATTCTTGGGACTTTCAAAATAACCACAAAGGTAGGCGGGTTTGTTAATAAAAAAAATCTGACATCCTTGGCTGCTAAAAGAATACACACTGCACTTTCTTTAATTACATTTTTACCATGTCTCTTGCTCCTTCCCGGTTCTTTATCCAAAATCTACATACAAGCTATATAGGTATTATTGTAACATCGGCATAAGCATTGATGCTGCACCCCTGCAGACGCGCCAATTCCATCCTCGCATTACCCACTGTCTCTTTCCTTGGTTTCCAAAACACCAGCCATGGTGCGTCTCTTTGCGACGCTGGTTTCCTTTCCTGCTCATTACATCTCCTTATCCAGGAACTAGTGGGGAAACCCATCAGGTGAGTTGACCGGCCGATATATCGATGACATTGCGTGTCCGTACTGCGAAGCCTCGCTTCTGAAAGCCCCTAAATCCGGGAGTATGAGAAACAGCGGGCTCAGAGAACTAGGCCCAAAAAAAGTCGAGAAGACGGCGACGGATCGGCGCTTCTCCTTTTCAAAATTCCGACGCGTCGATTTAGCTCTGATCCTGCGCTGCTCAGTCCCAGCGGGGTACCAACGGTCGCGGCCAAGACTGTATTTATGCACTGCTTTCTCGCGAAAGGTGCCAGGAGATATGTAATCAGGATATTTGCACCAATCGCATTGTCGTGCCTCGTGTATGTACTGACGTGCCAACAATCTCTCTCTCTCTCTCTCTCTCTCTCTCTCTCTCTCTCTCTCTCTCTCTCTCTCTCTCTCTCTCCACACTCCTTTGTGGACGCAAGACCATCACCGGGCTTCAGTCCTGTTTATGACTTTCCAGCTCTCTCATGTTCTACTGGGAAAAGATGATAGTTTTTAAATGAAGCGCGACTGACTCCGTGATGGATCCAAGAGGAGTGAAAGGGTGATATCCCCCGCCCCCGAAGTCGGTGGAGGCGCCCATAAGTAGACGAGCGTCTACTGCGCTGTAAGCCCATTTCTGGTACCGAAAGTGCCTTGAACGCCCTTAAATGCAAAAAATGTACAGTACATGCGCCTTAAAACTAGCTTCAGACGGTGGCACTGGCAAAGGCTCCGTCTTTCCCAGCGATTTGCATTGTCTACCCCCCCTCCGTCCACTGCCAGCCGCAGGCTGCTGTTTGGCCACAATTATACCGTTGCTTCTCGGGTACAGAATTAAAACATCCGCCCCTTAGAAGTGCCAAGCACTTGTGTCGGAAGAGCGCCCCATGGAATAAAAAAGGCGCCCCAGGAGGTGCTATAGGTCGCCTCCCTGAGACTTTGGCATCTCCTCTTACCGAAGTCCTAAATCCTTTACCGGACTGGCTATATAAGTACCGCAGAATACCTTCGACAGAATACAGTTTGCCCCATGTAAAAACAACATTGTGGGATTTTTATGATATTTGATCTGATATGTCTGAAGTATACAGCACAGCATAAGACCCTAGTTTCATATTTCGTCTGTCCCAGAACTCAGCGTATGTGGAAAATTAAGAGTTTGCGGGCGGATAACGGCCTCTCACTGAAGCTCATCTGCACCTTGCCATTGCATTTTGCCGCGTCGCCTGGATTCCGAGCCCAGCAGAAGCGGGACGGAGTAGGCCGTAGTTGTTATTCGGGCTCTCGGGCGCTCAAACCTCCCAAGGCTATATTATATGGCGCCGGTTGCATCACGTCATGCCAAAGACAATTCGATCAACTACGATATGTCTCTTAAGTTTCGCAGATAAATCCAGGTTAATCCGTTTCCGCACTACGATTACCAATCCAGATCGGATCTGTATCCGGAAATAGGACTAACTGAGCACAGGCTGCAAAGTTGTTCACAAGGCTGGTTCACTGTCACTACATATTCAGGCACGTGGCTATCACTATGACCCAGGGCATATTTTAGGAAATTGGGACTGGTGGGCATTTGGCTGAAAAGGGCATGAATTCGCAACAAAAAGGCACTCCTAGATCATCAAATGGCAGGCGACTGGTGGGCACTGGGCAGTTCAGGGGCGTTCACTGGTGGACATAGCATGGGGGACTGGTGGGCAAAATGCCCACCACTTTGTAGGTTAAAATATGCCCTGCTATGACCGATGCTTTGTCTATTGATCTACTGTCTAATGACAATTCTGATAAATGGCTGTACCCGAATATATAATCACAGCAAACTTGCTCAGTTTTGCATCCAGCGAGCGTTTGGGAATGCCCTGATACTCTCTCAGGATGTTAGCTCCGTTCAAATCCCATCAAGAAGCGGCTGCATTACCCTAAAAGGAGTATAACACCTTGATGGTATTTAAATGTGCTACCAATCGCGAAGAGCACGCCAAAAAACACTGGCTTCATATTTTGTTCCTCTCAGAGCTAATCTTTGAGAAGGAAAAACAGTACTTTCTAAGAGGATATCAGTGCTTGAGTGCACTGATCCCACTAGCAAGCCCCGTCTCCCTAAGGGCCCAACGGCTAGGGGTTTTCCTAGAATTTGAGGCTTCGCCACGTAAGGGGTTCGGGCTTGAGGGAGTTGATACCCGCCCTAAATGCACGTGACCCGGCCTAAATACACCATTCCTTTTTGTCCCGCAAATTGTGAGTTCTGGGACGCACATAATATGAAACCTGGTGTTATTTTCGGTATGAGACATTACATGCTAATCTCACTCCAAATCTCATTAGAAAGGTACCACATTCACTTTAAAAAGTAGCTCCATTAGCTAATCTCCACTTTCAAAGGCCTTCCGAACATGCATTTACGGACTTTAACAAGTATGGATGGAAAACGTTTGAAACATGCCACTTAAACCACCGCCTTCCCGCGTTGCCAGAGGAAAGAACGCTGAGTGCTTTTTAATCGCTGCCTTCACCAAATCTTCGAGTTGTCTTGAAGCAACGCACTAAAAGATAAACGCAGAGCAACGTGATATGTGGGCCTAATCCTTGATCATTTAGATACTGTTTGAAACCAGTTGTATACAATTGAATTTATATTCATCGGAGGATTACAGTGAAGTCTTCATTAGATCTCCTGTCTCCCCTGATTCGAAAGTTTGTAAGTAGAAAAAAGAGCACTGTATTATACAGTTAACTTTCGACCCCGGTTGTCCTCAATGTAGACCTTGCCTACACATGGTAGGCAATAGAGCAGAGCGCTCCCTCTCCGCTACTCTGCTACTTGCAGACTGTCCAAACGGTAGCATAGTAGCGGTAGCGGTTTCCTTTAACCATAAACGAGCGGAAGAGCGGAGTCATAAGAGTTCAAAAACGGTACCGGTACGGAAAGCCTGTTACTGGGCCGCCATCCCCCCTCCCCCCAAAAAATGGAGATCGAAACTGAGAGAATTTTTTTCTTTCAGGGAAAAATCAGAACAATTTAATTAATGGGTTTTCTCTCTGATTTGGCTTACATATCGAATAATAAAACTAACTAATTTTTATATGTAATTTATAAGTAGTCAGTAGTTTTGATTAGAATGCATTTAAAAACAGCAACCAAAAACAATTTTTCGGTATCACTCTGTGATAAGAAAGTAGCGACAACAGAATAGCGGGTAGCGGTTTTGCGATTTTGAAAAGTAACGCTAGCGTTTTCAATAATTTGGTAGCAGCCCTCATGTCTGGTACGCGCTATATTGTTGTCTTTCGAAGAGCTCCCGATCATAAAGCCCCTTTCCCCTGTTTCCATCCCATATAGGACGGGACAGATGACGCCAAAATCGACTTTGCGCGCATCGCAGCATTTGCCAAAATGCGCAGCATTACAGTCTGTATGGATTTTCCAAACTCGATGATCTTCATGGACCTGTGGTACCCTAGCCTACGATCAGGTGCGTGGATTTCCGAAAATCATGCACCTGGTAGATCATGCAATCATGGTATAATTCGTAAGCTGAATGTTTAACATGCAGATCAAATAACGGCACACAACTATGCATAACTAATGATGCATAGTTGTAAATAATAAACAATACCTTCCAGGAACGCAACGTAACCTGGGATATTAATAGCGGAGTATTGTAGCATGCAAACTAATTATTCGGCCTAAGAATAGAAAGTTGGACAATTACGGTTAGACGGCCGAGTCCTGGTAGAACCTCGAGACAAGATAATTTTAGTATCTTAAAGCTCTAGTGTTGCATTCCCATGGACTGTCAGCTAGACGTGTATGTCGCATGTACCGTGTGTGTTGTACTGCCAATAAGTTCGTATCAATTGAAAAGTCTTGAAAAGCTTCATCATGTACCCTGGATGCTACAAAATACTCTGGGCTCGAAATCGATGCCCGCAATTTTTTCCACCAAGCATATTCACGAACTGAACTCACACGCATATTTTTCCAGTGCTATCGATGCCGCACACCGCACCCAACCTACCTATATATCCATCCACGTGCACAGAATATCTTGTACACGTGTCCCCCTCCCTCAGTCCAACAGTAGGCGCAATCACCGGCATTCTCAGTACCATGGACTAAGGTTTTATAATCCGCTACGCGACCCTCCCCACCGAGGCTTGAGCTCGGCGGCAGCGATGCCCAGCGTGACCTCTCAACCTCAGTGCCCGCAGGCAACTGGCACCGAGCGGATGGCGCCCGCTGATTGGTGGAGGCACGTTCACTTGTATTATTAGAAATTCAGCGGAAATTTAGGCGTGAAAATGATAGAGCCTCAAGCCATAAACCAGGAGATGCATCAGCATTACCGTTATCAAACATACATCATAGCCATAATTTGTCCTCTATTGCCTTGATTATTTGCTCCACTATCCAAGGCTGCTCTTCGGTACAGGCGAGACGGCGGCAGAGTCAGCACAGGCCAGCCGGCGGCCGAGTTCGCTGAAGTCAGGAGCAGCGGTATGGATGGGTTTCTGCTAAGTGGGGAGGAGTGGGCCCGAATATTTGTATTGCCTGAGAACATTTTTATTGTCCATTAGAAAAGCAGAATGAGATTGAAGTTTTTTATTATGTTTCCATATCTTACAATAACACTGTAAATTGTCGATGTGAACCTACAGATAAGTAATAGCTGCCATTGAAATGTATTTAAAAAAGTAAAATAAAATTGTTTTGAGTAGCGCTTAAGTGAAACTTTACAATAAAAGGTAGCGAAAGCGGAGAAGCGGGTAGCATTACACGATTTTGAAAAATGAGCACCAATAGCAGTGGCAGTTTCAGCTAGCCCAGATAGCGGAAGTATCCGTAGCGGGTTCAAATTTTGGTAACGACACCTACCTTTGCCTCTAGTAGCATGAATACAGGCCTTTTGGAAAAGTAATCAAGGCAACTTCAATCGTACTTTGATTGAGCTTTTGATGGATTTTTTTCCACGTCTTCCTATAGCCCTTTTAGTTTTAAGCGAAGGAGCCCCCCCGCTAAGGTGAGGGCGGCTCATACCCGCTGCTCGGATGATGGTTAAGCCTAAATATTTTCCACTTGAAAACACAGAACATTAGTGAATACGAATATTCTAATGCATTCAATGCCTACATATTTTGAGGATGCTCTGGCCAGTTTAAAGCACGCATGCTTTGTATGCTGCTGGTTAAGATTCCAAGCAGAGCGCCACCAAAATATTTCATCCTTACTGTCTATCTAACGGAATGAGTATTTCCAACGCCATATGACCTTTGCAGTCGGTGTCTCGTAAAGTTCTGTCGCCACGCACTGCGGAGGACAGTCCCACTTGTCACGGCCAATGTGTGTTGGCACTTTGCCGGGCCACCGGGAATGACATTGCCGACTGCTTTCCCGACTGGGCAGGGCAGACAGGCACGTGATCTTCGGCCAAGTTCAGACCTGCCAAACCATATCGATTGGCGGCATATGTGCCACAGAAGCCAAATGTGCCATCCGGCCCATCAAAGTATGAGGTGGTGCAGTGTTTCGAATGGTCTTTGTCATGGTAATGACTTGTGCAGCAATGTGTCTTCGAGGAAAGTGAGCTGGAATTTGATGCGTCTTGTGCGTGGTGAAGTATTTTTATATTATTGCCAGTGGCTACATATACTCTTCCAAGGATTTTTAAGAGCCTTGAATGAAAGCAGGCACCTGATATCTACTTCAATTCCGAGTAAAACCCCCAGTGCTACAAATTTGTCCGGAGCATACGGAACCGGAATCGATACAATAAACTTCCAACGGCAGACGTCGTTGGTTTGCTGCATCTTCTTTGTTTCAAATCGTTTAATCCCGCAGTTCGCAGGAATGAGGGTGTGAGCCACACCCGCCGGGCTGTTCTACTGATCCAAACCGATTCCAGGCTCAGTCCTCGAGTCACTCCTCTAACCCATTACCGAACTACACTGCCTCCAGCACAATATCCGGTGCACAATCCCGGCAGCGCTACGCTTGTCCGCGCACGTGACCGACTCGAGAACCACATTTCGTCTGATTGCTCCTAATCTCCCCGGGGGCAGATCCACGCGCACCCATCCCCACCCGCCCCACCCCGAGGGCCGCCGAGAAACAGGCGCAGGCACAATGTTGTCTTGTGATGCAGATTGACGCAATGCACGGCGATTGGTGAATCCCGTACTCAGTGGCGGATCCAGGGTTTCGTTTGGGGAGGGGGGGGGTCTGGAGCCGCTCCCGCCATTGCCTCCGAACAGCCTCCGGCTATGCATTAACTATAGACACTGACATTTCGGGGAGGGGGGGGCTTGAGCCTCCTAACCAACCTTACATCCGCCACTGCCCGTATTCATCCTTTCAACATGCTGGAAAAAGAGTCTATACAAATATTTGATGTTTTTTTCTTACAGGCTTTCAAAGTCAGACTTATATTTTGAAACCGTCGCAATCGCACCGTCGCACCAGTTCGCCTGTACTGTAGACCGAGGTCAGGTTATATGTCAAGGTCAACCTATATCAATCTCAAAGCCAAAGGTCACAGGTCAGAGTCATTAACCCCGGTATTCCGGTCAGATGGCATTGTTCAGTATGACGTATGTTATGCTATCAGTTAGGGCTACTCCAGGTCAAGGTCAAGATCCCAGGTTAAGGCCAAATGTCTTTTTCAAGGTCAAACGCTCATTTTTCGCCCAAAGGTTATATAGGTTAGGTAAGCGTATAAAGGTTAGGTAAGTGCCAGTTATACTGTAAATCATTAGGAATATGTTATATTATTACATCATAGGTCATTGACCTTGAATGACCTTCAGCTAAAAATTACAAATACAATTTTGTGAGACCTTCCCTCAAAGGTCGTTGTCTGATTCCTTTGGATCCCGTTTTTTCCGCATAATTACGGGATTTCCCAATAGGTTTCCAGCACGGCCCAGATTTGAACTTTAAGGCCTCGCTTGACCTTGAATATATTGACCTAGGTCAATGGGTCGTAAAACCCCAAAAGTCATCACCACTTTTTATGTTTAAATACGTGTGACCCCGCATTCGGAAGTTTAGATAGCTACGAATATGCATCAGAAGGGAAGCCTGCTCCAAAATTGTTTTGCTGTTTGACTATTTGCAGTTATCATGGACGATGAAAAATAAAGAAAGGTTTGTTTTAAAAGATATTGGCTCAACATGATAGAAATATTAGTTTATGGGATCCAAATACCCTCTAAAATTGGAAAAGGCTCTAACAATAATTGTCTTAACACGAGCCCCGCTGGGTCCCTGCCATGTCATGCTCCGCTGGGGGAGCGTATTTTGCTCCCCCTCGTAACTCATTTTCTAGGAAAGCTAAAGGAAAAATACGGAGCGCGTTCAAAAGCTCTGGACGAGACGAAAAGAAATTATACGAATTCAGGTCAATATTGAGGTCAGCATAGGTCAAGGAAGGTTCCATGGGCTTACAACAGGGCAGTGTATGATCCCAGCCCCCTTCCTAGGTTGTTATTCAGCAGAGCTAGAGCAAATCTTTATGAATCATTGGATTCCTCTCATCGTGGCGAGTCGAATGATGTATAATATGACATTGCTAGGTCAAATGGTGAAAATTACCTGATATCGGGCTAGGTCAGGGTCACAGGATGACCTGGTATGGCTATGCTGCATATTAATCGACTCCCCTTGACACGACAAGCACAATTCAAGAAAAATGGAAGCTTTGTCTCAAAAAGGCAGTTATTCATAAACAATAATTCGCTGTATGCTCCTTAAGGATCTGCGAGGTCAAATTTTACCTCGCAGATTAGATGGCAAAAAACAGCTTTATGGTCAGGAGTGCGGTAAGAATACACGACTTTACGATGTTCAGGTTCATCTATCCAGTTTTTACTGAAAACGAGCCCTTTCTATTTTTCACCATAGACTTATAATGGGGTGACCAAAAAATTGACTCCACCTTACGTCACCAACATAAAAATTCCCAGATATCAGATTTGTAGACCCTCATGCCCTTATCATATGTTGAAAGTTTGAAACTTATCAGTTGACAGATGTTCCTTAGGCACCGTTTCAAACTCGTGATTTTGGGTTTTGAGATCGGGTCACTTGACCTTGCATAGCTCCTTGACCTGTCACGACCGGACTTTAATTTTTTCAGATGCGTGGGTTTAGAAATAAGGTATTGTAAGTTTCGTTGTTCTGCGTTATTTGGGTAAAACCTAGGAGGGGGGGTGAATTTCGCCCCCCAGCTGTGCGCGTGTTAAGTGGTCAGTTTTAATCAAAATTTGCTTCATTGCTATCATTCAACCTCGGCTTGAGTAGAAACATTTCAAATTATTTTAACGTCTCTGAGAAATTTTTGTTCAACATCAACAAAAATACCAATTTCCATATGCGTTATCAGAATCCTTGTATGTCTACTTCGAAATAAAAATGCAAGACCGAAACTACAGTATACTGTATGTACATAAAACGAATATCTTCATGTTCATAAAGGTCTGACACAGCAAAAAAGAAAACAGTGTACAACTTTGGTTAAAAACAGTTTTTCAGATTCACTACACCCCATTCAGGATGGCAACGCGCAGTGTTCGGTAGAGTTTAGAATCACCGGGAGTTACAGACTTAGCCTAAGTGAACAAATAATAGGTATTCTCGAACCGAGAATAAATATTTTTATCAGTGTTTCCGGGAGTGTTCGTACCGTTTCCAGCCCCAAGTGAAAAGATGGCTTTCCAGGACGATGCAAGAACAAGGGCAGTGGCGGTGTGCAAGTGTGGTCCAGTACCTCGACCTCAGGTCAAACATATGTGATACTACCACATCTGCAGACAAATGCAGTTTAGCTTCAATTGATGCTATTTAATGCAGAAACAATGAACTTGGCACACCATAACCGGCTGCGTTAAAAGCAATCCGGCGTGGGATTCGAACCCACGCACCAAGTCCCCCAGGCTGCAAACAAGGGCCTGGTCGCGATGCCCAGGCACCATCAACAACCTTTAACATTTGTTGATAGATTGGGTCAGTCGCAGATGCAAAGGGGCTAGGGGTTCAAGATCCATCCCCTCTAAAATTTCCGAGAGCCTATAGTTAATGCATAGCCGGGGGCTGTTCCGATGCAATGGCAGGGAAATTCGAGCCCCTGGCCCCCTACTCTGAAATGAAGTCCTGGATCCCCGGTGGATTGGGTCATAATTGGAGGAGTCATTCATATAGTGCAGCTTCTGTTCAATACAATCATGCCGTTAACATCATCATATAGAAACTACCCTTAATTAAAACATTCAGTCTACTTAAGCTCGACCTATAACGCACCATCACACATACCATGGCACCTCCAATCCGCCGTGACACGAGGTGGCGCTCATGAGCACGGCATATAACTGACACTAATAACATCTTCATGTCAGCGGGCAAGTCCGTCATCATATATCAAAGGAACCCAGGCTATAAACTTTCGCCGGTCCATGTTGCTATGCGAACGTGGACTCCGAATATCTCTGCCCCGCCTCGGGCTGAGCTCCCCCCCTTTTTCTCTTTTTTTCTTTTTTTTTCTCTCTCTCTCTCTCTCTCTCTCTCTCTCTCTCTCTCTCTCTCTCTCTCTCTCTCTCTCTCTCTCTCTCTCTCGTAAACCAGAGCTCCTCCAATCCCCGGGCCATCTTATCTGGCTCCCCGAAGCGCACTGTCTTGTGCGCAAGTAGAAGTGTGTGGTAGGGGAAGTGGGGGTCACGGACACCGTAACGATGGTTTGAGTTTTCGATGACTTAATGAGCTTGTTTCGTTTCTATTTTTGCTGTAGAGATACCTCAGACATTTATCTACCACTGTGCAAGAAGCTATGTGTCTGTCATCATACTCAAATTTGCGTAAAATTTAGAAAAAGGTAGCAAAAGTCCATTTCGCCCCACCTTGTGGGGTAACATGGTCACCCCATGGGGAAAGATGGACAAGATGAAAAAAGTGATCGAATCAGGCCTTGAACATTTCCATCTGCATTCACCCACTAGGCGACTCTCGTCCGCCGCGGGGAAGAGGGCCTTTTCTGACTTTTCCCGTCAATTGGTCAAAGGGGTCCATGCCTTTTCTGATTTTTTTTATGACAGAGGATTAACCCTTGCCCCGGTGGCGTACAGCCACCTTCGCCCTGGTGGGGCTAAAAGACCCCACGATCTCAAAACTAAGAGAGCTAGAAAAGCGCAAAACGGCAATCGAAAGCTCTTCGAAAATGATATCGAAAATACTTCGGTCATTTTTTTGTCAGGTCAATATAAGGTCACCGAGGTCAAAATAGGTCAAAATCGCTAATATGGGTGTACTAAGAAAACCTCCTATATCTTAGAAACTATGATAGCTGAAACATTTTTTAACACCATTCAAGCTCTTGAGATGTGCTTTCATTACATGGCATTCATTTTCTGTAGTCAGGCCTGGCTACAGGTCACTAATATTGGGCATATTTTAATTCCATAGCCACCCATGCATAAGGGCGTTTACTTTTTCGCTAATAGCTTCAACCAAACAAGATACAGCCATAGTTTATGCACCATTGCAATCCTCTCGTCAATACAAATCGAATGATATATGATATTCTATGCCAGGTCAAATTTAAGAATTTGACCTGACCCAGTCAACGGTCTGACCAACTTGACCTGGTATAGTCATGATGTATATCATTTGACTTCATGACTATACAAACACTTTGGTGACAAAATAAAAGCTCTATCTTAGTTTATTCAAGATTTATAGATAAAAACACAAAATGCTTATTTGACCTAAGGTGACCTTTTAAGGTCCAGTCAATTTGTATCATTAAATGGGCTAGAGCAAGTCGCAACCGATGTTTAGTTGATTCCATCCATACTTACTAAAAAGCTCATTTCTGATTTTCCCATGCATTGTAATGAGGTCATCTCTGCACATGACCTTAGTCACCAATATCAAAATCCGAACAAATGTTTGTCCTGTGCCATTGTATGTTTCAACTTGATCATTAATCCTTCTTTTAGTTATGCCGTCCTAGTATTTTTTGAGGTGAGGTCACTTCACTTAACCTGGTGACCTGACCTGATATGACCTTGAGCCAAAATTTTCAGGAAAGATGTAAAATGATGAAGGAAGCTAGACGTTTCTCGCGCCGCCGTTTTTCCGTCACTTTAAAACCCAGGTCTAAAACCAGTTAAAGTATCAAGGACTGTCGTGGAACTGTGCATGGGTTGATCCAGGATCGCCGATCAGAGGGCGGGGCACCCTGTCGGGAGGGGGGCATCCGCGCCAGGGGGCGGACGCGCACCCAGGGGGAGATGCGGGCCCGGCCGCCCCAAACGCTTTGGCTCCAAAGTGCCGGCCCCATCCATGTGAGGCGCCGAAGGCGCCCATCGAGGGGAAGGATGAGCCTTCACCTGACTTTTAGAGACAGTGCTAGGCTGACTGCCGTCCCTGCAACAAACATACCGCCCCTCTACACTGACTGCTGCCCCTGCACCCAACTTACCGCCCCCTAAAACAATTTACTATAGGTTTGTAGAACAAACAACTCACCGCTTTCATCCCTCCCAGCATGCGAAAATTGGCCGCCCTTTGGGTGAACAAGTGCGCCCCCTGATGCAAAATGCCGCCCCCTCCACCGGCCTGCTGGCCCCACTCGTCAGCCACCCCCCCCAAATAAAATTCCTGGGTGCGCGCCTGCCAGGAGTGCCACTTTTGGAACGCAAAACCGATCAGGTGGGCGCCAAATCCTCTCACAGGGCTAAGAGCGCCTCTCCCCCGCTCCTGAGGGGAGGGGTTGGAAGAGACACTTTAGGGGGCCCATCAATCTCCCAGGGGAGCACCGTGACCATTTCAGGGGACGCTCCGGGTCGTGGGTTACACCTGACCCTGGATGACCCCCAAATTTAATTATATGTTCTCCAGCATTTCGGACCCTATGTCTTCATCCCCCCATACCATCAGCCAAATCCGCATCCGCTCAGGTGTATCGCTGGACCGCAAAACCCTTGATAAATGTATTTATTTAGGCTTATATTACATAGAATTAAATACACTGTTGTGCGGGGTAACATGGAAACCATGTCCATCTTGCCCCACACGTGGTGTCCGTCTTACCCCACTTTGCTCTTCATAAACAAACTTGGACATGAATCGGACGCCACTGCGTTCACAGTAGAAAAAAAAAAATTACACAGTTAGCGACGCGGTGAACAAAATGTAACATCTTGAAGAGCCATATTACGTAATACCAATAAAGTATCTAAAGAAACATCCATGCCATGGCCTTACGAATTGGATTGTGAAAATTACACATGAGTTGCAGTTTTTACTTTTTTGAAAATTGCATAAAACCTAAAAAGCTCACCGGACCCAACGTTGCTCTGCGACCGACGCGCGCTAAAAGAAAGCGTATTACACGCCTTTGCCGGTCGTGGCGCTGTCAGTTCGTCCCAAACAGGGGGCGTCCATCTTACCCACGGTGTCCGTGACCCCCCACTTTCCCCTACCTGGCCGGTTCACCCGCCGGCAACTAGCCAAGGTCCTCTAGTAGATCCGAAACACTGTCATACTTTCTGCAACCGAAAATTGTTTGTGCCGAATAATCAATCAATGATCTTTTGGAGTCCAGTATTTTTAGTGTGGGTGGCATCGCCGTACAGATAGATGCCGTACCGAACACTGGAGATGTCCAGGGAGCTGATTATCGGCGAGATGACCCTGGGAGGTGTGATAGACCATTGAACATTCCGAGCCATTGACGAGTTTGAAGGGGAATGGGAGAGTCCCTCCCCTTGGAGGACGCGATCGAAGATCAGGCCGAGATTTTAATGTTTATGGTGGCAAGTAAAGGGTTGCAGAATTTGGCGGTACAATCACAAACTTGCGGAACGTTGGGAACACTTCCTAGAAGAATGAGCTGTGTCTTGTCAGCGTTTACTTTTAGGCAATTACCTCTTAAGTAGACACCATTAGATGCTTATGTATATTCCTTGCGTTGAATGAGTGCCCGAGAGTGCGAATTTTTGTGGGATGATATGTCCAGGTCACCTCACATGAAGGTCAAGGTCAAATGTCAGGGTCATACCAACATTTTCAAGGTCATTGCCTGCAGTGTGTTTGGTCACATGGTGTCACTCATTATGACGCATGATATGTTATGACATAGTTAAGGTTACTCAGTGTTAAGGTTAATGTCATAGTTCAAAGTCAAAGGCTATTGGTCAAGATTAACCCGCGCCCCACCGGGGTCCGGCGCCACCTTCGTCCCACCGAGGGGGGCATCGATGGCCCCCTCTAACTCCGAAAGTATGGGCGTTAGCGCAAATCTGCAATTCAGTAAGAAATTACTTCTCATGTTTTAGTGCTCAGGTCAATAGTCTGACCTCCAGAGGTAAAATTAGGTCAAGATCGGCTATTTTCACTCAAATATGCAATGCTTAAGCAAACCCGGTCTGCGACCGCTACGCCCCACGGCGCGGAGAGCCGCATGACAATGTGCTAAGCTAACCATATTTCGTTCTTAATATATCTCTTTAAGCCTGAAGTCGTTTTATCATTCTTTTCTTTAAATAACCAATAAAGAGTACGTGGTCACCACCGTTCGAACCGACCTACCTGATCAGAGACGGGCCTCAACCACAGACCACCGCGCCACACACTCATCCTCCCACTGCTGACAGCTTGCCCGTCGGTCACTGGCTGTACCCGCCGAATATGCCGGGCCGCTGGCGCCGTGCTTGCTTGTCCCGAAAGGCACGATATAAGGTGCTTCTGAAGACGAACCAAACATTCTTTGGGCTGAAATTAGTTGTATCTCAGCTGATCGTGTGCTCATGCCAAATTACTTCCACTTCCATCCATTTTAGGACTTGAACCATGGTGAGAAGAAGGTGGTCCGAGAACTTTAGCATCTTGTAATATATTTTGACTAATTACTCGAAGCCATTAGAGATAGGTGGGTGTATGTGGCGAATGACCGCAGAACTTTCCTTCAGCCATGTCGTTCTGAGTTTGTGAGTGACATGAGCTTGGAATCAGGAAGATGCAAATAAAAGTTTTTGACTCAATTTCTATTTATGCCTATAAAACAAAGAATTTCACATTCACAACTTACATCTCCAAATATTATCAGGCGGAAGCAATGTTCTTTCATTATTTGAAATGAAAACTCAAATCGGTCAATTAGATTGTGAGATATTAACGTTGAATGAAATGAACAAATTCGTCTTCCGGAAGAACTGTAAAAGTAGGTCAAATTTTGCGTTTTGCACTAAACTATGCCTCACTACAAAATTTTCTGCTATCCCTAGGTAACTGCCTTTCGTAACTGAGGCTGTTTCTGACATTTCGAGGAGTGGCCATCAACTTTTAGGTTTTTGTCATGAGAAAGCCGCGTTTTCGGAATATATTGTCGGATCAGCTCAATTCGTTTTCCTAGCTGGCCCTTGTTATCTTTCAAAGGACATAATTTAGTTCGTAGGTTAGAAGTAAAATTAAAAATATAAAAAAAAAGTTTGGCCAATTTTAAAACTATTTTGATTTCGACTGCTTCAGTTTGGTGTCTGCGAAGGGCATCCCCAAAATTCCGAGCCTGACATATTTCGGACGGACACGCCCACAACAGACCACGACGAGACCCGTCTGCGCGAATAGCCACACGCTCGTGACTGGGCATAACTCTTGTGCCATTTGAGCTATTGAGATGTGGTAAAGTACATTGGATAGGAAAATGTCAGATATTTTCCCGCTATGTTGAACGTAATGACCTCCCGCCTGTGGTTTGACCTCCAGAGGTCACCTCGTGACCTACGATGACCTGAGGTCACGAAAGGTCAGAAAGTGACCTTGCCGTATATCAAACGAAAGCCAGTGACGAGACCTACACGATGGTGTTTGATTCAGCGCTCTATCTTATATAGGTCAAAAGTTATTGTCAAAACACTGTTTTTGACCCCTGGTGACCTTGGATGACCTTGGAGAGGTCAAAGGGAAAATATGGCCCCTGAAATCCGTGAAAGGGTGTCCAAGAACGCTTTTCTGACGAAGCCGAGCATTTTCAATCGTTTTTGTGACTTTTAGATCATAAGACAGTTTTTCCCCATGCTTTGTCAATGGGAGAGGTCACCTCGTGACATAACCTCAGGTCACGAAATCGAAAAATCCCGGATATAAACCTCGTAGACCCTGGAGAGGTCATAAAGTGTAGGAAGTTTCAAATCGATCGACTTCGAAATGTAGCTCTTACAGAGCTCTAAAGTTATAGTGAGGTGACCTTGGTTGACCTCGCCTGGTGACCTGACCTTGGGTGACCCAGGGTAAAAAGATTTCAGGGATGGTGGGAAAATGATGCAGTAAGAGGTAGAGCCCTCAACCGCGGTGCTGCGCCTCGTCGTTTTTCTGCTATTCCGGAAAAACCTTGCGAGGGTTAAGCCCTCATTTTTAGCCGAATAGTTTCTATACTAGCGCCTTGGCTCGCTTCGCTGAGCCCGCTATCCCTGTTGCAAAAAGCTGGTGTGAGGAAACCAAGCGGAACCATAATTATCTGTTGCCATCCCCAAACACAAACCCTATCTTGATTTGGAGGGTTTCCCCTACCTCATATTTATGTTTGCCCATCCAGCATAAAACTTCAACAGTTTGTGCGTCGTTATCCCCAACCCCTTAAAGGTTGGCTTTCCCGTCGCTTCAAGGTCCCTCAATGACCTTTCCCTGTGCAAAGCTGTCATGACATAACCGAACCTCACCTAACCTTGTCTCTATGCAGCAAACCGGCCTGCGGCGCACCTAACCTGCGGTTAGGTGCCTCCCTAACCTGTGGTGCAACGCTACGCCTTCGTCGGCTGCGGCTGCGCCGCGCCTCCTCAGGCTCCGCTCCGTGAGTTTCACTCGCGGACATCCCCGCGCTTCGCCGCGATGTTTGAAGTTGTCGTGACGTATCCGAACCTTACCTAAACTTTTCCCTATGCAGCGATCCGGCCTGCAGAGCACCTAACCTGCGTTTAGGTGCCTCCCTAACCTGCGGTGCAACGCTACGCCTTCGTCGGCTGCGGCTGCGCCGCGCCTCCTCAGGCTCCGGTCCGCGAGTTTCATTCGCGGACACCCGCGCGGCTTCGCCGCGCTGTTCGAGGCTGGCATGACATAACCAAACCTTACCTAACCTTGTCCTTATGCAGCTAACCCGCCTGCGGCGCACCTAACCTGTGGTGCAACGCCACGCCTTCGTCGGCTGCGGCTGCGCCGCGCCTCCTCAGGCTCCGCTCCGCGAGTTTCACTCGCGGACACCGCCGCAGGCTTCGCCGCGTATCGTTTCCCTCCCTAAGCATCGGCCAAAAACATCGTATTTCGAAAACTTGCATTTTCAATAACAAAATTGTGGCTATTTGAAATCCTTGCACATCTTTCAAGCGGAAGACCCCTGACCACATGCAAGTTTTATTTTCCAACGGATATTTACAGTGTTAAGACGTATTCTGCGTGCTTCAAAGGAAAATTTTGTAACTGTTTTAGACTTGTGCCTATTAAAAAAGTTTCGTCTCAATATCGCCTTTAGTTTCACCTGCAGCCAATCCCAATCAAATAAAAAACAAAAGACGACAGACAGACAGACAGATACACAGACGCACGCTACTCAAATAGTAATATAGATTTTCAGTTATAGTGTACATTGTTGACAATATATCATATTGTGACGTGATATGTTAATCACCGTGAATGACCTTGGCCTCAAAGTTTCAGAGGGACCTACGCGAAACGTTCCCTTCATGGCCTTAATCCGCTTTCAGTGTATTCCCAGTTTTTACCGCACAATCACAGGACTTCTCAATAGGTTCCCCAAAAAGGCAGGACTTGACATTCACGCCCTAGCTTGACCTCCAACTTATTGACCTAGGTACATACATTTTGGCTCTAATATAGATCACCATAGCTCTCACAAACCCCCAAACAGGAGTTTTTTCTAATCTAGGAGTTTTAGCATACATTTACGTGCTACAAAAAATGACGTAGTGCAACCTTATTTTCGCAACCGGGGATTTAATCTTAACTGTTGATGGCATTACCAGCAACCCTCTTCTCTTGGACAGCGGTGATGTAATTTACATCATGATGCCTCCATAGATGATTGACGAGTGAAGTCGAATTAACTGTGCCAGCTTTTGGTGCGTACCGGTCTTCACGGTAAGTGCACTTTGCTGACTTTGTTTTCATCTTGTATATATCTTAAATTGTCATCCTTTATCGTTTTTCTATTGTGATGAATGATTTTAGCATATTTTCTTATGAATATTTCAGTCATATCCTGGTAAGTGCGCTTTCGTCCTGTCCAGAACTTTTCTGAGCAGAATTTCGGAACATCCAAAACATGCAACTAGTTGCAGTAAGTGGCGCCGTGGTAACGCCAGCAGCAGGAGAACGCTCACGCACTCACACACACTGCTGCTGTCACAATTTACACGACAGGTGTTTTTATGCGAGAGAGCCGGTCTGCTAAAAAATAAGCTTACTGAGCCATTGCAGAACCATTGCCGCTGGTAGCATTGCCAAGCAGATATTTCAAGGTAAAGTATGCGAAGTACTGGCGGTGGAGTTGGGGAGGGGGGCACCAGGGCACGGTGCCCCCCTAAATCAGAGATTTTAACACTAACCCTATGGCGTTGACTGGAAGGAAATGCGTTGAAAATTCATGGTGGCCCCCTCCCTTAAATTCGGACGTTTCGCCGTCACTGGTCCCAAATTTCAATTCTTGACGATTTCTCCTGCGATAAATATACAGTGTTCAAGCTTGACCTCCAGCAGTTAAGCCCTGAATATCGTAGTACAATACATCGTGCATGGTAACTTTAGATAAATTCGGTAATGCACCGCAGATTTTTACAAATACCGTAGCGTAATTTCCAACGAAGTGTTGGCCTAAAACGAACCATAGCATGGCGTAATTCCGTGACGTGGCGCACGCCATCTCCATGGATAGGGCTCGTCTGCCGTAATAATTTTCAGTGATTAGTCTAAGTCGATGCCTGACGTGCCGTTCTCTGACTTTGGACGCTTGCGCCGAGCACATTTGTGGCTGGGAAGTTTGACTTCAGTGCTGATAGATCTTCGGCTGGACAGAGAACCGAGATATGCGGAGAAGGCCGCTCCACCCATCGGATGATCAGTATGAATGCTGACGAAGTTGGCAAATGTACATCGTGGTTTCCGATTGGAGCAAATGAATGAGTAAATCTAGATTTCGGTGCAGGGCTGGAGGCAGGCGTGTCTCAATCCGGCCATGACCCTCAAGGTGGATTTGGCCCTCCGAAATTGGACCAATTTTCTTGAATCATGTTGTCCCCCAAGCAGGTGATATAGATTCGTCCCTCAATCGGCGAGTTTTGATTCATACCCGCTTTACCATTGCTTTGCACTTCCTTGCTTTGCACTGACTTCCCTTCACCTCAGAGCCTTGGAATAAGTTTATATGACGCCCAAATCCCCCCCCAACAGGCTCAAAGTTTGCGACGCCGTTTAACCCTGGCAGTTGGTGCGTTGCTAAACCTCCGTAATTGCTATTATTTCCCTGAACTAACAGTCCAAGAATTTTATTGTTCGAACCCTCTGAGGAACGTAAGCTTGACCAACATAATAAGAAACGCATTCTATCCCAAATAGCCGTCACTTCAAAACCCAGAGCACCGACCTTCACCACAGCAACCACACATCGCCACACGCAGTCTGCCTCCCCAGAGCCGGGCGCGCGCACCCCTCGCGTGTCGATGAAGCCGACGTAGCCGCGGGTGGTGGAGCGGCAGTCGTCCCCGGAGGCGCTTCAGGGTGAGGTCGGGCGAACATGGCTTGCGGCCGTGAGCTGCAACGGGTGCTTTCGCGCAGAGCTTGAATCCAGGACGGGTTGGTGACAATTCGGACAACCAGCTGGGTAAGTGGAAGATGAATAGGTATGTGCCTCAGTGTTGATTAGAATGTAGCAACCTTCGTCACAAAGTTTTTAGCAGTTTGTGATCGTTGATCTGATAGAAAACACAGGTAGTTTGGCTTCCAAAAATATTCAGATGTCTACGATGCATGCAATGGATACATGTTCATCGCAATTGATAAATGTGTGAATTCGAATTGATAAATTAAGTATATTATCCAGAAATTTAAGCTGCTATTTATCTCACGTCTCGCATCTCGCAGATTAGATATCCGAATGTATGTACATACATACCTCCGAACCGTGGTAGATAGACTGGACCGGATGAGCCGCGAAATTCGAGAAGTTGTGGACCTGGATTTGGATTCCCTTTCTCTGTTTAAAACAATTAAAATAACTCCATCGCATAGTTCGCAGACATTTGCCAGATTTGCATAACAAATAGTGATGTGCAAGTTGGGCTGGTCTGGGTTTGTCGGGGAACTCGGATATACACCGGACCAGATGCGGGTTTTCTTGGGCACGACACGCTGCCACGCGGTATCTGTGATGATGATTTTATTGACCACAACAAACTGCCGCGCGGTTACTTTTATAGTGATTTTATTGGCCGCAACATACTGCCACGCGGTGACTGTGAGAGGGATTTTATTGACCACGAGACTCTGTCACGTGGTTACTGTTATAATGATTTTATTGGCCACGAGACTCTGTCACATGGCTACTGTTATAGTGATTTTATTGGCCACGGCACACTGTCACGTGGTTACTGTTATGGGGATTTTCTTAGCTAAGAGAAACTGCCACGTGGTAGATGTGATAGGGATTTTATTGGCCAGGACACACTGCCACGTGGTTACTGTGAATGTATTTTCTTGTCCTCGTCACTTTGCCATGCAGTTACAGTGCACGGCTTTGCGGCTTATCATGGAAACTCAACTAAAACCTCAGTAATGAAGCTGGTGCAGCAGGTTTCTATATTAGTCTCCGCCCCGGTGGGCCTCCGAGCCACCTTCGCCATGGTGGGGGTTTCCAACACTCCCCCTCGGACTCGGCTCTTAAGCGGGATAGCAAAAAAAACGCAAAGGCCGGTGGATAGCTCACAGCAATTCATGAAGAAACTGTATAGGTCACTTTTGGGCTCAGGTCAATATTGAGGTCATAACAGGTCAAAGAAGGTTGTATGCTAGAGTGTTGTTTTTGGGCTCTAGCGTCTGATATAATTGAGCTAGAATAATTTTTAGACACCATTCGCTTCCTTTCATCACGGTGAATCAAATGATGTATAATATGGCTATACCAGGTCAAAACAAAGAAATTACCTGACCTCAGGTCAGGTCAAGGTCACTTTCCAGCCTAGCATAGTCCATACGCATATCACTCGACTCGCAAGAGCAATCATCCAAACGTAATGGTACCAAAATAAAAGCTATATCATAATTTCCCGCAAACTTATTGACCCAAATCTGAAAACTGCTAGCCCCAGATGACGTCTCAGAGGTCACAAATAAAAATTGCAACATGATCCTAGAAAGCAGTCCAGGATACTACGATTTGGAGAACATGAAGGTATTCTCAGCTGTATCTTCACAAACACGGCCCAATTCTGTTTTTCCCATGCATTTCCAATGGAGAGGTCATGATCTATACCTAACCCTAGGTCATCCATATGAAAAGTCCCGAAATATATGTTGTAGCAATCGATGGGTCCATTATGTGGTATAAGTTTCAATCCGATAGATTCACCCATTTCTTACTTATGCCACCTTAAACATTTTTGGAGGTGAGTTCACTTGACTTACACTGGTGACCTGACCTGAGGTGACCTCACCTAAGATGAACCCAATCTAAAATTTGGGGAAGGTTGCGAAATTAATCAAGGAGAAGGTGGGCTAAGTACGGCGGCGCTTCGCTCCGCCGTTTTTTGTGCCATCGGAAAAACCCGAGGGGGTGTTGAAGCACCCCCAGGAGGGCGAGGGTTAAGGCCCGGGGATTTCTAAGAAAGCCTCCCTGTTTCTCGAAAGTCTGAGTAAAGCGGAACAGCGATCATCCAATGCTCGCTCTCTTTATCAGTGTCCGAGAATTGCTTCAACTTTGGTCGTCGATCGGTGACGTCATGACCATGCCGCACTTGGCGCCGGAGGGATGGGATTTGTGCTGAAAATGCACTGCGGCGCTGAAAATGAACACAATGAGTGGCCCTGGTCCATTCCCTTTTTCACTATAACAGTCCTGTCTTCTGAGCCATGGGGTTTGGATGAAAGCCCCGGCAGAGCCTTCTGAATAGGTTTACCGGATCCCTCAAGTCCTTCCCAACAGGGTGAGAGTCGGCGACATCGTACAACATTGTCCGTTCGTCGTTAAGTCCCAATAATAATATTTCCCTATGAAAATTGAAAATCTGTTCTGAATAAAGTCTGGAAACGTGTCCAGTCCTGTACCACCCCATCCTGTTCCACAACTCCTATCCCGTTCCTGCAGTTCCATGCAGCGACCAATCATGGCTCTCGGCTCTCTGAAGTGTACAAGTTGTTGTCAGCGTTGTTCTTACGCTGCAGCGGCCATTTCTCTTCTCTTGTGAACCACGTTCTCGCAGGTCGGCAGAACCGTCCATTCCCGTGCAGGTTTCGCTCAGGCCGTGAGATCAAAAACAATTATTTTATAGTCAGCGTGTTCAAAGAGACCGGCTCTTGTTGTCCCTTTGTAAAGAACACTGATTTTTTTAGCAATGTGGAGGCAAGTGAGAGGAAACCTTACTTGAACTGCATTGCTAATGGTCAAAGCTTGGGCAGGTTCAGGTGTTGAAGAGGGTAGGTCTCTCCACACCACCTCACCACGCCCTCAGCGCCCCCTTATCGTGCGCCCCGTGAAACGCCCCCCCTCCTACCTACTCTGGAATGCCACTTTTTCTCTTCTCTATGCGATTGAGCGATTTATTTTTAATTCCTGTTCCTACACATACAAGTCAGAACAAGAGGAGAGGGTGTGCAGGTGACTTGGCTCTGGATTTTCATAACAATCTTGTTTCAGCAAAATCCGGCACATCTGTTTTTTCACAAACAAATTGATGGAAGACAGCAAGGAGCCCAAATCCTATGAGTTTTAGGTTTTGGAAGGAAAAGTTTCTTGTAAAAGTTTCCCTTCCTAACACGAGGTTGAGGGTTGACTGGGCCCTCACGTTTTTGCCGTTGACGACGCTCAACGGCATTTGAAAGTCCTTCAGTACCTTTTTCTGCCGTGCCTTAAGCGCCACCTCGTGTCACAGCGTACTTAGGGTGTTTTGGGATGTGTGGTGGTGCGCTGCGTGTGGAGTGGAGTAGAATTTTTTATCAAGTGTATACAGTTATTATGTGATGATGTCATAGGTATGACTGTATTGAAGTTTCATCTAGTGAATGTGTAAGCCCATCCCATTTACTCATCTAGCAACAGCTTGACGTGGTGTCGTAATAGCACAACCGTTTTATAACTGTGGATGACTCCGAATCAGTCTTTGTCTTTGTCTTTGTCAAGCCCTGACTGGTTGCGTTTTTACAAGCGGTGGCCCTCTTTCGATATGGTGCCCTTCCCAATCGCCCTCCCCTACTGATAGAAACCCTGGTTGTTATCATATGTTTTCGGGGGAATATGGTGATGAGCGTAGGCGAAATAGAAACTCGTATCGGAAACCTGGATGGAGAACAATTGAAAAAGACTGGATGTCAAGAGATGCCAGTGGACAGAAATTTGTATTATCCTTGTTGCCCAAATTTTGTTTTGTTGAGACAGGTGAACTCGGTGAAATGGAAACGTTTATTTGTTATCGTTCCACCAGGGCTTGATAGGATCTCGAAGGGAATGTGCTACTTTCAAAAGGGAGTTGAGCTGATATTTACGCTGTCTGAACATGCAGAAAATTAGTTCGTCTCATATTCATTTGTCCAGAAGTTCACCGTGTGCGTCAAATAAGCGTGTGTCCAGTACAGCCTGTCAGTACCAGTTCCGCCCTCCTTGCCCCGTGCTCCTCCGCCGTCGGCGCTGCACTACCCTGGGCTGGACTGGACTCCTGCGAGGCAGGAGGGAGCGTGGGGTGGTGTGGAGAGTAGTGCACGCTCGCTTGGTGATTATTTGAAGTCGCACACGCTGATTTTGACGCTATCGCTGAGAGGTTAAAAGAGACAAACCCCCAAATGGTCAGCATTGGATAAAACAATATTAAGCCAGTGTTTTTATCCTGCTGATAGTTCGAAGCCCATTAAGCGGCCACAGTCCCTTTACCTCTGTAGCAATCGGGCTCTGGAGAAACCCTTCCAACAGGGTGAGAGTCGGCTACACCACTGGCGGTTGGTGCGTCGATAAAGCCCAAAAATTAATTATTGATATTTATTGCATGCACCAATCGCTGCTGGAAGGCATGTTTAGAACGAAATGTTGTCATTTCATGAAATTCCAGCTGCAAAGTGTTATATGCCATTACACTACGGTACAGGAATTGATGCCGCGTCGTGCTTGTCAAAGGTGTATCGAGGGGGAATGAGGCACTTGCGCCTCCCTATGATCGACCCTCGGCGCCCCCACGAAATGTTCACGGCCCCCTCTAAAAGTTCGCTTCCCATCCCCCTCCTCAGGATGCAAGCATCGGTGCCCTCGCCATTGGATTTGGTCCCCACCTGATAAGTTTTGCCCCGCAAAAGTAGCGCCCCTGGCCAAGTGCTTTCCCGATCGGAAATCCTGGATCCGCTTATGAGGCATGATGCTAGCTTCATTGGATTGGAATACCGATAGCGGTTGAAAAATAATTTCCTAAAAACGCCATAATTTTCTACTTCACTCGTCTCACCGTTTTTTTTAAAGAAACAAACGTTTTAAGAGCGAAAACAAATCCTATTTTTACCCCCCCCCCCTCCAAGTCCCACGAAGGTAGCGCCGAGAAGGTGCTAACTTCTGCTCAGTAATTACCTTTCCCTGCGGAGTTACGATACAAACTAGGCCTTCTGGTACTCTCTAAAAGGCGTGCGAAGCCTCTACAGAAAACTAATAAAATAGTTCATCACGGACAACCTCAGTCTTATACTTCAAAGCAGCCTGGAACAGTAAATAATCAGCTCACTGTCTTTGCCACTTTTATGTACCGTGCTCCCTTCTTAGAGCTAATTGAGTTTATTTCTGTCAGAATTTCGCCACGTCGGATAGAAAAATAGAAACGTGGGCTCCGACAGCAGGATTGTACATTTAATTCCATATTCACGCACACTCCGGGATATACCTATTGATTGCTACATCTCAGTGTCAGTCCATCTTATTTCCTCCTGCGGAACTTATCTAGGTCTGCAACAACTGCCTGTCTCCATTAAGACATTTACGGAAACAAAAACCTGGTTTTAGGTTTCAGCCATCCTGCGGCGCCCGAGAGTAATGTGATGCTGTTAATGCGTGGATAGCTAATGAAGTAGCCGAGTCATTACTGGCAGTTCGGTTCGCTCGGTCTGGAATGTAAATGAGTCGGCATTTACGGTCCGTGGGTAATGATCACGTGGTCAATATGCCTGGACTAATGCAGCCCCTGTTGGCTGCCGTGTGCCGTGGGAATGGTTTCTGGCCTGCTAATTGTTCTTGTCAGCGCCAGCCCGTTTCAAATTGAATTTCGGTTTCGAGCTGGAGAAGAGGAGGTTAATTTGTAGTTGCAGTGGAGCTGTTGTTGGAGCTCCAACATTAACTGGCGTAGTTCAACGGCGTGGATTCCCGAAAATAATTGTGGGTGCCCAAATTTGAAAAAGGAAAATGACCACCATATAGAAGGATATATATAATTGTATCACTAAGGTTTAGCCATCACACAATCGTTTTCAATCGTGAAAATAATGAACAACAAAATTTAAAAAGGTAGTTTAACACTAACAAGATATTTCATTGGGTGCCCGAACCCCAGAGAGATGTAATTCCACACCTCTGCATAGTACCGCTAATTAAGGTCAGAGCAACGACCGATCCGTACTCGAAGCCGTTCAGCCATTGTTTCCTCCAAATTGTGCCATGCTATAAGCAATTCACAAAGGAACTTGAAACATTTTGAACATCCTCAAAGACACAGCCGCTAAAAATGTCAGCCATTAGAAATAATTCATTTAACGTTGCTTGATGTTCTATTAGAGACATCTCCCACCCTCGCACCAATGTTTGGTCAGGACGGGAAATTTTGGCCAGAAAATCAGCATTAACCAAACTTTTGGCAGTACAATCAACATTCACAAAACCAAAAATTTTCATGTCTTTTTTTTAGCTTCTGGTGTTTATCGGTAATGTCAATGTTGCAAACAAAATGGAGGTCCAAAACTTGTGAAACGGTATCACTTATGAGGATTTAAATATGCCTTTCAAATTTGCCGAAGTTTTGGGGAATCGTCAAGGCTGTCTAAAAAATTGAATTCTTGCCTTGAAAAAAGTTTGTGCTGTACAGCACACAGTAAGGTAAGTGAAAGAAAAGTAGTTTTATGAATAGCTCGACTTATGAATTGTTCCACTAAGTGACCCAATCCACAAAATAAAAGACGTTCCACGAAAATTCCGACAGTTACATTAGCTATTTTGAAGCATCTTGAGATTGGATTTGGGCGTGAAATCAGATCTTTTTGGAGATTAATCCAGACCAGGGGTGCAAAACTTTTGAGCGGAAAAACCCATCAAGTGGGTGTCAGATCCTATCGTGGGAGTGCCGACTATATCCTGGGTGGAGGGGCGGAAATTGCGAAGCGACATTTCAAGGGGGACGCTGTGGCCAGTTCAGGAGACTTTGAGAATCGATGGGGGGAGAAGTGCCTCCTTGCCCCCTTGATCCGCCTATTCATTTTGGCGCTTCGCTTGTGGAGATTTCAATTTCTGAAACATGCAAACCTATCCCCATTTCCAACAGGGGTGGCAACCTTACGCGAGTTTAAAGATATTTGCTCAGACTTCCTATCACTGCCAAAAGCAGACCGCGAATCGCGGAACCTAATCCGAAATGTTACTTGCACATTTTCGTTGACACATGTCTGGAAAGAGAAGAATAAGTTCGCAGTAGAGTCACGCATTCGGCTCATTGTCACCTGACAAGTGGTTTTATTTGTATGCAGTTGTCCTCCGGCCTCAGGAGGTTTTCTAGCTGCGTGAAGAAGTATAGTAATATCATGGAATAAAGATACCAAGATATCAAGAATAAAGTTATAAAGAATAAAGTTATCTCTATTCCATGGTAATATCCTGTCACTTTTCGCCAGACTGCTACCAAATGGTGTAGTATTGGCTCTTGACAAATTGCGTTCTTTTATACGCTGCCCCGAGCATTACTCATGGCCATTATCTTCTCGTGCAACGTCCTCAGGAATGGGGGTGGACAGTTTTCAGTCTTGACTCTTGGTAGGTTCGTGTTGTTTTGCGACGTTTTGCTGCGGTATTCAGTGTCAACAAAGCAGTGCAGATGCAATCAGCTGCTCGAGGATGCATTCATTATATACACAGCTTACCCTAATTCTGGAACTTTTGCTACGGCACATGAGGAGCGAGTCAATAAATGTCAAATCCTGATTATATGCCTATCTTTCCATAACGCAAGTCTGTGTAAATCAGATGCAGCATTCTTTGGTCCAGAGCTTAATGGTACTTCTATTTTGTATTTTGAAGAAAAGTGAAGACCTATCAATGAATGCATGTCACGGCACAAATTTTACAGAGTGCTGACAGTCTGAAGTTGTGAGGTCCGTTAGGAGTTACTGGAAGTTTCCAGACTTCCTGCAGTAACGTGTGTGCGTACATTGCACGACGGGACTTCCAAATGCTGCACTATGGATTGCATAGACGAGAAGTTTGCACTTATCTAGAACGTGACGCGTGGGTAGCCTACAAAGTTTCAACTGGCGAAGAGTTTTAGATGTAACACTTAAATCCTCCAAGCGATGAGGCAGAATTCCGGTCCTAGAACTAACGATTTTGGATCCCTCACTTTGTCCTCAAGCACCACCAAACCACCAGCTATCATCCCCACCCCTTAAGCCATCCCTCGGCAGTAGGTAATTTGTGAGCGGTCCAACACAACAAACGCTCGCCATTTGTTCAATGACCTGCTCACTACTCGGAACTCAGGCCCCTTTCAAGCATGGCTTTAGATATAGATATGTACCTTGATCTCGGATGACAAACCGTTGGCACACAAATTGAAATTCTGCAGTGTTCGGCGAGAGGTGAGTTTGCCGACCATTCAAAACCTGCTGGCGGAAGAGCGCAGTTGTATGCTCGACTCAACAGGCGGAAAATTGAGGTTCAACCAGGCTCGCCAGATCGTTGTAGAGCCGCTGCTCAATGAATAACGAACAATTTGAGAGGTGGGTATATAATGGCTAGAAAGATACGGAGCCGATCCGGGCCACATCTTAAAAGTTATACAGCATATCTTGGCGGATCCGTTTGTACACCATTATTATCAATTCGAACCAATTCCGAAACATGCGACCAAATTGATTTAACATTGAAACCAAACTGCACATCCAAACACAAAACTGCCAGAGTTATCTCACCAATTCAATCCAAACCAATCTGCCTCGAACCGGTTTGGATTGGATATCCGTCCAGATGCCGAATCAGCGGAGCAGTCTGTTGAGAAGCTGGGATCTGCACCATTCTCCGTGTGGTGCACCACACTACACTCACGTGCATTTGTAAATATTGGCTAATGCCCGTCTGATCGCGCGGCAACTCTATTGTAGTTTTATCCGCAGAGTTCTCTCTGTATTAATACGGCCCTCTGCACGTTACGGTCTCGAGAACTGATTCCAGCGTAAATGTGAGACTAAGAGTGGTCTACGGGCTGCTAAAGAAAAGCACGTGAATCTGTTCATTCTAATTAGTAAATATGATAGCAAATGCTGCTGTTTTTTATTTCACGGTTGGAAGTCCCCATTGCAGCGTTGCCAATATCTGAGCTGCACTCTTACAGCAAAAGTATTTGCCAGCATGGAGGCAAATAAACCCAGGATACCGCATAACACTTCCACCGTATCGTCACCTGTTTTCGAACCACTTTGTCGCCTATTCAGTGTCGGGAGTCGATTCTTGGTTGAATAATCCTGATTGAAAGTTTTTCATCATGTTTGAGCTCCTTATCCACAGTAGCGCGCTCGCTATTCCCTCACACCCTGGCATGTTTGTGAGCATACACCAGGCTCGAGCGAGCACAGGCGAGCCCTTGATGACTCCCGCCCGCCGCACGCATATGCAGAACGCGCAGTCATATCACTTCCTTCACACATCCATCAGATAAATACTGCCACGCTCACTGCCGCCCTCCAGCCCGCCCTTGTTACACGCAGAACCTGAAGGTCAAAGCTCCCAACGCTGCACCTAAATTGTATAGCCTTAGGCAACGGATGACTCGCCTCAACTTTGTCAAGATTATGTCAAGAAGCAAAGCTGCATTGAAAGTCTTCGTCAGGAGCCGGGGCTGATGGTGCTTTATTTTCCACCTCTATCGCGTCTGCGTGGAAATCTATTACACGGCGCTGTGGGAGTTGGAAACAGGCCGATGCTTGACCTAGAAGGACATGATGGAACAGTGCACGATGTCTACACACTGCGCCGCTGCCTGCCCAGCACGCATCTGCAGCGACACTTATGGATATTAATCAGTCCCTAGGAAACAAACAGAGAACGCTTCTCTTCTCTCTCGGTTGTTCTTGTTCTGTATTTTTCTTGTTCTCGCATAGGCGGAACCGGAGCTTCCGATCTGGCCGGGAGGGACCACTTGGGCAGGAGGCGATCTGCTTGTACAGGGGGCATCCGTTGTTAGCATTAAACCTTGAAGAGGGATGCGTGGAGATGTTACACGAGGGCGACGGTGCGTGAAGTGAGCCACCTGAGCAGCCGATCAAAGGGGACGTCTGCCCCTTCACCCCTCCCACCTACCCGCTTATGCGTTCACATGGCAACACCAAGACAAGGACGTTGTAAGCGCATCTCCAGTAGCTTCTGCTGCCGTGGCGGCAGTCCGAGTGGCGCCTGCCCGTCGCCTCCTCCTGCTCTCTCCCTCTCTCTCTCTCGGGCAGAGCAGTGAGGGCTCTGGCACTGACAGCGAGTATGAGCCCGGGTGGTGGGTGCGCGTGTCCGACGCATCCAGCCTAATTGCTGTTTGCATACGGTGATTGCAATGTGGCGCGGGGCGTGGTCGCAGCCTCAAGAGGCCCGCAGCTAATTTCAACGCGATTTCAAGAGTGAGACGCTAACCACGGTGATTTAAACAGTAGGACCAGGACGGATGCCCCTGTAATAGGACAGAGGCATCTGTCCTAAGCGACCAGGGTGTTTGTGTCAGTACTGATTTGGTCTCATCAGCGTGAATTTCTTAAAATATGCTATAAAATATGTTACATATTGGAACTTTCTTTTTGCATGGCAGCGTAGGCTGATAACCCTTTGAGAAATACGTCTTATACAAACCTTTCCGAGAAGTAAAATTCTGGTATAGGTAATATCAACACGTTTTGGTCTGCCAGTGTCCACAGCCAGCCGTCTTCAAACAAGCCAGAATAAGATATTGCGCCCACAAGATAAATTTCTTTTAAATCCAATGGGTTGTATCGTTGCAAACACGCTGATGGAAATGAGCGCAGCGAGACAGTCTGAATGCCACGTCATGAAATGACAGCCCGAGGGCCTGCTATACCTAGTATTGAGATACCATAGTGTTACTAAAAATGTAAAACTGAAATGCTGGTTGCATAACTATTCATTGCACCACCCATCATTGGCGGCGGAACGTGACGTGACGTGACGTGGCACCGTGCCTCCTTGGATGGACCAGGGGCACCACCACTGAGGTGCCCTCTTAAATCGGCGAAGATGGCAGTTAAACAGCGCTTGGTCGAGCTTTTTGGAAACAAACTTCGAGTTTGAAATGTTTTTCACAGACTCTCAGAGTCTGACATCAGATCCACTCTGTCGGTTTACTTTTATGACCTGGTCAAACAATGACCTTCCAAGGTTATGTTGCATATCGTTTGAATTCTTGGGTCATGCTCATTACTATGACACCAAATTCAAGACTGATTTTGTTTTGTTCAAAAGTTTGTAGACAAAAAAAACATTGTTAGTCGTGACGTTTGGTGACATCCGGTGGCCTTGCTTTTGACCTGACCTGAAAATAAATAAAACCATGCATTTTTTGTTTCAAGAGCTTTCCAATGATATTTAGGAGCTTCCAAACTCTTCTAGAAGCCAAGTTACACTCTAGCTTTGATAGTTTCATTTTAGAAGAACAGAATCGTCTTGCATGGGTTTAGAAGTGACGCCATAACTCGTTGAACTGACCTGACCTCGCTGGTGGATCCAAGGAGGGGGCTAGGGCTCAAGCCCCCCAAATATCTGAGTGCCTATAGTTAATTTATAGCCGGAGGCTGTTCCGAGGCAATGTCGGAGGAAGTTCAAGCCCCTAGTATCCCCCGAAATTAGGTGGAGCCGCCACTGCTTGACTTGATGTAATTTTTCGGTCATAAGTTGTCAAATTTATCCCTTTACAGGCCTGCAAAGCGGCACGCCTCTCATTTGAATTATTTGAATAATTTGCGAAAATCTGAGGCGTAGCGGGGTCCGATTGGATTCCCCCAGGCGGTGATGGGTTAAACCGTCCTCTAGCACCTCTCCTACTGACGAGATGGACACCATTTAAGGAACCTCCCTTCGACGAAAAAGTTCAACCGCTACTGTCACTTAGGTACAAATTAAAAATCCAGGATGGTATCACTCCCAATATAAAACACTGGTTGATTATTACTCCTATACTGACCCGCAGCTGAAAAAAATTCCGCGAACCACCAAACAAACTCCTTTTGAAAAACTTTGAAAACGCTGATTCACAATGTCTGATCCATAATCTGTTTTCTCCCTCACACAAGCCATATCCTGACGTCGCCTGATCTTCCAGGAACGTTTTGCCCTGTCACTTTGTTTTGTTTATTTCTTTCCCACCGAAGCGCAAGTCAAACAAAGAGAAGCAGAACCACACTAAAACACTAAACAAAATGAATATTTTATCATTGTTGCACCAATATAACCTAAAATTGGTCAGAAATCCAAGAAAATATTTTTGGTAAGTATGTTTCAATATTTTGGAGGCAAGTTAATAAGGTGTAGACTGGCCTGTCTCCTCGAATCGTGATGTAAAAAAAACACTTATGCTTTAGATTGTATATTCGGGCACAGCCCATCATCAGAATCATGTAGATAATGTCACAAATTCTCAGTCATTATGAAGCCAGACTTCGAGATGAGCCTGAGTAAGCTTGAGTAATTAAGCTTGAGTATCAAGAGTAATTTAGGAAACCAATCATTTGGTTAAAGGGAATGTGGCATCTTCATAACATGACTTTAACTGAGATAGCCAAGTTGTAAAGCAAGTCGGAAAACCCGGTACTCAACATATCATTTGTCTTGGAACTCGAGATTTCCGTAGAAAAAGCTAAAACCTACCTGCAATGTATCCCTCATGTACCCCTAGCAGCAGGCCACAGTTTTCATGGCTGTTGGTGTGACGACATAGGCTGCGTCACGATGAGCATCAGCCAATCGAAGCCCTTGAAGAGTTTCGAGTATGGTATGATTGATTATTGGGTTTTAAGGGCGCGCCAACCTGCGAGGTCATATAGCGCCCATAACACTTCTCTGCAGTCAAAGCTTATAATTTTGTCTGTCTTTAGGGAAAGTAAAGTCTCGTCTAAAGTGAACTAATATTTACATTAAAGAGTGATTCTTTCACATCGTAGTTATGATTCTCACTGCACGGATGCATGGTCACATATTCAAACAGGTTTACCGCGCCGGCAGGCGCCGGCGCGGGGCGCCGGGGCATCACTTCCGGCGCCCACCCCGCGCCAACGGACCCAGGGGCCCGGGGGCGCGGGGGCCTAGACGCCGGACCCAAGCCCGACGTCTACGGAGGCCCTCCCGTCGCTCCGAGACTTGAAAGGCCCCGGAGCGAAAGGGAGGACCCGCCAAATCGGCGCCAGGCGCCTATCAGCGCGGTTGACTACCACAACACACGCTTTTAACCAGGATCAAATATTATCGTAAAGTCAATGTCTCTAAGATAGGACAGCACCCGTTCCACCATACTGGAGTCACGGCCGATCAATTCTAAAAGTGTGGACTCCTGCCGGTGCACGCCAAAATGCAAAGACCTGCGTCTAGCATATTCCGGGCACGAGACTAGCACGTGTCGGACCGACAGGGCGCCGCACATCGCTGACATTGTGGTCGAGGTTCGCCGCATAACAGATATCGGTGAGTGGCCAGCGTGGGCCAGTCCGCAATCGACACAACGCCACCTCCTCACGGCGGTTAGGCCGCAGCGAGGATGGCCACTCACCGATCTCAGGTTTGATAACTTTCAACTTGTTATTTATTATATTATTCCATTGTTCTTGCCATACACTGCGAAGGTGGGTACATATATAGGGGTACAAATCTCTGGCGGGGATTCGTTGCGCACGCCTGCAGGGCCTACGGGAAGCACGTCGGGCCGCTGCGTCTGCCACTTCATTCAATTGTATTCCAACATGACTTGGGATCCAGCAGAGTGTTACATACTTTCCCAGTCTGGCGAGGCGGGTTAAGCGCAGGACAATGTTTAAAACAAGTCCATCACTTGGGTTGAAACCACTCACAGCTTGAATGCTGCTAAGGCTATCAGTGAAAATAACGTATTTCGTGGCATCACTAACTTCGATAAAGCATAGAGCCTTATCCAAGGCGGTGAGTTCAGAGGTGAAAACCGATGCAAAAGATGAAAGTGAGAAATTTCTTGTTACTGTATCCGTAACAAAAGCGCATCCCACTCAACATCAGTTTTGATCCGTCAGTGTAGAACGACACATGATCTGCATACTGTGCAATGTGTTCGAGCGCCAATTGTTTAAATTCAGTAGGGATAGTATCGGATTTGGTTTTCCTGCGAGATTCATGTCGGTTTTTGGGCAGATAAGTTCCCAGGAGGGATGTCTGAAAGCTCGCTGTGAGTCACAACACTCGGCTGGATACCACTTTCGGCCGAGAAACGTTGGACGCGTACGCCCAGTGGGATTCCTCTTTGCACGTTCACAAACAGCCGTAGCATGTTCCGCGAGAAAACTGCGTTATATGTTGGGTGTGACGGAGACTGAGCTAGCTTACAGGCGTAACGCTGCCTGAGCAGGCGCCGTCGCAATGCGAGAGGTGGTTCATTTGCTTCCACCAACAAGCTGGAGCACGGTGTTGTCCTAAACGCACCTGTGGCCACTCGGAGTGCACTATGGTGAATCGTATCTAAACAGCGTTTAGCTGATTCCGACGCAGAATCGTATACAAAACAGGCGTAATCCATCTTGGAACGAACAAGAGACCGATAGAGAATGAGAAGTGTCTTCCTGTCCGCTCCGTACGATAGACGAGATGCACATTTCAAGGCATTCAATGATTTAAAACACTTGTCACGTATATTCCTAATGTGTGCGTTGTATGTCAGCCGTTTATCAAACGTTACTCCGAGAAACTTTGCTGTCGGTTGGAAAGTGATAGTTTTACCGCGCAACGATACCATAGGTTCCGGACAGGTCCTGCGCCTGCGACAGAAATGAACACCAGCGGTTTTTCGGTCGAAAAATATAATCCATTTTTACTACTCCAGCGTTCCAGATGGTTCACAGCCAGCTGGAGTTGACGTGATAGTGAAGATGTTGTTGAAGATGTTGTCCATATTGCAATATCGTCCACGAATATGGAATTCTGTATGGATGATGGGAGGGATGTTGTGACGTCATTTATGGCTAAAGCGAAGAGACAAATACTTGAAACGCTCCCCTGTGGGATACCCTCTTCCTGATAAAATGCATTGGAGTACATGCCACCGATCCTGACGCGAAAAGTCCTATCAGTCAGAAAGTTCTTCATAAAAAGACCCATCTGGCCACGAATACCACACTGATACAATTTTAACAGGATACCATGTCGCCACGCTGTGTCATAGGCGGCAATGGCGTCAAAGAACACGGCTCCAAGGTGTCGCCCCTCTCTGAACGCACATCGCACTGAGGTATCCAGAGACACCAATGGTAGTGGTTGCCATATCATGGCATCATCCACAGGCAGATATTTATTTCTTTTCCTAGAGGAGTATTTTAAAAATCAAAATATTGAGCTTATTGTACATTTTTAAGAGAAATCATGAGTGGTTTTATTATTTTCGGCTAAAAGTACGCCTAATTACACTAAATTCCAGGATTCGAACAAGGTGCCACATTCCCTTTAAGACATATTGCCGGGGTTAAATATTTGCACTGGTCAACCGCTTAATAACGACAAATACAGCGCCTCAGATACAAGTAAAACAGAACAAGGTCCCGTGTGTGGTACGAAGTGGTCTGAGGGCCTGTGTTTTAAATAATACTGCATTTGTTCCTACAGCGTACCCTGGTTTAGCGCATGACGGCTCATAGAAAATATTGACCCAAAGTTATTGGAAAAACTTAGTAGAGCACACGTGAATAAATAATATTTGTGAAATAGCCGGAACAGTAGACATGAAAATTTGTCTCATAAAATCAGGAAAACTCTCTCATGCTGATCTTAAAATGGTCAGGAACTTCATTACCATAACAATGGTAGTTTTTAGATGCTGTAGCTGCTTTGGTTATTGACGCTCATGCCGCTAGATGGGTCTTCCCGCTGGGTGGAAGCTCTAACGGACTGATGGGTATATCACTCCTCCACTGTCACTTATTCTGCATTCTTTTACCAAACTTGCTATGCTTTAGCAGTATTTTTCTTAGGTATACACTCAAGGTCAGGTAAATGTGGACTTTTATGAGCTAAAACAAACCTTGAAATGCCTACAGGGCTGATTTAAAAAAAAATATTTACCTGGACGTGGAGTGCCCAGTCATATTGTATCAGTCAGTGGACTTGGTTTCATGTCTTTAAAGGGGGGGCGCAGCGCTTTGAGAAGTCTTTATAATGCCATGGTTCCTCGAAATGTCAGCATCCATGGTTACTACATAGCCGGAGGCTATTCCGAGGCAGTGACAGTGAAGGCTCGAGCCCCTAACCCCCATCAGATTCTGGATCCACCACTGCCAGGAAGCCCAGCAAGGCACGTAATAAAGAGCAGCGACGCAACAGAAGAGGCGCTGCTAATCAATTTTAGACAGCAAGCAATATACCAGTGCATTATGTCTGTTATGTGAGCATATGATTGTCCATTATGTCTGAGGATTTCCGTTGCTTTGTAAAACATGAAGTTGCATCTCAGATGCAGAATGTCACTATAACACTGTGGAACACGTATTTGTTGACAATTTCCTCTTAACACGTGCATTGACGGGGGCGGGTACCCGCCCACCCCCTCGGGTTTTTCGGAGACAGCATAAAAGGGCAGCGCGTAGCGTCGCCATACTTGACGTACCTTTTCTCTCATCCTTTTACAACTTTGGTCAAAATTTTAAGGTTAGATCATCTCAGGTCAGGTCACCAGTACAGGTCAAGTGACTTGACCTCAAAACAAGTTTAAGATAGCAACGGGGTGAACTTATCCGATTGAAACTCATATCACATAATGGGCCCACCCAGTTCATTAAAATATGTTCCGGTATTTTTATATCGATGACCTAAGCTCAGGTACGAGCCACGACCTCTCCATTGGAAATACATTGGAAAATGGTTTTAACTGAATAACTCAGTAATAGATAGAGATAGAGCATTTATTTCAACTGTATTGGATTCGCCTTGTCATTGCAGTTCTAATGATATGCATTTTACCCTATTTGACCTTGACCTGACCTCAGGTCAGGTCAAATCCTTGATTTGACCTAGCAAGGTCATATTATATACCATTCGATTCGGCTTGCTGCGAGGATTCATATATTCAAATCGGTTTGCTCTATCTTTACTTGTTCAGATGTAATGGCCGAAAAGCTTCATTTACACGTTATCCCTATCACGGCATGTTTTGACCTCTAGTGACCTTGAATGTGACCTGACAAAAAATGGTTCAAATATTTTCGATGGAGAAGTGGATGGGCTGTCCAACGCCATTTACCGTTTTTCGCTGCCTAGCGCGGTTCTCGAGATCTTGGGGGCGGGTACCCGCCCTCCCCCGTCAAGGCGAAGATGGCTCAGACCCCCGTCAATGCGCGTGTTAAGAACTTAATTGCGAGTCTGCTTCACATTTTGCTAGGGGTTCCCAGGTCATCATTGGGGATGTCGGGGCACCCCCAAAGAGAAATAAATCCCACACCCCTGGGTGCATTTATCTTAAAAAGAACATTACAGCCTTCCACCATTGTTTACAGCTTACGTAAGAAAACGAGCATGGCTTTCGCGCTGTCACCTTCCACAGAGGTTTTGGAAGAAATTCAATTTTTCCACTTTTGGGATCACTTGAAAGACGTTTGTTCTCATTCGCAATTGCTTCTGAGATGAATTAAAACGACGAATTTCTTATTATTTACCTTATCATTGTCTCTTAAGATGGAAGACACAATGTGTTGTATTAGTTTAAGATATGTTGGCTGGCAAATACATTATTGTAATGATTTATTGAAGTAATTAGTGCGCATAAGCCTATGTTATACATTTCTCCCGTGTTTGACTGTAATAAATGCTAGCCAAATTCTTCTTTGTGTGAGAGACTTTGATTTGGCACATTCAAACTATCAACCGATCGATTACTTCAATTGTCATCGACAGTCAGTGTGTTCGACCGTGCCTCAGTTGTTCCGATCAACCCTCGTCAACTTTTCTATGCTCCCAGCTCCTCCAACAGACGGTACAATGCCATATTGCTAGCTGTCTGCCTGGTTAGATGGGACACGCGAGCTCATTCAGTCCACTTTTACAGGCCATCAGCTTCAGCGGAAACGGTTCGGAACTATTGCACCGACGTTCTAGAAATGAAACTTTATTTTCCTCTGTACATCGCTTGGCCACTCTACTCCTTGACCGTGACAGAATGTTTGAAACGTCTCGCTAAAACCCCACTTGTGTGACCCGTACAAAATAAGATGGGATAGCAGACAATACATTAAACTTGTCAGGCAGGATGGACAACACGTTCAGTGTCGTGGGGGACATCATGATTGCGACCGCCTACAACCCACGGTATTTTGTAAACTCGCTCATAGCCATAGCAGAATATAGGGATGACGGTACTGAGATATATACTTCCCATTTTAAACATATATATTTCCCATATTATATATTTCCCATCATATATTTCGCATCATATTATGGGAAAATACTATATCTGCAGTGATTAAAACATGCAAAGGAATCTCAGCATCGCTGTTCGCGCTGAGCCCTATCTGATGTTTTACAGTTGATAGATGTGGCTATGCTGAGCCGAGGTGGTTAGGTCATTTTGCTGCATGGTATGCAGGGCGGCAGGCCATTAAATTTCTTACCAGCTCATTTAACATCTTATCATCTCTGATTTTTTGTTGACAGTTCAATATCAACTGGTTAGCTTGGTAGACTAGTCGTATCCCAATGAAAGATATTGCCGAATTTAGTTTGTCAGATCAAATTCGTCATTCCGGCTAAAAGATGTCATTCCGTAGCGCTGATTTTCACAGTGAAAACGCTTAACTCCCTTTTTCTGTTTCGGCTGCTTGCTCTATAAACATGTGGTCTCCCCTAGTCCTGTGGTATCTAAATTTACCAATATTGGGAATATCATGAGGCACGGAAATTGTTTTTCAAGCTGATAGATTTCGCCGTGCTGGGCCGAGCAGCATGACTATAAGCTGATACGTTGTTAATTCGCCTGTCTTCTCCAGTCCTGGATGAGACATTTAACAAACTCAATGTGATTATATATATATATATATATATATATATATATATATCTTATAACATAATACATAAGTATAACACCAAAACAAAGAGGTAAACTACAAGTACGCATGCTAATGCCGAAAAAAACATACTCAGGGAAACACGCAGATCAGGAACATAGAAACACGGCAACAAGAAAATTAAAGAGTAATAGAAAACAAGGACCACAACCACTCTAGACTGAATAAGCACAAACAGGGCACCCGATAAAATGGGATGAGGTCCAAATTCTGGCGTATGAAAGCCGTTGGAAGAAAAAAGTCGATCAGGGCATATTCATTGCAAAGAGAAAGCACGACCCACCACTCAATACGAGCTCCCATGACATGGTATTCTCATGCCAAAAGTGAATCATGTTTTATAAAAAATCTACCAAAAGTGAGATTTGCTAAGCAAATCCGATATAAATCCAAAAAATACATAAATACACGTAATACACATAAATAAGGATATGACATTGCAATGGTGTATCTATTTTAAGATGTTTTATGTCGTTTCCGGTATCACCGTATTTGTCTGTACTTGGCGTAGCTGTATGCTGATGTATGACCAGTGGCAGATCCAGGACTTCACTTCGGTGTGCGGGGAGGGGGGGCGCTAGGTGGCTCGAGCTTCCCCGCCATCGCCTCGGAGCAGCCTACGGTTATGCATTATCTATAGGCACTCTGACATTGGGGGGAGTTGAGCCACGTAGCCCCTCCCCCCACAGGTAGAAGCAGGGGGCAAGGTACCATGGCCCCTCAAAATGTCGAATTTTTGGCCGATTTTCGTAAAGTACATTATGTTTTTACGATTTCTCCTGATTACTTAGTTTTGATAGTACTATTTACCTTTGTATTTTACGCTACCTGGACCCTTAATTGCTGATGAATATAGTTGCATGACATTCGTAAGCTCCGAAAAATACATCTGATATCCGATTGGGGTTTCGAAAAACTAATCAACGCACTCGAAATAGCCCGGTCGAATACGACCTACCGCAAAATACACCATCATATTGAATTGTTCAGTTTTGCATACACAACTTGAGGAGACTGATCAAATAGCTAACAACTTATCAAAATGGTTTTTTGGCTTTGATTGGAGGGATCGAACTATTACCAGGTTACTAGTAAATCGATTTTCCTGAGACTTGTGTCCAACACAGAGGCTTCACGTTAGTGGTGCCTGAAATTGTGTTCAGTCCTTTTTATGATCTTTTAAAACATTGCTTAGCAAGTACGTGCCAGTTAAAGGGGAGGAATGGAAAAAATGTTCAACCTTCCCTTCCATCGTTAGGAAGGGCATTATAGCGCGACAAGACAAGAGTTTCATAGCCCGGTCGGGCAAGAGTAACATAAACCCCGGCCCCCCCCCGGATTCGAACAGGGCCTACCTGATCAAGAGACAGGGCCTCCAACCACAAGACCACCGTGCGAAAATACAAATCCTCCCACTAGATGAACACCTGTGACCCGTCAGAAGGTCACTGGACAGTACCACTCAGCCGAATATGCCGGGACGCTGGCGCCGGGTGCTGTCTTTGTCCCGAAAAAGGCACGATATAAAGGTGCTTCTAGAAGACGAGCCAAACATTCCTTTGGGCTGAAATTACTTGTATCGTCGAGCCAGGATCCTAAGCTAGCTTCATGCCAAATTTCATCCACTTCCATCCATTTTAAGGATTTAAAACCATGGTGAGAAGTAAAGGTGGTCCGATAAATTTAGCATCTTGTAATACATTTTTTACTAATTACTCGAAAGCCATTAGAGATAGGTGGGTAGTATAAGTGAGCGAAATGACCGCAAGTAACTTCCCTATTCAGCCATGTCAGTTCTGAGTTTGTGAGTGACATGAGCTTGGAACCAGGAAGATGCAAATAAAGTTTTTACTCAATTTCTATGTATGCCTATAAAACAAAGAATTTCACATTCACAATTTCCACCTCCAAATATTATCAGGCGGAAGTAATGTTCTTTCATTATTTGAAATTAAAACTCAAATCGGTCAATTAGATTGTGAGATATTAACGTTGAAATGAAATGAACCAAAATTCAGTCTTCCGGAAGAACTGTAAAAAGTAGGTCACAATTTTACGTTTTGCACTCAAAACAATGCCTAAGCACAACAAAATTGGCCTAGCTACCCCTAGGTACCTGTCTTTCAGCCACGGTTCCTATAGATACGGTTCGGACATGACAGCCAGCTGACTGCCTGATTTGGCAGCATGTTGAGGAAATGGCAGTATTTTGAAGGGTTATGTTCAAGATACCTTTAGTTTTGCTAGCATAAGGTAAAATACAGCGTTCTGATTGGTTGAGCGAAACGTTCGAAACAGAATTCTGAAGGAATTAGCATGAAATTCATCGTGGATTTTCCTTGTTATAAAAGCACTTCAGGGCCTAAAAACTGCACCCAGAAGATAGTCTGATGAATTTTACATACCAAAAATAAAAATATACCCTTAAGCACCACTTAAATCTTCCCACTGGCCCGTGCCCCAAACCCCTGCAAACAGTCCCATTGGAATTACATGTCAAATTTTGCTGCAAAAAACTGTTTGAACCAGAAATGAAACCTTCAAAACCCCCAGAATTCTAGAGAAGTATCTCATGTCCAACCCCTGCTTTCAGCTAACTGAGGCCTGTCTTCTGACATTTCAAGCGCACAAGTCGGCGATAAACTTTTAGCAGGTTTTTTTGCTCGCGTGAGAAATGCCGCGTTTTCGTGCAATAAATATTGTCGGATCAGCTCAATTTTTCCCTAGCTGGCCCTTGTTATCTATTGAAAAGGACATAAATTTCAAGTTCGTAGCTTAAGGAGTAAAAATTAGAAAAATATAAAACAGAAAAAGTTTGAGTCAAAATTTCTCAAAAACTATGTTGGATTTCGACTTAGGGCTTCAGTTTGGGTGTCTGGAAAAGAAGGGCTATCACCCTACAAAATTCCAGAGCTCTGACATCAATTCTCAGGACGGACAGACGCCAACAACTACAACTACTACAACAGACCACGACGAGACCCGTCTGAGCGGCCAGAATAGAGCCGCTTGAGAAATCTCAATGCGCTTCGCTCCATGGATTTCGTCATGCGGCTCTGACGAAGAAGGTTCATAACAAATATGCATATTGATCAGAGACGATCGCATAATGTGTGTTAAATTTGATCCATAATATCGGAGATTCTGGTTATATTTTAAGTCTTGGATATTTTCTAGTCTGAAATCGGAGTCTAGACGTTGAGAGGTCTGACATTTAAGGAAGGAGCTCCATCAAAGTGCCATCAAAGACCGCCTCGGCCGGCTTAAGTATTAAACTTTCTGAGCTCAACTTTTTTTAATTAATGCGGTCGTGAGTAGCTGTTATTCACTTCATTAAAACCTTCCGGCTGAATTTGCATGAATACATGAAGGCGTCTGTCTGAGAGGCCCTTCATCTGGAAGTGTTCGGCGTCGTGGCGCACATAGGACGAGGAAAAAAATGGTATCAGTGCGTAAGGAACACCTCGCTTTTTGCAAGTATTGAGGGGCTACATGATTTGAACGCGATTGCAAACGAGATACGGGGTCTCAAACTTTTAATATGACAATAATATAGTTTGAACGAGTTGTAATATGAGGAGAGAAGAGATGTTAGTGATCATAATCCCCCAGAAAATGTAGAACAATTTATAGTTTTAAAACAGCCAAAATAGAGTCAACGGTTTGGCACTACAGTTCATGGTCACGACTTCATGAGCTTCCTGAGTTATCATGAAGTCGCGACCATGCATTGTAGTGCGGAACCGTTGACTCCAATTTGGCTGTTTTGATAATATAAATCATTATAAACTATCTGGTAGACTATGATAACTAATATCAGTTTTCTTCTCATTATGTCTATGCCATTTTTATCCGCTTTCAACAAGAACTGCAATATAATGAATGACAGGTCAGGTAATTGTTATGTTTTCACCTAGTATGGTCATATTATACATCATTCGATTCCCCGTAACAAGAAGAAGCTAATGCTGCCTAACAATTGATTCTAGCACAGCTCTGCTAGAAGCTAGATCCCAGAAACTCCTCTCTAACCAGTCGTGACCTTAATACTGTCCTGAGCCAAAACCGTCAGTGATATCCAGAGATGGCCTACGTTACGTTACGAAATTATTTTTCCGTGGCCGTAGCTCTGGAAATGAAACGTAGCGAAGCTGGGCGAATTCCATAGCGTATTACGTCAAAATCTAGCGTATTGTAGCGTAATACGAAAAAATGCGTAATATATGTATATAACTTATCGTGATCTCGGTCGCGGTACTAAGGATTCTTGGTAACGGTTTACTTTAATTCGAAATTTGAAATAGAAGTGAAAATATTTGAAAAATTACCGACCAAGCCATTACATGATAATTACAAACTTTAAACAATTTCACGAGAAATGCATCGAATTGCTGTCAATTAACACGCGCATTGACGGGGGCCTGAGCCACCTTCGCTTAGACGGAGGGTGACGAGTACCCGCCCCCCCCGCCCTAAGATCTCGAGGACCACGGTAGGTAGCGAAAAATTGTAAGCGGCCTTGGGTAGCCCATCCACTTCTCCATCGAAAATATTTGCAACATTTTTTGTCAGGTCACATTCAAGGTGACTAGAGGTCAAAACATGCCGTCAAAGGGATAACATGTAAATGAAGGTTTTCGGTCATTACATCCGAACAAATAAATATAGATCAAAACTTCTTACACTGTATGAATTCTCGCAGCAAGCCGAATCGAATGATATATAATATGACCTTGCTAGGTCAAATCAAGGATTTGACCTGACATGAGGTCAGGTCAAAGTCAAATTAGATACAATGCATATCATTAGGACTGCAAAGACAAGGAAAATCTAATGCAGCTAAAATAAACGCTCTCTCGCCATCGGTTACTAAGTTATTCAGTTAAAACCATTTTTCCCATGTATGTCCAATGGAGAGGCCATGGCTCCTACCTGACCTTAGGTCATCGATAGCAAAAATACCGGAACATATTTTAATGAACTCGGTGGGCCCATTATGTGATATGAGTTTCAATCGGATAGGTTCACCCCGTTGCTATCTTAAAAGGTCAAGTCACTTGACCTGTACTGGTGACCTGACCTGAGATGATCTAACCTTAAAATTTTGACCAAAGTTGTAAAAGGATGAGAGAAAAGGTATGTCAAGTATGGCGACGCTACGCGCTGCCCTTTTATGCTGTCTCCGAAAAACCCGAGGGGGGCGGGTACCCGCCCCGTCGTGTTAAGATCGGGACTTTTTGGTGGGTAGTGTAAATCACGGACACATTTTTGGGCCTGTGCAAATTAGAAGTCGGTTAATTTCGATATATAAATTTGCCTTACTAACCAGAAACAATAATTCCCGACCATTGATCACACACATCACCCGCTCCAAAAGACCTTAATGTATCAAAATGCAACTGATGACAAAGCGTGTGAAACGGCGACCGGAAAATGCCCACGCGCTGTATCTGTCTGAATGTGCACGTGGGGCACTTCCGGTTCAGGATATTCGGTTTGCAAGAAAACAAAACTCATTTTATTTTATAGTACAGCTTCTATTTCTCTAACTTCTGACCTAGTTTTTATATTTTTACCGTAGCCGTAGCTAAAATACCGTAATTCCGTAGTCCATGAAATATGTATAACGTAACGTAATTCCGTAGCGCAGCTTTGGCCAAAATCGAACCTTAACGTAGCGTAATTCGGTAACGTAACGTAGCGTAGGCCATCTCTGGTGATATCTATATCTGAGCCACTGATATATAGTTTCTTCATTAATTTTATGAGCTATCCCCAGTGTTGTCGTTTTTCGCTGCTCCGCATAGGAGCCAAAATAGAGGGGGTATTTGAACACCCCTCATCATAGCAAAGGTGGCTCAGAGGTGCACCGGGGTGGGTGTTAAGCACTTAAGGTGACAGTAAGGTGACTTCATTGTATCTGACTTTATATTTAATCTATTTAATTTGCCTTCATTGTATTTTACTTGAGATTATCTGACACGAGGGAAGCTCAGGCTACCCTGTTATCTCGGTGGTTAAATTTTACGTGGAACATATAAGCAGGCACTGCTGCTGCCGCCCACTGATGGTGAGCTTGATGAACTATATCCTGACGCGATGTCGCTCTCCAGCCGACTTCCTCCAGATAAGCCCGCTAAGTCTTCACAGCACAACTTTTGAATTGACCACACAAAAGCGGTGATTGTGTTGTTAATGGAATTCGCGTCTCATCAAGAGTCCAAAGATAAGCCTTCACTACCGCGCGGAGGTGGTTGACCCATCACCGCCTGAGGGTGCGGTCGGACCCTCCTTCCCCTTCAGTTTTTCACGAATGATTGTGAGCTGATTTAAATGAAAGAAGTGTCACTTTGCACAACTGTGGAGCTCTCACTTTGACAACGTATCACCAAAAATATACATCAAATCAGGTCAGGTAAGCGAGTTGTGACGCCATTTCTAAGCCCATGCAAGGCAATTATGGTCTTCTAAAGGAGACTGTCAAAGCCAGGGTGTAAATCGGCTGGTAGAAGAGCTAGATCAAGTTTCTATACATCACTTGAAAGTTTTTGAAAGGAAAAATATAGATACTCGCATCCATTTTTAGATCAGGTCAAAAACAAGGTCACCAGAAGTCACCAAAGGTCACGGTTTGTTAAGTACGAAGTGTTAAGCTGGTGCTGACGTGATTAAGAGGCAATACAATAACTGCTAAAACTCACAATAATAGAAAATTGTTTAAAAGCCGAAAGGATATTTAGCTATTCTAAGTAAATAGATAAAAACGTATCATACTGAGTGAAAAATGGGGTTTGAAATGTATTTCTATTAAGCAGTGATTTAATAAATTATAAAAGTGGCTTTCAAGCTCAGTTTTTTTTTGTTACTGGTGAAAACATTTCATTAAACTACAGTGAAGATATATCATTAAAATACCTACATAATAAAATATTTCTGCATTTCTTTATTATTTGTCATTATCATTCGTATTTGGTAGTTATTCTCTTACCTGGTAAATTTACCAGGATTCCAGGACACCGACGTCCAGTTTTGCCCCAATTTCGATGGCCAATCGCTTTATCTCCTTACATATACAGGTAACAATTTCGCAGCCCTCCGCTCAAAACTGAGCGCACAGGATTTTTCGAAATCACCCATCCACAAAAAACAAAGGTCTGAAACAGCGCAAACGTGCGGTCCCATTTGCGTTCCCTATAACGAAGTCTGGATGGAAAATTGTCGTGGTATCACGCTGCGCCGTATTTGGCCTGCAGGTACAGCCGTACAGATGTTGTTTGCCCTCGGGCAATTGCTGGACCGTGCACAAACAAGAGGCGGGGCGGGATTCACACGACTCGGCCCGATCCAATATGCGCGCGGATATTGCCGCTCTGCCACTGTGTGTATGTAGGACCGCAAGCGCATGTTGACTGGAGACCTGGCGCTGAGCTCAGTTTGTTTTGCAGGTAAAGCCCGGATCTCGGAGCTGATATAGTTTCAATGTCAATGGTGACAGAAGGAAGGGGCGAGTCATTGCTCCAATCTGAGCTGCAAGTTGGTAAACAGTAGCATAGAACCGCCTCTGATGTATCCAAAGAAAGTAACATTGCTTTAGTAAGCCATGGGGCCAGCAACCTACATGATATGGAGATAAACATTCAACACGTGAAGAAATGTGTTAACATTGGTAATTAAATCAGCACATGATCACACTATTTCTGGCGAACTCATGATGTGTTCCCAACAGGCCTGAATATACAGGTATACAGGCAGCCAAAAAGATTCAGACATACAGTTGAGGCGTTTTAGCGAGCATACAGGGAGGGACACATACTGGACGAGAATGCCAGAGGGTTTTCTAAGTGGCAGCTATTGACGTCTTATTTTTGTCTGGGTTTACCAGCGCCGCACTTTGCACATGGATAGAAAACAGTGGGCTCAAAGCGGTTTCGATCCGTAGAACGTCTGATCACCACGCAAGCGCGGATTTTGAGGGTGGTGTGTGTGTATTGGTTGGTATTTTAGGGACTTCCGGCAGCTTGGCTATATCGCGCACATCAAGATGGTAACTTCCAAGTGCTAAAAATACAATTAATTTAGATAATTTCAAGTGTAAAGGTCACTCGAGATATGACAATAATAAAATACTATGTATGTTAAAGAGTGACTACAAGCCTGACACTACCGAACAGTTAACTAGGTTACCCAGCTCCTCCCGTCAAACCTTTATGACACGTACCAAGCTGTGCTTGTGTCCCGCTGTGTTGGTGGTCTCTCCATTCGTTCACGGTATCCGAGACCCTTGGGCGGGGTACCTCTCATCACTAACAGCAGAAGGGCGCGGCTCATCCTGCCTGACATTCTGTATTTAGATTGTGGCTCACCTCGTCGCTTAAGCACTGAGTGACGTGGTCAGCCCCAGACAAACAAGTCACTCACGTAAAGGTCTCGCGTTCCTTCCCATGCTGCGTGAGAAAGAGACGGCAGCACTCCCCCGGGTCATTTGCTTCTTGTCGGAAGTGCTTGAAGCTAGCTAGCGATCTAAACGTGCACCTTCCTTGAACCGCGGGGAGTTTGCACCGGAACCATCTTGAACTGCCAGTTGACCTTTAAAAAGGGTAACGATTACTGAGAAGTGGAGACGTCTGAAGCATGTTTCTACTGGTTCGGAATATATTCCAGGTCTGATATTGAAAGCTAGTCGCAACCTGTGCGTCCCAGGTGTGGTATATAACCGTTAATATTACCGGAAGCTCCCCGAGCCAGGAGCAATACGACTCCCAGGAAACCCTTCCACCAGGAAAAGAGTCGATAACATCTTGTGACTTTCACAGCTGGTGCATCGATATGAAGACCCAAAAATTAGTATCGGCGTCAATACAACGAGCAATGACATGTTGTTGGTAGCGTTATAATTACTTTGGATCGTAGGAATACGTAGGTCCTGGAAAAATGGATATAACTAAAGGCTTGCATGAAATTTTAAAAGAAGTTTGAAGAACTGCTCATCACTTTAACTGTTTGGTGGGCTTTGATGATTACTTTCAGCGCTGAGTGTACTGCTGCGTAGCCCCCGCAAAATGCCTGGTAAATTGGATTGATTTTTAAATTGTTCATTCCTACTTATTTATTTTTACCCCTTTTTTACATCGCATCACGTTTACACTTCGCTCGCATATGTGTGTGCATGTTTGACCCCCGGCCGCCGGCACAAGCTGGTCCACTGTAATGTGGCCGCCGTTCCCCGAGCCGCGCTGCGTTGCTGTGAGCCCTCATTCGCTTGTCATCGAGGCAATGGCTACATTTTGTTTCATAATATGTATGGCTTTATTACATCAAGTGTACGTGAGTATATGTATGGATACAATAACAGAGCGAAATGGAAGGAGATCGGCGGGAGAACGTTTTCCTGGATTCATTCTGAAGATGACGCATGGATAGCTTTTTGAAGTAAGAGAGAAAAATGGAATGGAATGGGCCGGGACAATTTAATGATTAAGAATTTTGGGATGAAATGGAACGGTATAAACTTAAATGATATTGAATATCATAAGAATGGATTTAAACATGCTCTCCTATGCTGATATCTGAGTGTTGGCACAATGCACAGTAAATAAAGCTGTTTGTCGCAACTCTCGCGTCATTCTGCTTGGATGACAAGTCGGCACAGAGCACTGATGAATGATTAATGGTGGCAATAATTGAAGCATTATTTCCTTCCCAGCAATCAGCATGGCAATCATTACGAGCAGAATATTTGTTTACACGGAGAAAACGTAAACTAAAAATTTGCATAAGTCGCAGTGTCATCATATAAATGGTACATATAGGAAAAGATATGTAAAAATGTAGCACTTTTAGTGCAACAGTAAGAATACTGAGTAAAATACGTGAAATATTCTTAAATAAATAATATATATATATATATATATATATATATATATATATATATATATTGTTGATATTTTCTTGGCATGATATATGATATATGGAAGAGACTCGATACTTTTTTAATTTACTTTATATTTATATTTTTACAGACGTTTCGGAGCCAAAGCACCTTCGTCAGTATGAACTGTAAAATTACATCAAAAAGACATTAAAACAACACACACATGAAGCACCATAAAACGAATAGACAAGACAGTTTAGCAAGAATATTGTTATTATTGTATTGTTATTATTGTCATTCTTTCATTATTATTATTCTTCTTATATTCTTATTCTTATATATTCATATTCTTATATTCTTATTATATTATATGTATTATATATATATATATATATATATATATATTATATTCTTATTCTTATTCTTCTTATATTATTATTCTTAGTCATGTCATTCATGTCATTCTTGTTAAACTGTCTTGTCTATTCGTTTTATGGTGCTTCATGTGTGTGTTGTTTTAATGTATTTTTATGTAATTTTACAGTTCATACTGACGAAGGTGCTTTGACTCCGAAACGTCTGTAAAAATATAAATATAAAGTAAATAAAAAAGTCTCAAGTCTCTTCCATACATCATATATATATATATATATATATATATATATATATATATATATATATATATATATATTGTTCATATGTTCTTGACATGATATATGATATATTGAAGAGACTTGTGACTTTTTTAATTGACTTTATATTTATATTTTACAGATGTTTCGGAGTCAAAGCACCTTCGTCAGTATGAACTGTAAAATTACATAAAGAAGACATTAAAACAACACACACCTGAAGCACCATACAACGAATAGACAAGACAGTTTAGAAAGAATGAATCGGGCAAACATTTCTATCGCGTTTTAAATTTCTCTCACGTCTAGCACGAAAACACGTCAGTGGGGAACTTCTGATATTGCTTAACATACCGCAGATTTCGATCAATTTACAAATCCAGATCGCGTGTTTAGAGAAGGGTGAACTGAAATAAATGCTGATTCTAAATTTCTTCTTAGCGTTTTTTTTGGTTTGGCCAGAATTTTAGTATCATCCCATCGTGGTAAATGGTTACACTCATCTATGTGTACTATTAGAGAATTTGAGGTCCTATGATGTATTACATCTTACCTGTGCTCTTTTAATCTAACTTTTAGGCCCCTACCTGTCTCACCGATATATAATTTTGAACAACCTCCGCATGGTATACTGTAAATTATGCTTAAGTTGGAATCCTTTGGTTTTGTTTTCTTTAAAATATCTCCTGTCTTCTTCCCTGAGACTATAGCTATTATTATGCCCGCATTTGTCAAATGATTAGAGATTATGTTGGCGTATTTTGAGTTTGGTACAGAGATACATCTATTGAACTTTGTCTTGTTCGTTGTGGTTTTGGTTTTTGTTCTATTGTTCCAAATGCGATATGCCTTTTCTTTAAGGCCAAGAAGCCATCCCAGTGGATATTTTAGAGTATGAAATATTTCAATTACATGTTTCATCTCATCTTCTAAGTATTCTGCACTACATATTCTTATAGCCCTAAGGAAGAAACCCAGCAAATACCACTTTTAGTTTTTTCACTATGGCCGGAATAGAAGTGAACGTAGTCTTCTTTGTTGGTTGGTTTTCTATAAACCTTAAATTTTAAGTCATCAGCTTGTCTTTCAATAAGAGTGTCTAAGAAAGGAAGATATTTTGGACCTCGTTTTCTACAGTGAACTCGATTTTCGGATTTACACTATGATATATATATATATATATATTTTTATATATTTTTTTTTTTTTTTTATATTTTATATATATATATATATGTATATATATATATAAAGTGTAAATATAAAGAGAAACGTTTACTATGGAGAAAAAAGTCCACGATCTCCAAAAAAATCGAGTATAATTTTGTCCTCGAATTCTTCTTGTCACAAAGCTTCATGGGAGGGAAACACTCAAATATAATATCCAGAAAACATGAGTGTGGGCTATATCTGTTGGTGGTACCTGGGCACTCCAAATAAAAACTCGCAATAGTGTTGAAATCCTTTTCCTTTTTAAAGGAATGTGGAACCTCGGTGCACTTCCGGAATGTAGTGCTTGTGGGAGCATCTCATTGCAAATAATGGATTTGACCTTATTTCTGCTAAAAACAGTAATAAGCCTGATATTTGTTTCATTTTCCTTTCTTAGAGCTAAAGAAGTGTGCAAATCAGCGTGGCATCAATTTGGCCTACGATCTGGTACTTTTTGCCAGACGGAAGATCTTTGACTGGTGCCACAACTCAATACCAATAAGAATTAAATGTGTTTTTATGTAAGAGGCAATCATTAGGAACCAAGGTAAGACTTATAATTTTTAGCTGTTTTCTCGATGCATAAAACCATTTCACGTTTCAAACTACTCATTGAAGAAAGTTATACTCATTTATAATCGCCAGCACCCAACTCACGTTTAGCACGTAAGTTTTAAAGAGGCCCAATCAATACATATTTGTCAGCGCAGCGGAGCTTGAGCATGACGTCACGTTCCCAAGGTCACCTTATACCACGTGACGATCCGGGAGGAAGGAGTCGGAAGGCAGATAATTTTTACCTCTTTTTCTCCACAAACCGTTAGCTCTGGGACAAATGGAATTCGATCAAGCGGTTTCTCGGCAAATAGAGTCAAAAATTAAAATAAGAAATCCCAGTTCAGATTCTGTCGTGAAGGTGCCACATTCCCATTAAGGACTTTTGGTTGGTCTTATGCGGTCCAACTGGCCCGTGGAAGGCCTAAAACATTCTTAATATTTTCTTATCACATTTTCATATGGCAGTTATAGGCATTGCTTCATATTTGTGCACCTCAATCATTTTAAAGAAGCCACGTCCCTGCCAGAGAGAGGTTAGTGCGTTACATGGAGCAGCATAAAGAAGCAGTGGCTGACAGCCTGGCTGTGCTGAATGGCAGCCGCGGTACCAGTGGCCATAGGCGCAGCCAGGAGTTTCTACTGCGGTGGCAGGACCGATCTGGTGACGGGAGGCCAAACCCCAACTTGACAGATGTTTGAAGAGCGCTATAGAAGCGCTTTAAATTCGACGCCCGTGCCAGTGGTGGATCCAAAAGAGTTGACAATTTGGTTTGGGTAGGGTAGGGGCAGTACAGGCCATGGAAAACAAAAAGCTCTAAAAATGCAATACTTGCTGGGTAGACGCCTTTTTGTCTTTTCTTTGAATCCGTCAGTGGAAGATACGTGACCAGTGAATGATACGCCAGTGGAGCCTCGTCACCTAGATCTGGACAGGATTACTGCTCCCAACGAAAGCCCGGCACGATTTAATGCACTTAGGGGCGCCAGATGGGGAGCTGACCTTTGAGAATTTAGACATCCACGACGAATATGTCCGATCATAACCTGATCCCAACCAAATGGAGCGCCGGACGCGTAAGCATGAAATTAGACCCGCGTTTCTAGTGTTGATGATTTTACAGCAAGGTGGCTATGCAAAGAAAATACAGAGACGCCACTTCAAGAAAAGGCAAAAACTAACCGGTTATACATGGAAAGCACTGTCAGTAAGTGAAGCATTGAGCTCTCCTTCTGGTTAGTATTATCCTTCTAGCATAATATCTGAGGCGTTGAGTACGCTCTGAATGCACGAGCCAACCTCCACGCCGAGCATCCTCCTCTCCAGGGTATGTGGAAACCCGTCGCGAGTGTTTGGTTTTTGCCGCAACATCCTCCAGTGTTAAATCCCGCGCCTCTGAAGAATAACTCACTTATGGTGGGGGCTGCAGACGCCGGACTGTGTCGGCAGCGAGTGATGCACTGCTTCTTCCTCTTCGACTCGATGTGGCCTGGCAGGGATTGGACGACGCTCACGGCCAACGAAGCTACCTCAATCACAGCCACTCTGCTGTAATTGCCAACTGGCAGTGGCGGATCCAGACAGTGGAGGGGGGGTTAAAGGACATTCTCCCAAATGGAAAAGCTCGAGTCGAGCTTATTTGCCCCTCCCCTAAGCTGTCAACCTCCTTTTTCCCCGGCTCCTTTTTAATTTATAAGCAAGGCCTTAATGTTTCAACTGAACCAGTCAACTTCAAACAGAATCTGTCAACTTCAGTGTAAACATTATGCCTTTGTTTTCTTAATATTTAAATTCGCTCTTGGGTGAATGATCCTTGGATAGCAAAAACAAGTATCTTGTGGCCACATCTTTTACACCGTGCCGTTTTTTTGCTTTCCGACTCATGCTTACATCCTTTCCCCCAAACATACCGTCTAGTTAAATTGGGGCCACATCTTTCACCACGTCAAGTTTTTTGCTTTTCAACTTTGGTTTGCCCCCCAAAGCTACTGGCTAGATTCGCCACTGCCAACTGGTAAAACGAACTTTGGTGAAGAGAGGTTTATCTACCATAAGCCGTCATGATTTTTAAATAAAATCACACGAATGCATGCAAATGTAATAATGTGGGTGAACATAAAAGACCACCGCGAATATACAGCAGCCTGCACCTTCTTACACGGTGACCACTGTGTGTAGAAATGCATGTGCAAAAGTTAGCCAAATTCGGCCCAGGAAGATCGCAATTATTTTGGGAAAACAGAAAAAGGCGTGAAAATGTCAATGAAAAAAATAATTTTAAGCAGCCTCAAAATAATGAAAAACGTGGGCGTTTTCAGTATTCTTGGTGCACACCCAACTGAAGAGCATCAATAGAAAGCTGGTTCCAGGGAGGCGTAGCACGCAGCACAGAGCTTTTACTAGATCGCTTATCTGGCGCCAAAGAAGTCGGTGCGTAGCTGACGGTCCGTAAAAGTGCGGGAAATCCCCGAAGGTGAGGCTTTTGTTGGCGAGATGTTGGATTCCCTGCGGTGAAAGTATCTTAGCGGCCCTCAAACTCTTCAGCGGAAGGAAATCGGAAGGCTAATGTCTTCTAGGTAAGGCCTCGTATTTTTGCGGAGAGGTATATTTAGGCTTCAGATCCCCGGCCCAGAGCTGTTGTGGGAATTAACCGCTTGAACAGAGTGGTCCGCCATGATTTTGAGGCTCTCGGCAAGAGCCAGCCTCCCTGTTATCTGTTCTCGACGAAGCCATCAGTCAGGACCACAGTGAAACGACTCTCAGGGAGCCCGCTATTTTTTAACGTTACGTCCTGTCACTTCGAGTGGCAGCTTCAAAAGCACGATATATCAACAAAACCTTTGCTCTTGAAAAGTTACGGTACAGCTCAGTGTTTAGCGAGCATAAGCGAAACCCCGAGGAGGATTCGACCCTGTTCAGTAGGTTCAAAGCGGTCATTTTTTTCCTCACAGGTTAGTTTTAACCGTTTAGTGCGATGAATGAAAATTGCAAACACAAATCATATTTATTTCCGACAAGGCAAATCCACTACCCGGCCAACGGTGCATATGGAACAAATGTGACCTAGGCACGATTTTAATTCATATTTGTCGTTTAACTCTCACCCGTGCACTTCATTGTGGCATGATGTGAATAAATGAGATGCTTTGTGGAAAACGGTGAAGTGGATGCAATTGCGTCCGTGTTATCGCTCTCAGTGAGGCGAGGATTACGGTACGCGTGGTTCAGAGGTTGACCACCTACCTCCTAAGCCACAAGCTCCGGGTTCAAGGCCCGGCGGGTTCTTGGAACAAGTACAAACTGTTTACAAATATCCAACCAACAGGGTGGGGTTGGCGGCGCTGTATAGCCCTGACAGTTGGCGTGTCGTTGAACCCCAACAGTTACTTAACCCCGTTAGTGTTTATTAGGGCAGATTATCTGTTTATCCTACCTATCAGGCATATCGTTTCCCTCTTACGGTTTTTTGGTACAGTGATAAAAAATAAGAATAAGATTATGCTTTTGCGCTTCCTGGCTTTTCCTAGCAAGCAGTTCGGAATAAAATGTCATTTGAACCTAAATTGTACCTGGCCCATGAGCAGCTCCAGGGGTTTTTTGACGGCACGTTGACGAGTTTCTAGGATGTACCAGTATACTACAGTATACAGTATACACCTGATTTAGAGCACATTTTGCCTTACTGCTCCCGTTTACCTTTTGGTGTCATTAGGTGTTTATGTGTCCACTCGCAATTTCTTTAGAAAACTTGTATCGAAAATACGGCCATGCGTAGAATGAAGTAATTGTCCGGGTTGTTTCGGGTGCCCCGTTATTATCGTGTTTGATTAAGACCGGACGACGTTTGCCCCAAGTTGCAAAGGTCCAATAAAAATAATGACAGTAGAGGAAAAACAGTAAATTACGATGAGTGCATGACCTGAGCCCCAGGCGGTAGTCGAATATCAGTTAATTGATCTGGCTATTGTAAATCACAAGCGTCGCCACAGGCACAAAAGTGGGGGGAGGGGGTGGGGGTATTTAAGCTTCAAACAGCTGCTGACAGGAAGCTTGCCCCTGTGAAATCAAAAACTTATCTGATTCGCGCTTAGTTTTGCCGTCCATGCGGGATTTTGATTCTGGTTTTGTTCGTCAATTTGTGGACTTTTCCCCAAATTAACATGAAACCGGGAAATTCATTTAGAAAAAGTGGTGGGCCAAGTCCCTGGCCTTCCTTTTCCGACGCGTATATTGAAAATGACGAACGGACGTTGCTATATGTTAAAAACTCAGCATACCCTCACCTGGGTGCTTGATGTATTGACCAGACTTTTTATCTTCATTTTATATATTTTGCCCAAATTATTGCAAGTATGGCTTTTTGGATTTAAGTTTGGCTTTTAGGATCCAAGTTTGACTCTAAAGTCCTGACAGGCTAACTCAGAAACCTCGACCCATCCATACGAACGAGGAATTTCCGCAATGACGGGTTAATTTTTAAGCTAAAGCTTAATCGCCCACCAAGCACAGGGACGGTCACATCGTTCAGATCACCCTTTCACCAGTCAGTTGCCAGCCGACCCACGCAATGTTGAGCGTCGGAGGGTCCTAGGGAATCGATCCCAACCTTTCACCAACGCACTGTCAATAAATGGCTTTCTAGGCATCAGGCCGGAGTCCAACGCTCCACCAACTGAGCTACAGGGACACCAACTGAGTCTTATCAAATATTTAACACGCGCATTGACGGGGTCTGAGCCACCTTCGATTGACGGGGGCGGGTACCGCCCCCCTAAGATCTCGAGAACCACGGTAGGTAGCGAAAAACGGTAAACGGCGTTGGGCTGCCCATCCACTTCTCCATCGAAAACATTTGAACCATTTTTTGTCAGGTCATATTTAAGGTCACGAGGTCAAAACATGCCCGTCATAGGGATAACATGTAAATTCAGTTTTTCGGCCATTAAATCTGAACAAGTAAAGATAGAGCAAAACGACTTGAACTATATGAATCCTCTTAGCAAGCCGAATCGAATGATATATAATTTGACCTTGCTAGGTCAATAAGATTTGACCTGACCTGAGGTCAGGTCAGGTCAATCATAAAATGCATATCATTAGAACCGCAAAGCCCAGGCGAGTCTAATGCAGCTAAAATAAATGCTCTATCACCATCCGTTACTGAGTTATTCCGTAAAAACATTTTCCCATGTATTTCCAATGGAGAGGTCATGCCTCGTACCTGAACTTAGGTCATCGATATAAAAATACCGGAATATATTTTATAGAACTCGGTAGGGCCATTATGTGATATGAGTTTCAATCGGATAAGTTCACCCTGCTCCGACTTATGCTATCTTAAACTTTTTTGAGGTCGGGTCACTTGACCTGTAATGGTGACCTGACCTGAGATGACCTAACCTTAAAATTTTCCGAAGTTGTAAAAATGATGAGGGAAAAGGTATACCGTACGGCGGCGCGGGCGTTTTCTCGATCTCCGAAAACCCAGGGCGGGTACCCTCTGTTAATATTGAAACAAGCTTACACCATCAGAAGCCCTGAATGTAAGAAACTGTTTTTTTTATAATTCGGTGTTGCACAACGCTATAGACTTCAGGCGGGAAAAGGGCAATGGAGACGCAGCAGCCACCCCAAGTTCGTTTGACCGTGTCAGAAACAGCCATGAAAGAGTTTTTTAGTGCACTTTCCTCTATCTCTTTTCTCACTGCGTAGCGAACTTCGAATTACGCGGGTTATGTTAGCTCGATTCCAGTAATCATTCCGAAAATTTATCATGATAACTACAAAAAGACTCAATGAAATTGAATACAATTATATTGAGCAGCCGTTCTGAAAAAAATGATTTCACCAGGCTTCGGCTTTTGGTAAGCTTTGAACCTTGAGGGAGCTGCAACAGTTCCCATAAAAAGGTTCTTCTTGGTTTTTATTTTTAACGGGAATTGAGACTTCCCGCACATTTCAAGTGGCCTGATCATTCTCAAACTGAGGTCAAAATGCACTGGAAGCTGCCAACAGCAAGAAAAGGACACGAGACGCATGTCAGCACTTTGCCCTGCTTCTGTACGTGACTGGTAAAACCTTAGAGGGACAGTATTTTACCTCCCCTTGCCTCAGTGTGAGAAAGGGATGGAAGGAAATGAAAAGCCCACACATATATCTTTAACTCAGAGTACAGAGGTCACTGCGGGACATGCTCTGGTCGAAAGGCTCTCTCAGAAGTCCCCACTTACCGCTACACTTAGGATGTCTTTCTTGTATTTTACCTCGGCTTTGTGTCTAAGCTTCCCTCGTTGGTTGGTTATGACAGCAATTCAACTCCTTAACCGATGAAACTGCAGCTATATCAATTTATTACTATCTTTGGAAAATTAAGCCTTTTTCCATTCACAAACACAGACCCAAAAGGCACCTCTTCAGCCGAAGAGTAATCATTACCGACCATGTTGTTGCTGTTGCCGGCCATTGCTATCACCCTATTGGAGGCTTTGTCTTATCGAGTGTCAGCTTCTGGATGGATCCGGGTTCCCTGAGGAAGGCTCCGGCACGGAACAGGGCGCACGTCGCTATGCTTGCGGCGAAAGTATATTAACTCTGCGGCCATAGACAAACCCTAGATTTATGATGGGGGCTCAATCGAGTGGGGGGCATACAGAACAGAGGTCACTTTTAGGCGGAAAAACCTGTGAGATGGGCGCCCAATTCTATCGCGAGGCACCGATACTTGCATCATGGAGGTTGAAATCAAACTTTCGGGGGGGGCGTAACCATTTCAAGGGGCGCCGAGGGTCGATGGGGAGGGAGGGAAGTACCATCACCTGCCCTCTGGAGCCGCCTATGTCTGGGACAAACGCATATATTGATGATTAGAGGCTTTTATTTGTTTTTGCCTGAAGTCGGCGTAAGTATGCGGTAGGTTTCCTTAAATAATTCGTTTGAAGTGCAGCATTGTGCATGAATAGACCTGGTCTGTCTGGTGTTGTAGCTTATTATATGTAAGACATGACTCCCAGCTATGAAACACGTGGATTCCACATTTTTCTGGCCTAACTCCAGCTGCATTCTCCAGACCACGGAAATTGGACGCACACCTGATGGCCGCAGCAAACGAAGTTACCCGCGCTTTGTACACTGTCGGCGGTGACACCTGTTGCGGGGCGTACTGTCTGATTACATTTGCACTAATGAACGTGGGCATACATTCGTGCCGCTGGATACAGCCGGACGTACTGGACAGCATGAAACTGCACACACACAGCGTGCAGCAGCACCTCTTCAGTGCGCGTGCTGCACGCACAAGCTGGCTGCATTGGTTGTAGTCACGCACTGGTTCTTGGAGTGATTCTGTTCGCGGCCCACTTCTGACTATACTTCATGGTGAGGCTGCAATATTATTAGCCAGTGATTTTAGTCAGAGGCGGATCTAGGCGTAAATGGGGGGGGATTAGGACAAAATCTTGAAAACATTGCTTAAAAAGGATCAAAACCAACTGAAACTAGGCAAAATGTTACCTATGGGGAGTCATGGCTGGATTTCTTTGCATCCGACAATTAGTCCAGTAGGTTTCCGTCCACGCTTGACTCATTATGTAATCAGGTTTCTGTATTTGTTCTTTAACCCTCGTCCCAGTGGGGACTGTTTGAGTCCATCCCCCCCCAATACACCGTATCCGTGATCAATTCCGCAACATTTCCGAAAATTTGAAGAATGTATCATCTCAGGTCAGGTTACCAGGCCACTTAAAGTGACCTCAGTTAAAAATGTTACAAGTGACAGCGAAAGCAGGTTTGATTTATTAATCTGATATTCATATCGCATAATGGTCCGACCTACTACCACAGCTTGTGGTAACGGGATTTTTATATCGATGATCTAGGGTCAGGTACGGGTGCTGACCTCTGTATCGGAAATGCATGGGAAAACGGGCATTGACCGAAAATGGCTTTATTCAGATAGATACGGCTTAGAATACTAATTTCCACATAGTAGTATCTTAGGCCACTCTCCATTGTCGTGCTGCAAGTTTGGATCTGTGACCTCTGAGAGGTCATCTGGGACTACATAAGCAGGTGTTCAGACTTTGGTGAATAACTTTGCAAGAAACGAGGATAGGACCTGTATTTTTTTTAAAATTGTCCCACATGGAAACACCACAAAGCGTATTCACACCGGGTGCTGGACCACAGACATGTTTAATATTAGTCACATAATGACGTGTTTTGAGTTTTACAGTCAATGATGAGTTAAAAGTGACTGAAGATGTCAGCATGATTTTTGTGTCTCCCACCTGGGAGCACCACGGTGAGGGCTGACACCGGGTGACGGAGCACTTTTTATGATGATGAGGTGAGGGTGACTTAACATGAAAGCATGATTTTGATATCAATACGCTCAGATTATCGTTATGAGTCGGTGGATATGCATTTTGACTATGCTAGATCAGATGCTAACTTTGACCTTAATTTAAAATAACCTTCCGTCAAGTCATTTTTATGTTTAACCTAGTGTGGTAATATCATGCAGCATTCGATTCACTGTGACGGGAGGAAGCGAATGACGCATAAACTTTTAGGTATATGAGCCTGGATGAGCCTCTGAGCCCAACTCAACCTAGTCAGGCGTTAGAGCCAAGAAGCACTTCTCTAACCTGTCATAACCTAAATGCTTATCTGAGCCAAAAATGAGCATTCTAGTGCCTTCATAATGGTGTACAACCGACTTTCCGCTGAGGAAGTTCGCTCGCATCATCAGTATCATATTTAGGGGCAATCGTAGTCTCGGTTCGCCCGTCGATTCCCCGACTTTGAAAGCACTGGTGCGAAAACTGAATGGCAAATGGGGCAACGGCGGCTATTTCTATTCAGTTTCTGAAAGGATGCATACGCCTCATGTAAACAAAACAAGATCATAGTTTGATTTTGAGAACAAATCATTGCCATTTATTGTGGCGATTGCAGGGAAGGGGTATGTAATGTGTATTGCAATAATTGCGCGCACTTCTGCCCGCAGTGATTTATATTATCCGTGGGGGAGTAAGTATGCCCAAGAGTCACACAGATGCGAGTGGATCTAACGTCGATGCGAGCCAGCGGCCCGCAAGGATGAAAATTGCTACCGAAACACTGTAAACGAACCTTATAAGGCGAATATATTTTCAGTTAGCACAGGCTCCTCTGAGGGGCGAAATTCGCCCCCCTTCTAGTTTTCCCCCAGATAGCTGAAAAAACACAGAACAACGAAACTTACAGTACCTTATCCCTGATTAATTTTACACATTTGACCAAATTTTTTAGTTAAGTTCTTGTCAGGTCCTGGAGCTATTAAAAGGCAAGTTACCCGACCTCAAAACCTAAAATCACGAGTTTGAAGCGGCGCCCAGGGAACATCAGGTAACCGATAAATTTGAAACTTCCACATTATGATAAAATCATTACGGTCTACAAACCTGCAATCGCGGAATTTTGATATTGTTGACCTAAGGTGGGGTCAATTTTTTGGTCACCCCATTATAAGTCTACGGTGAAAAATAGAATGGGCTCGTTTTCAGTAAATACTGTATAGATAAAGCTGAATATCCTCAAACCGTCTATTCTTACCACGATCTTGACCATAAAGTTGAGTTTTTGAGCATCTGACCTATCAAAGGTCCTATCAGGTCACGGGAGCATAGAGTGATTGTTTTGCCAATAACTTCTCACTGAATTGAGATAAAGCTCCCATTTTGCTTGCATTGTGCTTATATTGTCACGGGGAGTCGAGCGATGTGCAACATGACCACATCAGATAACTCTGTGATCCTGACCTAGCTCGAGGTCAGGTCATTTTCACTATTTGACCTTGCAAGGTCATATTATACATCATTCGATCCGCTGTGATGATAGCAATCCAATGATGCATAAATATTTTTTCTAGGTCCCCTGAGGGCAGATCTAGAGAGAAAAACGTATGCTGCTCTGTTGTAAGACTATGGAACCTTCTTTGACCTATGCTGACCTCAACGTTGACCTGAAATAAAAATTCTTCGGATAGAATATCTTCGTCTTATGAAGAGCTTTCGAACACCGTCCGTAATTTTCCTTTAGCTTTCGTGGGAAACGAGATACGGAGGGGGCGAAAAACGCCCCCAGCGGGGCGCGTCATGCCAGGGATCCCAGCGGGGCGCGTGTTAAAACCTATGGAGGAATCCCCGAACAGAAAGTGAGATTGGCCTGACCGACTTCAGAGATGTCTAACAGCCTGCAGATAAGGTTTAATTCCACCATTATTATAGGAGCAATTCTCTCAAAAAGCGACACAGTTGTTGATTGTTTATGGACCCACTACTTTCAAAATACACATGACCACCTCTAGAATATGTACTTATTGATCCATTTCTATTACATTTAAATATCACAGTACTCGTTCACAATAAAGCATGACTATTTACGCGCCAAGGTCAAAAACAAAAGAAAAGGGAAATGGAACAGCTGGCACAGCTGGCACACATACGGCTATTCACCAGTGCCCAGGACGGTAGCTTCTGACGTCATATCGGCGCTTGGACGGACCGGAAGCGGAGGCTCAGCTGCCTTGCTTAGCCAGGCAGTTCTGTGAATTTATAGATAAGTCCTCGAACTGTTTCTTGCAAAAATGACTTTGCATCGCTCGTCCTTTGGAGATAAATAGCAGTGCAGAGATAGGAAAATATCTGAAATTGCCACAAAGGTTGGACAAAAATGTTTGAGAGCTAACAAAGCGAATTATTTTCCCTTCTAGTCTCGTATTTTCCTCTTCAAAATAAAATCACAAGATTTTGCATCACTGTTTCACTTTGATACCTCTCTCTGCTTCGTTATCCAAATCCTTTTTTATGAGCTTCACCAAAGACATTTTTCTTTTACAGATACGTTTTCAATTTCAGAGACAGATTGGTACGGCATTGACACACGTTGGATAGGAAATGATATTACTCTGAGCTCTGAACACGAAACCCAGAAATGTGACCACGATCGCCGTTTAAAGTTTAATTTGTTCCGTGACGAATCTGTTCCAGTTCCTCGACACATCTGACGGAAAATATCACGTAGAAATGTCGGTGCCACAGCCAGATAGATTTCATCGCAAATAATGAGAATTCTGTCAGCACCGTCTGTTACACGGGCAATCAGAATTCGCTACCAGTAGTGTGGTGGCTCAGAAAATGAGTCAACTGTGCCCTGAAAATGAAACATCCGCCCACAAAATCACATATCATCCGCGTATTAACCGATCAGTACAGTAGAAAATATGCTGCCGGTCACGCGTACTCGTTGCCAGCCGGAGTGGCTCTGTCTGATGTTGACGGCCGCTCTGTGAGTCGGCTTTGATCTGGCGCCGAGGGGCTGCGACTCTCAATCTTCTGCGGCTCGCAGACAAATCGTTCTCGATGATACTGACGGATGTTTAAGCGATCCTCTGCAGACGTTGATTTAACATCGCCCAGCTACGTCTGGTGCGGTGTCACTCGGAAAGGCGGAAGATTGAATACAAATTGAAAAATCACCCCTTTTCCTGTCACACTCCTGGCTACCCATATTCCTGTCAAAGGGGGAGGCAGACCCGTCCTCTCTAAGATATCGAAATTTTTACCTCTGATTTAAATGAGATCGATTTTTTCCTGCTGAACTCGCTGAGCCTGACTAGAATAAACTGAAATGACTGAAATTCCACGGCTTCCGTGGAAGGGAACCGCTTAGCAGTCGTTGCTCGGCGTTGGTGTCGAGGGAGCAGCAGCGCTCAGATTGATAATTCACCGAACAAGCACTTTAACCATCGCCCTTATAATGGTTTCCCCAAATCTACTACTAAGCTGTTGCAACATTCCTCCCGATTGGCCCAGAGCTTCGCAACAAAAACCAGCGGATTGCTGGATACAAGAGTCAATGTTGGTGACCTTAGGTCAACAGGCCACTTTCTGTCTCAGGTCAAAAACATGATTTTTTTCTGTATGGCCAATTTCGTTGCTCTGGTTGCTATTGACCAGAATATCTCGTAAATATTCACACATTGGAAGTAAGAATAGCCATCAGAGTAATAAGAAGAGGATATTTCCGCTTTTATTGATATTTCATACAGTCATTTTACCAATTTAGAAAACGCGTGAGGTGGGGTCAAGGTTAAAAAAGTCAACGGTGGTTGAGGTTCAAAGCTTCCCCAAGTCTTTTTTCAATAGTATTGGGGTCAGTTTGGACGCTGAACTTGTATCCGCGTCCAGATTACTCAACGATCTGGTTAACACTTTTAGACTTAATCTAATTTTCAAGACTTATAAAATGTAGAGTACAAAGTGCACTGTCCCTTTTGAGGTCACCAAACGTCCCAACAATACGAGTTTGAAATATGTTTTTGAAGGTCACAATGGGTGAAAAAGGTCACAGAAGGTCAATTAAGGTCACAGTTTGTCTCCAAGCTGTGCCTAAGCGTGGTTTAAAGCTATGCCTGAGCCTGTGCTTCGCTGATTAAATAGAAGAAAAAAACGAAAAAACGCAAATCTATCTCAAATGCTTCCAGAAATGATGCCATAGTTCGGTGGCTTATAATGACCTAATTCAGTAATTTTCAATGATATTTTATGGGAAATCAGTGGGTTGAGGTCGTTTATACGCGCAGTGGAGGGGAGGGTCCTAAAGTGGTAGGAGAATCATTTCTCCAAGGTGGCACGAGAAACGTTCGTCACCGAAAAACTCTACTTAGCTGCATTTGAGACAATTTATGACCACGTCTATTAGTGAAAATAATTCTGGAAATCGGTAAACTATTTTTTTACTTATATGCTTTCAAATTCATACTTATATTTTGAGACAATCGCAATCGCGCAGTCGCATCAATTCGCCTACATTGCAGACCGATTGGCGACGTGATAATGTCATATAATCATGTTCTTTGTCAAGGTCAACCCACATGAAGTTCAAGGTCCAGGTCAAAGGTCACAGGTCAAGGTCATTGACCCCAGTATTCCGGTCAGATGGCTTTATTCAGTATAGTGGATGTTATGCTATCACTTAATGGTAAGGTCTGCTCAAGGCCAAGGTCACAGGTCAAGGTAAACGGTCTTTGTCAAGGTCAAGGTCAAATTTCAAGGTAAAAGGTATTTTTCAAGGTTAAACCTTCATCTTCTGTCCAAAGGCTACTAAAGTGCGGGTTATATTGTACATAATTAGGAATATGTCATATTGTTACACCATAGGTCATTGCCCTTTAATGACCTTTGCCTAAAATTTTCAGAACATTGTGAGTTCTCCTCTCTATCATCATAGTCCGCTTTTTGTGTATTCCAGGCTTTTTTCCGCATAATTACGGCCTCTTTCAATAGGTCCACCGCACAGCCTAGAGTTGACCTTTATGACCTCGTTTGACCTTGAAACTTTGTCATAAGGTAGATTACCATCGCCCCCACACACACCCCCGACGGGTGTTCCCTTCTTGGGCGTCTTCTTCCCGACGGCGTCTTTTCCCACCCCCGACCTTCTTGGCTTCCCAGATCTCCGTGAGGGGGACTTTAGGACCTTCGCCGCTGCGCGTTGACGCCAGACCCCTTTCCACTGCGCGTGTTATGCATACTTTCTGAATCCTAAAATGGTTGACGGAAAATTTTCAGGCAGCAGGTTTCGTTCCGTAATGAAACTAGTTTAGTTTTTATCGCTTCAACGCCACCCTATTTAACACACATTGACTACTAACGTTGGATACATTTAAGCTTCCGAAGATCCAAACACACTGTCTGCACCCAACCGTGTGCATTTCTGGTGTTTTTAACGACGTTTTTATCGCCGTTCCTGGCAGGGAAGGGAGGACAACGTGAGAGCGCGGCGCATATAGAGAACGCGCTCTGTTTTCTGCCAAGTTACGGTGGCCACAGTGCTTTCAAAAGACGCCATTGCCTTAGTCAGGCTTGTGTAGAAAGCAGCACCGGCGTCTCCTTTACTGGGAAGTGTCTCAGCTTCTTTGTTTTGTCTTAGTCATAAGTAGTGTTGAAAATCCATCCAGGGCACGTTTGCATGTAGTAAAAATAATTTATGCGACCTTGGTCGCACATGACTGGGCCGCTGCTTGGGTATAGAGTCAGAGCATTGTCCACACCTCTGGTAAGATGCTGGTTGAAACCTCGGGCTCATCAAAGCAGGCTGAGACAACAAAGAGGCAGGATTTCTGTTTTTTTAAGCTACTGGCAGCTACCGCTGAGCGCTCACTCTCTCAGAGTACTGACTCCTCGTAATTACTTTGGATTTTATGCGCAGTAACATACAAACTTTGCTAAAAAAACAATCTCACATCAATTTGAGAGTAAAGCGTATTACATAATTTGTCAAAATAATTGTTTGCAATTTGCTGCTTCCTAGCTGAGCCTTGGAAAATCGGGGTGGTTTTTAAGTGGTTAACAAGGCAAGTGAACATGTTTTCACCAAAGACATCGAAACCAGCCCCGTCTGCCACCTTTTAACCATTCCTGGAATGATCACCCCCACAAACATTCACTTTTAGGTCAGAGTTCTAAAAATGTAGCTCAAGTCAAGATGAACTGCTTACACTGTTCCTAAAATTGTCATATGCATAAATACCTGTAGTGTCAGTCTATAAATAATCTGCACCTTAACACAACAAGGCCGCTTTGAACAGCTAAGACCGGGGATCACATTGAGCTACATAAACCATGCACGCTGAACCTTGATATTTCTACGTTAACCTTTCAAATGTATACTTTACGCCAGTGATTATCACAGAGCTCTCGGCTGACCTATTAATCGGCCAACAGTTAAAGGGAGATACGCGAAAAATGTTTATTGTGGTTTCTTGATATTTTAAAAATCCTGATCCTGAAATGAATAATCATTTTTGTATCTTCGACCAATTTTTGGGAGGCCACATCACAATTATCGAAATATTTATCAATAGCAGTTAGAGTATTGAACCCAGTACTCCACCACTAGCCAGGGACAGTCTTGTCTCGTTGCCATGGTTACTAAAATTGTATTTTGATGTTTTTCATATAATGTATTTGTATTCAGAATGTATTTTTACACTTTTTTTAGTCAAGGACAGTGAAGACCCGTTTTTAGTGCTTTAATTGTGTAGACTATGGTGCTCTGAACAGAAACATACAATGGCTGATCCAGGTTTTCTATTGTAGGGGGATAAAGGTGCATTTAGATCAGAATCTATGAGCGCCGAGGATGGCCAGGGGCTGTGCTGTAGAGTTGATGTGTATCGGAGGGACCAAATGTGTATCGGAGGGACCATCGCCCCCAAAGCGTTGGAGGGGACCAAACTATCTTTTGGCCCCCAAAACGTCGGAGAAATTAAAAAAGTCATTACCCAAGGTCTGTAGAGTAAAAATATTCACTCCCCCTCGCCCCGGAGAGCGATCATGTACTTCGAGATGTAGCTTTATACTAGGTCTGACGAGCACTGAAAGAGATGTTTACACAAGGTCTGTAGAGCAAAAAATATTCGCTCCCACCCAGGAGAGGCACAGCCCTCCTCCAACAACCAGCGCAGACTACTGGATGTGACGTCACACCTCGTAGCATATAGGGAAAATTAAATGATTGAATATCCAAAATTTTGCAAAAAGAGGCCCAGAAGCGAAAGTAGAATGTTTATTCATTGCAAATGGGATGAACTTCATTACCGTGTATTCTCACAAATACGTAAGCGGGAAGTGCTATTAGCAGCAGTTTAAGATACGGCTCAATGGTGAAGTAATTTCTCCATGCCCATGTGACGTCACTCGGGCGTGGAGGATTCCCTCTTGAACGTACCTTTAAAGGTATCTTGGGAGAGGCAGACATGGGTTTGCCCCCCCTAATTCTAGGTGCCTAATTCTAGATCTCGAGAACCACGGTAGGTAGCGAAAAACGGTAAACGGCGTTGGGTAGCCCATCTACTTCTTTATCGAAAATATAAAAACCATTTTTTGTCAGGTCACATTTAAGGTCACGAGAGGTTGAAACATGCCGTCCTACAAGTCTGCAAAGTATGGCAGCAGGCCAGACGAGTCGCACCAGCCATCTAAAATTCTCGCACCGCCAGCCACCAAAAATTCGCACCAATCTTCCATATACCAGGGAGAAAAACGCACCCATTCCTACCCAAAAGATGCTTTGAGGTGGCCATTCCTTCTGATTGGTCAATTGTGATTTCTTAAAAATCCTATATTTCTGTTATAATGTTATTTTATGCTGTAGCTTTTTTAAATAATTTTTTCTTTAACCCGTGCCCCACCGGGGGTCCGGCGCCACCTTCGCCCCACGGGGGCCATCGATGGCCCCCTCCCTCTAACTCCGAAAATATGGGCGTTAGCGCAAATCTGCAAAGTGCACTAGAAATCTCGCGTGAATTCAGTATGAAATTACTTCACATGTTTTAGTGCTCAGGTCAATGGTGTGACCTCCAGAGGTCAAATTAGGTCAAGATCGGCTATTTTCACTCAAATATGCAATGCTTAAGCAAACTGGGCATAACTCTTATGCCATTAGAGCTATTGAGGTTTGGTAAAGTACATTTGACAGGGAATTGCCAGTACTTTTTCCGCTATGTGCAACGTTAAGATCTCCCGCCAGTGGTTTGACCATCAGAGGTCACCTCGTGACCTAATATGACCTGAGGTCACGAAAGGTCAGAAAGTGACCTTGCCGTATATCAAATGAAAGCCAGTGACAAGAAAAACACGATGGTGTTTGTTTCAGCGCTCTAGCTTAATTAGGTCAACAGTTATTCTCAAAATACTGTTTTTGACCCCTGTTGACCTTGTATGACCTTGGAGAAGTGAAAGGGCAAATATGGCCCCTGGAATCCGTGAAAGAGTGTCAAAGAACGCTTTTCTGATCAAACCGAGCATTTTCAATTGTTTTTGTGACTTTTAGATCATAAGGCAGCTCTTACCCATGCTTTTTCAATGGGAGAGGTCACATTGTGACCTGACCTCAGGGCACGAAATCGAAAAATCCCGGACATACACCTTGTAGACCCTAGAGGGGTCATGAAGTGTAGCAAGTTTCAAATCGATCGACTTTGAAATGTAGCTCTTACAGAGCTCTAAATTTGAAGTGAGGTGACCTTGGTTGACCTCGTCTGGTGACCTGACCTTGGGTCACCCGGGGTAAAAATTTCAGGGATGGTGGGAAAATGATGCAGTGAGAGGTAAAGCCCTCAACCGCGGTGCTGCGCCTCATCGTTTTTCTGCTATCACGGAAAAACCTTAGGAGGGGCATCGATGCCCCCGTGGGGCGAGGGTTAACAGCTCAAAACTTTCAAGTTACTGCTTAGGAAAAATACGACCATCTTTACAGAAATTGGTAGCTCAAGCCGTGTGTACGTCATATAGATCGATATGCAGTGTACCGGTAAAGTCGTCTAGAAATGTTGACTTTGAGATCAATTTTAAGGCATTTGCAGGCCGAATTCGCAAAAATAAGAATATGACTTCTGAAACAACTTTTTGTGACCTTTTGATCTAGCCAATACATTTTTTCGCGTATCTCCCTTTAACACAGGTCTCTTGTGACACAGGGAGCGTCATGGTCAAAGAAGACACGCTGAACCTAACCGTTCGGTGGCTGCGTCGAATCGCCCCAGGCGCCGCCGTGACCTCAGCGACCCTGGTGGCCGTCGCCATGGCAACGCCTGCTTGGCTGCGCACCACGGAGAGATTCGACAACAAAACCGGAGAGGTACAAGAGAAGCACTCTTACAGCGGGCTATGGCATATCTGCTACACATTACGTGAGTGTTGTTCTCTCGCGGCTACCATGTTACTGCTTTCTATTCATTGTTTACCCACGTGAGGTGGGTTCCGCGCGTTGACATTGTTTCGCGCTGCGGGCGGCGATTAAATTGGAGCAGGCATTGTCCGGAGGCAGACTTACGCTGCTCCCACTCAGGTGTGTTCATTCAGGGATTCAGGGTACGAGGAAGACTCTTTGGAAAGCGTTTTGAGGAGAGTTGTTTCTTCTTCCCGACCATGTATGATAACAATGCATTATCTCTAATGAGGATCTTTAACGGAAGGCTCGAGCTTTTTTCTTTCAAATTACTCATAATTACGCAGCCATTTGGGAAAACATTTTGAGCAAGTGGGACTTAAGCTCCATACTTCAGTCTGGGCTCTAGGGTTTAATTACAACAGAAGTAGCGAAAATAACAATCAGTCGCAAAGAGCGTTTTCATTAAATCAAAAAGTGAGCTGCAGCATCTGTTCTTGTGATTCCCCGTCATAATTAACAGCCTCAATATTTTGCGTTATCCGTCAAAAAAATATCATGTTTACGGAGTGTCAAACACCAGGCGGGGCTGAAAGCAATATTTGTAACCGCATTAAAAAACAGCATATGATTGTCTATATATTATATATATATATTTATATATATATATATATATATATCGTTTTCTTTATGTGCGAATATGTTCTCTAGCCGGTGCACTGTTCAAAGCCAGGGCCCTCTCCCCCTGTGCGAATGCCACCCGACATGGGGGCGCTCTCACAGCGCGCAGCATGACTTACATTCCGCCAAATGCCGTGTAAGCCATCCATGTGGTGTCAGGCTTCATGCTCAGGGGTGCCATTGAGGCTTTGTCAGTGCACAAATGTCGACTGGAATTGTAAGTGTCCTACTGCTGTTCTGAGGTTGTTTAGATCACTTCTCGGCAGTGTATGCAGCTGCCTATATGCTGTTTGAAGGGAATAAGGCACGTTGTAGAATTTCTAAAAAAGGACCATTTATAGACAAGAGAAGACTGAAAATCCAAAAACCCCATTTGGTTTTGCTTTTCCATAAACCTTCAATCCCCCAAAGCAGAATTATCGCCTCTGCTCTTGTTACCCTGGGTTGACTCACGTATCGCGTGTAATTACGAAGTTTAGCCGAGTTGGCTGCTTTTGGCACCTACCATTGCCAAAGTCATGCCAAATTTGTCAACATTAATCACATGACAGGCGTTACAAGATGGAAAGAGAATACTTCATGATTTGAAATCGGGGCATAACGCACTTTATTTTGAACTTTTGGTGTGCATAAATTTAATACAGAGAGCCTTGGGTAAAAATAGATATGCCGATGGTGACCTCTTGACACGCTCCTCCAAACCACTACCATAGTTCATAGCCCATGAGGTATACAAGTGAGACGTTGCCTTTAAAGGCGTGCCTGTAGGCTCCACCAGTTTCACCTTGAGGATGCAACTTTCCCATTAAAAGGGCGCCACTCAGGGGTCGAAAAACTTACAATTTTGACATTCTAAATGGTGACAACTCAAGGTGGGCAAGGTGACAAAACTTAGCCGACATGTTTCCTCTAGACCAATAACGGAACAAATTGCCAACATTGGCATCCTTAATTTGAGTTCCCAATGTTTTTCAACAACTGCGATGGTCCAGGAGTATCCATTGGTATCCTACTAACGCAAAACGTGCCACATTTTGCAGCCTGGGCTGGTGACACATTTATGGTTTGACATTTTCAATGGTGACACACTGAACACTTTTTTGGCCCCTGGCGCTACTGTCGATTCTTGAAAAAGCACCCGCAGGCTTTGTCGCACAGTCACTGATGCTTTGGTTGAAGCTCTGGTCCACCGGAGAAATAAACGTTAAAAACGCATGATTCATCTACTTTCATCACGGAGCTACCTTCTATATCTATCTTCTGGGAAACTCGCATCAACTGTGTCTTCTATTTGCTATCTGTTCGTAGTGTGTTTTACCTGTGGATGTTTTGGTCTGAATCCAACATCTGCGATGAAAGTCAAATTCACCTTCCGCCCATCGGCCGTCTTCTGTATGCGGTGACTGGGCAGGCATGACGCGTGATACGCATGCCCTAATGCAGGCTGCATGAAAAGGAGGAGGAGAGAAGTCAAAGATGGGCTGAACCACAAAAAGTCCATTTTTCATAGGAGAGGAACGAGGGTGGGCTTTGCTTAAAAGGTTTACTCCTACAGGTCACACAACAAGTTCAGCACGTTTGATAACCACGTACGCGTCACATGCACTAACCCAGCTGAACCGAGCACCCGATTTGACTCTGACTTGATTCGAGATTGCTCAGAACCGGAAACAGCGGCGGTTACAGTTCGTTGTCCTGCGACGCGTGTAGATAGATGCCTAGTAACCTACGCATGCCATTTTGCAAATTTTCGCTCAGAGTTTATCGCCAAAAGGTGTAACTTTGTGGTTAAACTTGTGGTTTTTTAACGTTGTGGCTTTCCCCTTTTTTGCTGTGCGCTAACGATGTTGGAGATAAATAGATAGATAGATAGATAGAGAAGCAGATAGAGATAGAGGTAGAGAGATAGAGCTAGAGATAGGGATAGGAATAGGGGAAGAGAGAGAGAGAGAGAGAGAGAGAGAGAGAGAGAGAGAAAGGCTCCCAAGACGAAATGTTTGATTTGCAGTTTCAGAGATTGCAGGCTTGCAAGACCTGTTTTGATACCCATCACATAATGTTCAATAAGCATAGCCTACAGCAAGTATTTTCCTCAATAAGGTGGTTCAGATTGGAAAATGCCATGGGTTTTGGGACTTGGCCAATATATTTTCCTTAATTATTTTCTCTTTTCCTCAAGCTTCCTCCCAACGGACGGCTGAAATGTTTCATAACCTTTCCCATCCACAGAAAATAAATGGAATTCATCATTGGCAATTTTCTAGTCAAACCATTGATAATAACTCACGGTTAATGGTCCTGTTTTAAGCAAACCAGCGTGGCTTATGGATCTGAGACTGAATTATTTTCGTTTTCTACTTTGAACCAAGTGTCTGTGCCTAGTTCGTCAAGCTCTTCCGAATGCTTGAAGTTCTCCAGCAATCCCTTAATCCTGTTTCTGTAGCGTTCGGAGAATCTTCCAGGCGTGGTTTATTTTCACCTTACGGCCACATTGAAAGTTTCCGCCGTTGCTTGCCAGCAGAAGCTGCCCAGACCGTACTGCAATACGGAAAACTTTATTTTTCGAAGCTGTACGCAATAAAACAAAGAAGGCAGAAAAAGAAATCACAATCGGCACGGGCAGTAGAATGGGGGAGGGGGTACCAAGCTCTACTCTCAAACGGACCAAGGAAAGGGGGGGTGTTGAAAGTCATTGCTGGCATAGTGACAAACATTTTTCTGTAATAAAGCTGTTAACGTATCAGAGGTGGCATGTCCTTCAGTTTTTTTCCCACAGGTTTAACTAGTCGATGTGTGGTCAGAACACAGTCGGAAAGTAATAAACGTATGGAAAGTGCTTTCATGAACAAAATGTTTTAGATCTCTCAGTTTTTTCTTCCTTTGCCATACCTACCTAAAAGTCAGCGTATCAAAAAAGCTGACATGCAAAATGTTTCATATTGGCTCCCTCTTTGCGGTCAAAAGTAATAGCCTTCGACAATTTCTCGCTACTGTCTAAGCCACCGTTGGAGAGCCATTGGGAAAATGTAGACCGGTGAAAAAAACAGAAACGTCAGTGAGCCTCTCCTATTTGTCTGCTGTAACTGGGCTTTATTGTCTTTCGAGACAGACTTTGTACCACTAAATACGTTAAGAGAGCAGTGTTTTGCTCTCCGAGACATTGCCTGGCCTCTGGACCTCCGAACACTAGCGCTTCTGCGACGTTGTGTCTCAGTGAAAATAATCACCGTCCAAGCCTGTGCTGGAGGGGAGCGACCGTTTTAGTAGAATATGCGTATCCGACAAGATATGGAGTTCATTTCTCTTCATCTGTGATAACACACATCCTTGGTTGAAATGGAACTGGTTTGGCTGGTACTTATTGCGGGAATGACTTTCGGATGGTATGGGCACCGGGCAGGGGCTACGGATTTCAAATTGAGGTGGAGAGCAGGCTCGAGAGGGGCCTCCACTTAAAGGGAATGTGGCACCTTGGTCGAATCCTGGAATTTAGTGTATTTAGGCGTACTTTAGTCAAAATAATGAACCACTCATGTTTTCTGAAAATGTACAATAACCTATATTTGGTTTTAAAATACTCCTCTGAAATAAATAAATATCGCTGTGGATGTGTCGATCTGGACCACTACCATACTTGAACGGTTGGGCTTTGGCTGATGTCATGTGACGTGTATGTCGTCACCGTAGCTCCAAACGACCGCCGGCGACGGCGGGCTGGGGCGGTGTTGTGGTTTAGTTTTACGAATATCGAGTTCAGACAATGAAATATGAGTACGGTTTCGACGCTTTACAACGGCTATCTGTTAAAATAGTGTCCTTTAAGGGGTCCTTTGCCTTTGGGGGGCTTCCTTTAGTAGTGGATGCAAGGGTGAAACCTCGGCGGCTACTCACCATTTCAGGGGCCTCTATGACAATACAAATGACCTCCTTTTCTAGAATTCAGCACATCAGACCTATCTCGTTGGAGGCCTCCTATAACAGCTTCAAGTCTCTTTGCACTGCTCCAGGGACCTCCTGTGCAACCTAAGTGTCTCTTATCCTGTTTAGAAGTCTGCTGCGTAGTCGAGGGTACCTCTACCACGCACAAACTATTTGCTATTCGACATTTGGGACCTTTTTAAAAATTGAAGGACATCTTAGCTTGCTTGGAGCTCTGATATTTGTGAACTTGCAGCTACTTTGATGCCCCCAAAAATAGGCCAAGGGCTCTCTGCACTGATCGTTATGCCTCAAATATAATCATCGAGGGCTCCTACGCCAGATACTAAAACCTCTGAATGGTTTTGATGGTTAGTACTTGGGAGTTGTGACATCGTTTACCATATTCAAAACATTATCTACTGGGGTGGTCGTCCATACTGTCGTTATAAAGGTTTTTATTGTAAATTGCAAGTTCTCTGAGTCAACCTGGGGGCCGCCTGTCTTGCCTTGAGGGTCTCCTTTAGATTCTAAATAATTTTCATGGCTGCTTTAAAGATTTAGAGCACAATTGCGCGGCAAAGAGGTAGCTTGCGTGGTTGTGAGACCGCCCCCAATATTTCTTACGGCCATGGAGCAACATTTTTGGGTCTTTGCTTTCTCGTTATGGGTGGGGTGGGGTTTGGGGAGTGTGGAAAGTACAAAATATGGGGGCACCATCAAATTTTAGGGGGCACTGTGACAATTTCACGGGACGCCAGGGGTCGCTCGCGCGCGGGGGTTAAATGCACCCCTTGCCCCCCTGTATCCAGCTATTATTCGTATTTGGTCGTCCCATGACAGTTTGAGACCTTCAGGCCAGGGCGTTCCAGAGCCCCTTCAGCGTCCTTCCGCGTTTATCTCACCGCTATTGCTGCAGGGACCTCCATGATAGTTGGAGGGGACATCTCCCCGCCAAAGTTGGGAGGACGGCTCCCTCTTCTCCCTGTGGCGGATTCCCTGGTGCTGGGGTCGGGGTCCTCAGACGAGTTCCTTTATAGTTCACGGAAGAACTTTGAAGTTAGTTTTCAGAAGCGGCTTTGAAGTCGCACTTTTGCGAATGAAAAGCTAACGAACGCTAAAAGTAAATAGCTGAAAGCTCCGATTTTATGCCCTCTGCTAGTGGAAAAGTCTTTGTTGTTTTTCGTTCTTTCCTGACAGCTTTACAAAGACGTCAATGAAATGAACTCTGGGGAATAGCGAATAGCCCTGTTGTGTGGTTTGTGGGCCTTATCCTCGAGACGGCTATGCCGTTTGTGTAGAGGACTTAACCTATTTGTGTGGTTTAAGGGCCGGTAAACGGGGTTGTATGAGCTTGGATTCCTTTGTTAAAGGGAATGTTGCACCTTGATCGAACCCCGGATTTTAGTGTAATTAGGGATATTTTTGCCAAAAAAACATGAAAACGTCCATAATTTTTCGGAAAAATGTACAATAAGTTCAATATTTTGATATTTAAAATGTTCCTCTATGGTAAGAAATACACCTCTGCCTGTGCATGACGTCATGATCGGGCAACTACTACCATATTCAATAGGCTTCAATGGGCTGACTACTCACCGTGACGTCAGCATGTCGTCACGCCAACAGCTGACAACTGCGGCTGACTCCTTGGGTACATTTTGGGTACATTCCAGGTAGGGTTTTAGCTTTTCTCTACGGAAATTTCGAGTTCCAAGACAAATATATGTTGAGTACTGGTTTTTCCGGCATGCTTTACAATTTAACTATCCAGTTAAAATCACGTTATAACGGTCCCACATTCCCTTTAAAATCACATTATAAAGATGCCATATTCCCTTTAACCAAACAGCTTATATCATTCGAAAGCCCTGCCAATAACCATTTCAGGGCACGCTCGATTAAAACTCCACCTCACATGTTTTAAGAGCAGGATTATACAATGTACGAGTCAAATTTTCCGCGTCGCCCCTGCCCTTTGGGAAATGCCAAATCTCCGTAATTAATTTTGTTTTTTGCCTTGGTAAAATATGATTTATTAACCCTCGCCCCACCGGGGGGCCATCGATGGCCCCCTAAGGTTTTTCCGGGATATCAGAAAAACGACGAGGCGCAGCACCGCAGTTGAGGGCTCTACCTCTCACTGCATCATTTTCCCATCATCCCTGAAATTTTTACCCCGGGTCACCCAAGGTCAGGTCACCAGACGAGGTCAACCAAGGTCACCTCACTTCACTTTAGAGCTCTGTAAGAGCTACATTTCAAAGTCGATCGATTTGAAACTTCCTACACTTCATAACCCTCCAGGGTCTACAAGGTGTATATCCGGGATTTTTCGATTTCGTGCCCTGAGGTCAGGTCACGAGGCGACCTCTCCCATTGGAAAAGCATAGGGAAAAGTTGTTTCATGATATAAAAGCCACAAAAATGATTGCAAATACTCAGACTGCTCAGAACAACGTTTTTGGACACCCTTTCACGGATCCCAGGGGTCATATTTTCCCTTTGACTTTTCCAAGGTCATCCAAGGTCACCAGAGGTCAAAAACAGTATTTTGGCAATAACTTTTGACCTAGTTAAGCTAGAGCGGTGAAACAAACACCATCGTGTTTGTCTTGTCACTGGCTTTCATTTGATATACGACAAGGTCACTTTCTGACCTTTCGTGACCTCAGGTCATATTAGGTCACGACGTGACCTCTGGAGGTCAAACCACTGGCGGGAGGTCTTTACGTTCCACATAGCGGAAAAAGTACTGGCAATTTGCTATCAAATGTACTTTACCAGGCCTCAATAGCTCTAATGACATAAGAGTTATGCCCAGTTTGCTCAATCATTGCATATTTGAGTGAAAATAGCCAATCTTGACCTAATTTGACCTCTGGAGGTCAAACCATTAACCTGAGCACTAAAACATGCGAAGTAATTTTTACTGAATTCACGCAAGCTTTCTATTGCACTTTGCAGATTTGCGCTAACGCCCATATTTTCGGAGTTAGAGGGGGGCATCGATGCCCCGGTGGGGGCGGGTTAAATGTATCATTCCACAAATGTTTAGGCAGTCTACGTGTGAATCAGAATCATAACGACTTCATATCCGGGTTTCAAGAAGGAGTTGTCACGCCTTCTGTCCCATGATTTGATACGAGGTTCGGACTTGCTTTGATGCAATTGATTGAATATAAAAAAGTTGTGGTCAGTTCACTGCACGGCTAGGCACATTCATTATGACAGGTGACAGCGCCTGCACAAATAAGCGGATCCAGAATTTGCGCGTGGGGAGGGGCACCTTGGCCAGGAGGTGCCATTCCGTACCAAAAGGCGCTAGCTTTGTCCGAGGGGACGCTGTTTTGGTCCGAGGGGCACCATTCAGACCATATGAGCTCCATTTTTAAGGTTAAATGTATTGTACTAGGCGTGCACAAATCGTGCCGTAGTGGCACCAATGCTGGAAGTCTGGGAAGGAGTGGATGGGAGGCGAGGCTTCAGGGGGGAGCCAGGGAGGCTTCAGGGGGAGCCTGAGTACATGGTGAGGGCACTGAATATTTTATCGAGGGAGAGGCAACTGCCTCCCTTGCTCTACCCTAGATCCGCTTTCTTGACATTTATACATGAGATATACAAACTAAATACACATGTTTTAGGGTAATAGCAAAGACAATTCTCACCGTTTTGGCATTGCACCTGTTGGCATTAATTTTTTTCAATCGCCCTTTGTATCTTTTCACTCCAACAGATTATTTTCTTCTTCAGGTTTTAGGAGCTACGGGACCTGTAATTAAAAAAAACGATAATCATTTTCTTAGCATACGTGAACTGACATCACAAAGCGGTTTGAAAGAAGCACTAAAGCCATTTTCTAAGTACGGGAGAGGGTGGTAAGACGGGCATGGTAGGTAAGACGGGCACAGGCTCTGTGGACCAAACCAGCAAGGGTATAGATATCCCATTACTTGCATAAGTGTGTGTTTGGGTGCCTGATCATGAGCCAAAGAAATGAATTCCTAACCTTTATTGTTTTTCCAAAATTTTGAAAAACAATATTGATGACTCAATCTAACATTGTTAGTAGTTTTGTTTGTAGCGTTCTGTCAGTGTCTGGTCATATTTTGAAAGTCAAATATGTAAAATCTGTCAGAGGAGAGCGTTAACATGCATTAGGTGATTGAAGTTTTATATTACCCTTGCATGATGATCACCAACAATGAAATTTTCTAGAATATTGATATGGGACAAGACGGGCACGAAAGAAAATATACTATTACCATAAAGTATATAATATTTATCGCTGCTGTTTTTACATGATTAAAAGGATTCTGTCCCAGAAGGTCCTGTAAACCGGATAAGGAGCTGTAAATTATTGATTGTTTGAATCCAGTAAAACAATTGTAATTTTATGGAATTTCCGCAAAATGATTGTCTGCCGGCTGTGTTATCGAAACAATGCTTTGCAAAATGTTTCAGACATCATTTTTACTCCATATGGTATGGTTTTTGTAAAGAATTTCTAGCATATGATGAATTATTTTCAAAAGCCCGTCTTACCCCACCTGTTGGGGTAAGACGGACTTTTGCAGCACTCTACGGTAAACATTACTGCTCAAAGTAATAAGCACGGATCCTAGTATGTTTAAGCGCAGGGACAAATGAATGCTTGCTGAAGCTACCAGCGAAATCTCATCACCTTTATATGAAAATTGAGTGAGACACACAGTCTCAAACACAACTATGCCCGTCGTACCACCCTCTCCCCTACCCTGGACACCGCACCACAGACACTGCTGGTCGATAGGGGCCCTGCCGGCTTGATAACAATGTAAGCAAACCATGCTAACTAAAACTTCCTAAAACGGTAACAGCTAATGCCAACGAACACGCTGATGATCTTCGGATTTTCCCAACTTTGGCGTTCAAGACAAGACGAGCCCACCTCAAGTCAGCTTTGCGAGAAATTTCCCAAGGATCTTACCTTATACATGTCGGATAAGACTCCAATGGGTTGGGGGCGGCGGGGGCAGATGAATGACCAATCAAAATCCTGACCAGGGTGTGACAGGTTTAATTTGGGTAGTGTAAGTATTGCTGAAATACAACTTTAAACAGTATAGAAACGAAAAGGCGAGGTGTTGTATAGACCGACCCCATACCGCTTCGCCGATACCAGTACGGTTCAGTTATAGACAGCGAACAGCTATTGTATGATAGGGGAACAGAGCTACAGGGCCTGTCACATGCCTGCACCCCGGACAGGGAGCATGGTCTGTGACAGGGAGAAGACCATGGGACAGGGAAGCAGGGCCTGTGACTGGAAGCAGGACCTGGGGCCGAACACGGCTGAACGTCACAAACTCGATGAGAATCCGACACGATAAAAGTGATTCCTACATGTTGATGGTGACTTTTCCTAAGGTTAGTTTTAATTCATTAAAAAAAATAGTAGACCTTGGATTGATATCAATTTATAAGCCATTAACCTTAAAGTAAGATAAATGTCTTCCTGAAGATAGTTTTAATGTTAAAGTTTACAGCACATGCTGAAACTTTTAAATAGTTCATCTAGTTGCAGGCCAGATTAATTTCCCGTTGAAATCACCACCAGCAATATGTAAGAAGCCATCCTTTGCTGCGCGGCGGTATTAGTTCCGGCCGCTGGCAGGTTCTGGTTGGCAGTGACAGCGGTTCTCATTATCATCAGTTTCTCATCTGTCGCCGTGATGCTACCCGCGGTTAGCTGTCGCGGCAGGCGGGCGACAAAAAATAAAGAAGGATAAAGATAGCGGAGCCATTGTGATGTACGAAACGTCCCTGGCAGAGGTTGTATGCAGGCTTGCCAGCCTAACTAATGTTCCTGCTCATTGCTATAACGTTACTAGTTAAAGGTAATTGAAATGTGCTGGGGGCGTGAGGGTAATACATTTTACTGGCAGTGAAAAATTGGAATCATGTTTCGTGTAATTTGAATGCCACGTATGGGTAGCAACAAGAGCTCTTTGCAATTTATCTATTTATTTCTTGGAGTTTACATTAGTCCTTATTTTGTACCGATACAAATAATTTTTTCTGAAATAAAGTCAGCTTATCTACCAGTCATGGGACCAATTTGCAATTGAAGTGCTGGCGCGATCGCATAAGAACTATCTGCAATGGTATTGCTTATTTTGCTTCCGGGATCACGAGCTCCTCTTTTCAGACACTCAGGACTACTCAGTATAATCTACGCTTGGATTTGATAGCCCTTCTCCCCTTCCCCGTTCAAAACCATAGCTCCTCCGCTATTCCCGACTAATATGACAACTGCTTGGTCTCGCTGTGCAGTTAAAGTGTAGGTTCCAACACAGGTGTCTCCACCAGAGGACCAGTTGTAGCCTCTTCCCAATCTTCCTAAAAATACGACCCAATTTCAGCAATCTTGGGGAGACATTGTAACGATTTTTCTTCTGCAGCATTACTCGAATGCGGCAGCGTCCAATACTGAATATTTTTCATGTTCGAGGTGGGCAGTTTCTTGTCCGTGAGAGGTTGCAAATTTTCCCTTATTTTTTTTAACTGGTAACGGTGCAGCGGGTTTGAGAGATTTGGAATGTGTTGAACAATGTCTCAGGTGTCTAACAATACATACCGTAATATAGGGTTCCAGTAAGCAAAACAACGCTTGCTAAACTTCCCGAGCGGCTGTCTCCTCTTCCAGTTGGATCAATAAAATCAGCATTAAAAATAAATGATCCAATGCCAAACAGTTAATTTACATTCCAGTTCAGAGCAGCGTCGGAGCCTGGATGTTTCTCGTTTAAGCAGCTTTATCAGAGCGATTGTCTGCTTGATGCGCCTCACTTGCTTACTGACAGCTTCATCGGCAGTAGTTGGATGGGATGACGTCGCTGAGTGAGAAGAAGTCGAAATGGGCCCTCCCAAGACAATTCTGATCAGGAAGCAATCGAAAGAGACTAGACAGGCTTACGGAGACAGGAGCTTAAAATGAGAGCTTCTCGTCTAAATTCAGAGGATGTCTTAGCTCATGCGGTTCACTGGTCTCTGTCCCTCAGAATAACGTTCAGCCCTCGCTCTTCCGGAGGTATTTACATATTCGCTCTATCGCCGGGAGTTCGATTCCATCCCCTCCCCTCCCCTTCCTTGCCGTTTGAAAACTAAGCTAGATGCAAGGACACAGTAATTGCAGCATGCTGCATTTGGCCTGGAATTGTCTATGGTATATAATTGGTGACATTGAGATATCGCATATATGATCGGAATATGTCAAAACGACACAAAACGCTGTCATAACGCCCTTTTGTGCCAACTTTTTCTAACGATACATCACAGGGAAAGCACTTACAATATAATGAATAAATTTTTAAAGTCATTAAAGCCCAACACTTGTAGTCCAGTTTTCCCCAGCAAGTTTTTGCTTCCCCAGCTCTGTACAAGACCAATTGCACTATCAGCAAAATGGCTTCTAATGCACTTGAATGCTTCTAAATATGCTGATGCATTTCGAATGTAATCATTACACTTGACTGATCTTGACTGTCTTTGAAAGCCAAAAAAGTGAGCCGACAGCTATCCATGTGCTCAGCAACTGATGCTACATGTAGAAGCATACGCCTACGCATGTTAGATTACACTGGCTAAGACGTTTGTGTTCAGTGACCTTGCTTGGCCTTTTGTGTGGTTGCTGACCCTGGTTGACCTTTGGGTTACAAGCTGTAAAGAGTACAACAGCCTGGCGGCTGACAATTGGTAAACTTTATGATTTATTGATATGGACCAACCTAGGTCAAACCGTGTTTAACCTTCAAGTGGCTAGACATAAAAAATCGCCGAAATAAGTGGTAGATATTTTTTGTTAAAGACGTTAGGCTCTAAAGCATGTAATATTGGTATGAACCGACCGGGCACATTGACGTGATTATACCGGGGTCACTTTTGGTCACCAGAGATCGCTAGTCCATGTCACATTTTTAGAGGTCAAGTGCCACCAAGCCAAATGCATTGACACCAGCAACCGAAGTTCGAGATCTGCCAAATTGTTGTTCCAAAGTCAAGTGCAGCAAAGAAAACGGCAAGACCCCGTGCAAAACTTCAGGTATAACATCATGTCTCCATTACCCAACATGACACAGACTAAGGTTTCATAAGAATGTGTGAATCGATAGAACGCTAATGCTTGTATATTCGGACACAATCCTTCATAGCGCGAAGGGTCATATTCGAGATAAAATTCCCGATAATATCCGCCAGGTCGCGGACCACACTATCACCAATCATTTTCCTAATTGCCTACTTGCCTACTTGATTGCCTACTTGAAAACTATTCTGAGGAAGGGCTGTGCCCGAGGATATAACCACTGTAAATTTGTTTTATTGTGCATCCAGAATTCGAGGAGAAAGGCAATTAACAAATTATCAACTTATCAACATGTTCCTCGGTGCAGTACCCCATCATTGTTCTACTTTCGGAATGTGTTAAATTGAATTTGGTTCATGTATTCTGAGTGACATTGCGCCAGACCAAACTCTGTTTCTGGAAATCCGAAAAATGTGAAGAGGGATCTAATCAGTGGCGAACCCAGGACTTCATTTGGGGGGCGGACTAGAGGACCTCAAACTTCCCCACCATTGCCTAGGAACAGTATCCCACTATGCATTATCTGGAGATACTCGGAAATTTGGGGGGGGCTTGAGCCTCCTAGCTTCCCCTTGTATCCGCCACTGGACCCAATCGCCCTGCGGCATGACAATGGTTAGCTCAACCATTCCACCATGATGCAATTGTTTGACGGAGAGTTATTTCCAAAGTTTCCGTTTCGTTTAGAGTCAGGATGAGTACAGGTGCCGGTGCCAGTTTTGCCTGGGTCTTGACTAAAACAGGCTTTGAGAAATGTGCACGAGACTGATAAGAAGTGGATAAGTCGCACCGTCATCCTTATCAACATTCAAATGTGGTGAAAGAAAACACAAGATGATTGACTTCCACGCAAACAATGAATCACGTAGAGCAGTCACAATTTTGCTAAATGTGTTTCATCTACTGCCTTGTTGATGAATGCGAAAATAGAAACCCTGTTGCTTTAGGATGCTGTATGTTTTTTTCTGGCATCCCATCTCATCCAAGTTTTTAATCAGCCTGAATCCCCTGATTCTCTTACCCAACTAAAACACTGCATTATTTATTTGGGGGAAGTTTCTAGCGGCGGCCTGTGGACTGAAAACACAAACAATGGACGACCGCTTGCCAAATTTCCGCCAGTGGGCCCCGGTCTGGCTTATTCGGAGCCATAGACAACCCAATACCATTATCATTATTATCTATATCTAAGGCTATTCTAAATGTATCGGAAGTAGGCAGATGTGATGACTGGCTGGGGACAAGGCTGTTTGGGCTCGCTGATGCCCTGTACCCCTCCCCAGGGTCTTATCGAAGTCGCGATCGGTCCTCAGGGAAGAGTGGCTGCCATGATCAGTGCCTGCCACCAATAACAATGTGCGTGTCTCTCCTAGCGTTTGTGCCCCTCGTCAATTACATTACAGAGTACGGATACGATGTACGCAAAGATCCACGTCAGTCTGGTAAAACAAGGCGGATCAACAAATTGGCAAGGGAATTCCTCTTTAACATGATGCTCGGTCTCGTTAATAAAAACGCTGTGCATATCGCATGGTAGTGAAGCTTATTTTACTAAGTGATTATAATTGTGATTGGGAGTATGTACCATTAAGAACCAATTGTTCTGCTATGAATCCAGCGTTGATCTTTGTTTGTGCTTTTCCTACGAAGACAAGTGCCTAGATACAGACCAGGAATTGTTTTAGGAGACCATTTCCAAGTACCCGCGACTTTCAACATGGGGTCGTGGGGTTCACCAGACTAGACAGGAGAGAGAAACGTGGTGTGCGCAGTGGGATTCGAACCCAGACTACGAATGATCATGCTGTACCCAAAAATTATTTATTCATCAAGATTCATGCCCAGTGGTGTATGCATATCCATTTTATACCTACTGCGAATTCTGTTAAATCCCCTCACTCCTCCGGCGCGGGTTAAACCATCACCTGTCCCGTATCAGTAAGGAGAGGACGGGCTTATTCAGTATACGAGTTCATCATCCAGAGCTACACAGATATTATCCACTATATAGGACGTGATGCAGGTATTTAGACATTGCCTACGCACTCTATAACACTGAAAACCATGCAAATGAAACTGATCCGAGTGTATATATAGCACGTAAAACAACAGTGGGAGTTTTCAGACCATTCACTGATCCGTTTCAACAATGATCGAAGATTCTAGCCGTTTCATCTGCTAGCATTCCACCCAGCCGAGCAAAGTTAATCAGGTGAGATTAGAGCCTGATTTTCTCGATCGGTGGGAATTCAAGCATGGCCTCACAACGGCGAGGGCAGGGCCATGCTCGTTATGCAAATTTTACAATGCATACGCCGAAACTAAGACCGCGAGTAGATTAGGGTATCAAATTGTTCGATATTCATCCTACCTATATTGCATTCTCTTACTGAATGCAAAGGCTTGAGTCAAGTTTATATTTCCAACATCTATAAAAAAATCGAATAATTACGAACTGGGCGCTATATAACCACTAAGGTTGGTGCGCCCTTAAGCCCCAATAATCAATCAATCAATCAATCGAATAATTACGAAAACCGCCGTGCAGTGACTAGTAGGTACGATTTGCACAAAGTGTTGTAAACGTAAGAGCTGAATAGAATACAAAATACTTGCAAGCGCTAAAAAACAAATACAACGCCAACGGCTAGGGGCTTTTATTTGTTTATTTTACACGGAGGGGGAGGGGAATCGAGGGAGTCAGCCACATCGTTATCAAAACGTTACAGGGGGAAGGTTGGGACTGGTCCCAATCGTTACGTAACGCCCGCAAATTTGCGAAATGGGAAGGTTAAATTGGTAAAATGGTGAGTTAAAAGGACTCCAGTGGCGTTAACGCAGAGAGACGGAGGAGAGCGTCTCTTTGCTTTCCATGAGAGAAATTCTTATTTCAGCCGTGTTGAGGAAATAGTTAAGAGGTTTGTCGGAACCACATTTTTCAGCGTTAATGGGACGAAACCACTGGAATTCCCAAGGGACCACCCGGGCCATGACTCCTCACGGCTGCCAAATACCTGATGTTGCACAAATATTTGTGAACAATTATATTTTTCCATTTTTGCGTCTGCCCGCCCCAAGGGGACTTGCCTGGGACTGTCCTTGAACGGGACCGACTTGAATGAGGCGGAATAGTTAAGAATGGGTTTTCTGTACTCACCTGGCCCTTACTTCTATTTGTGGTCCACCCGTCGCGTCCGCGAAGGCTTTACCCAGAATACATCTCTGTCGGATCCGACGCGGTGCCAACAAACGCCCCAGGTGCCGACGGCGTTGGAGAGTAATGACCACTTCCGCACAAAGACTAGGGACAGCCTTGAAACAATACCAAACAAAACCGGATGTTTGGTGACCAGAAGCAAGAACTTCGTCACCAGCCAAACAGAGAGGCGGGGCGGGGGCCAGCTGACGGGTCTTTACTAAGATTGCTTCCATTAGCGGATCCAGGAGGAAGGTGCTCTCCCAATCGACCTACCAGCACCCCCACACTTTCTACCGGCGACCCCTGAAACCACCTCAGTGTACTCTGAAGTCGCACTGAGCCTTTAACTTAATATTGAAGACTTTATCGCGGAAATCCCGTCTTCTTTCTTTTCAGGGGGTCTCGATCCGGCGTTACGTAGTTTCTGAAGGGGTCTGCATAAGGGTTACGAAGCCTACGTTACGGGAGGGAAATGAAAACGAAGTCACGTCTACGTAGACGAAATGAAAACGAAGCCGAAGAATCGAACATTTTCATCCTCATATTACTTTAGTTTAAATGTTCGAAGTGTGTGTGCGATTGTTTGTGTTTTTTTTACCGGTACCTGATCCTTATCCTTATCCTTACTCTACCTGAAGGCTGTGAGCGCATGCGCCTGTGGCTGCAGCGACCCCTCCAGGTAGAATCCCATCCTCTTGATCCTCACTTTTCCTCATCCTTACCATCTCCTTCCATAGTTTATAATCACTTCATACTCATTGCGACGACACTTTAAAAGCCACCCCATTTGTGTGGAAGTGTGAGAAATACATGATGATACATGATGGAGGGGAGCAGAAAAATTACAAAAGTATGCGTTGCATAGTTTATAGACGACCCCTTACTCGTTTCGCGTCACTATAATGGCTAGCCTCTCTCCAGTTCCACACACTCCAAATCCAGCCACTGGGTAGCCACACGTGCCTGGACGGTTCCATCAGGACAGGAAGCTGTTGGGTAGACATGTGAGGACTTCACCATCAAAGTCCACGGTACCGTTCACACCTGTACATACGTCGACACCGAAAACCTTCATCACACGGAGGAGAACAAGTTTGGATGCAGTCCTGGATGCAGCCATATCGACAGCGGCGTTGTCCTGAAGCGACGTCACATTCGTCGTCACTGCTGCAGACAGCATGGAGAACACGGGACGTCACCGTCAGCAGGTCGTTGAAAGGACGATCCCCGGGAGCAGGTGTGACTTATTGGTAAGCGGAAGCATCCGCCAGCAGGATTAAGGCCACTAGTAGTCCAGCAGTGAGAAGCACGGCCATAGTCGTGTAGTGGTGCATCATTGTCACGATAGCTTCAGACAGAAGAGGTTGGAGTTCTCGAACTGGAACACCCCGATTGCTAACCACGATCTGAAGAAACAGATGAGGTGGAACTGGCAGGGGAGTGGACGGACGGATAATGTGAGAGAGATGAGGTCGGACTGGCAATGGAGCGGGTCGTGTCGGGACTGCCGATGTAGTGACCAGCACGTGCTAAGTATGATGCTGGCGTTCTAGATTTTCCTTGATGACGTTGTCTTAACCAATCCACCTGCCTTCTAGGGAGACGACTGCAAGACCACTTGAAATCAGGCCAAGCATGGTGGAATTTCCTGCGATCCACTGCCTTCGGCACAAAGCAAGTGGAAGAGACGAGCCAGAAAGTGAAGGGTACTCCCCGGTGGCTCTTACCTCATCTGTAACATACAGAACTGTACATCTGTAACATACAGAACTGTACATCTGTAACATACAGAACTGTACATCTGTAACATACAGAACTCATCTGTAACATACAGGTTCTATAAACATAAAGAACTGCAGCCTGGCTCTATCTGTTAACCATTATCCATGCAGATAACATATGAATGTGGATAACAGCGAATAAAGATGTTTAATTAATTAGCGAGGCCATGAAAAGACCAGATGTAGCGATATGGTTCCATATGCTTTTGGGGATGCTAGGGCACTCCCAATGAAAGGTCAGGTCATTGTTTCAACATGGTTCAGGGCCGGGTGGCCTAGTGGCTTCATTGCTCGTCTTCAGATCAGATAGCATGGATTCCATCCATACACATATATTGACAATATACATACATAAAGCATACACTCCTGTACTAAAGAGACATGAGCTCATGCATCGAGGAAAACACGATTGCACCATAAGGCTGCAAAAAGCCTCCCCGACGCGGGGCCCCTAAATTACGCCGGGGAGGTACCACAATACGTGCGCAAACGGCGCTCCAAGTTTAAAAACCAAAAACGTATTAAAAACACTCGAGCAAACGCCCACAGGCTCGACCAGCCCAGCCGACGCACCAAGGCCCAACATCGCCGCGCCGCCGCACCGCCACCAACAGAGGGCCGCCGCATCGCCACCACTCATCCGCAAGAGGGTCGGCGCCCCGCGACCCCACACCGCCAGGGGTCCGACATACCGCGGGCCAGCGCCGCCACCCAGCCGCCCGAGGGCTCCGCCCACGGTCAGCAGGGGCCGCTACACAGCACCTCACGGGGGCGGCGCAACGCACGTGGGTTCAATCCCCACGGCGGGAAACCACAGTCCATGTCCGATCTGACCCGGTGAAGAGAATCGTTAAACACCCACGCCAATACTCCCTGTAATTGGGCAAGTGTGCTCGTTGGGAGTAACCCTAATAAAAATATATTCGTTTTAATTGTACTTTTCAAGGGCTACAATTTGGTTTCATGTAGTTCAAATTGGCCTGTGATAGGGCTGAGACAAAATTTGTACCACACTATCTCCTTTAATGACGTTGTTGGCATCGTTTCAAATTAGGACACCCCAATGGTTGATAAAAATAATATGATTCGGGGGCTTTTCGTCGCACCAACTGCCAGGGTCATATGGCGTCGCCAACTGTTTACTTGTTGGAAGGGTTTCTCGGGAGTCAGCTTGCTCCTTGTTCAGGGAAGCTGCCGGGCCTTGAACCCGGGACGGCTGCGTCGAAGCCAGCTGAGTTGATCACTCCACTACCGTACCCTCTAAGGCTCATGAAAATCCACGCCCCTGCCAAGATGTGAATCCTTTGGCAAGTGTGAACTGTGACATGGTAAATCAGTGGAAAGCCAACATTGCTGAGATGGTATAAAGTCATTTCGACATGGTTCTGCCTGGCTAAACGATATGAAAGCACATAGAGATCACCGAGTGTCCGCTCCCTTCAGGGCCCGTCCACCCTCTGACACAGAAACCCACGCTAATAAGTCAGCCTGAGTACAAATTAGGACAACTCTGCCCACTATGGGGAAGTGAATAGGACAACGATAATCTATTGAAATATGGAGCTGACCAAATTTAGTGCACAAATCTGAGACTGAGAAGCAGAGCGCTCATGGGGATAAGTATAGTACATTGTCAATAGCCGTTATTAGCAGTAGACAGTAAATTAGCATTGGTAGTTGGCGCGTCGTTAAACCCCACCAATAACTTTCCTACAAAGCCACCGTATAAGCCAGAGGATTTTAATCTGCCATTCAACGGAGTGCCAGCGTGTCTAGGACTTAAGGTATCACACATGATTGAGCTGTGCATCTCATTTTCTGGACCTGTTCGTACCTACTCCCCGAAACTAGTTTTATTACGTTCCGTACGATTATAAAAAAGCACATGCAATTCTCATACCGTAATTATGTGAGTTGGTGCTGACAGCATGGGACTAGTACAAAGTTTCAAACAAAAATTCCTTCAGAAACGCGTCTGGGGGACAGTTTTTATCCATACATGCGAAGTTATTGTTTATATTGGTGAAGGCATCCTTCATCACGATGCAGCAGCTCAGGAATGCTATAGACCTCGGAACATGCCAATGCAATAACCAAAAAAGCTAGGACAGCACGTGAGCTCCGCAAGGTCATCTGCCGCAATCACGACCAGCAAAAGCCATGGTAATTGGCTATCTGTCGTTGGTTGACCGTCAAAGAATCGCAATTGAGACCTGGAAAAATTGCGCCATGCACTGCACCAATAGACACGGATGAAGATGTTATTAGGAATTATTGGGGTATTCAGCTTCAGTTTGTGTTTATGTCTAGAGCATCAAGACTTTAGTTGTAACTAGGTGCAATAACTGTTGTTGATATAAATGAATCAATGCAATTAAATGACAGCAAACCAGTGAGTTTCCAACGGAGATGTCGCAGCTCACAGATCTTATCTGGCTCAAGGCAATCGATATAAAAAGTCAATTACCATAAGTTGCGCGCGGTAACCTGATAATATGACGTAAATAACGTATCGATAAATCACGTCAGCTCTTGGTGTTGTACCTCTAAACATGTTGCCTTCAGTTTAGACCACTTCGCTTGGGCTGGCGAAGTGACCTGGGCTGGCGTGGCCTTATGTTCTGTTAACGATTAGTGCACATCGCCATTTTTCTTACCTGTGAGAAACTTTAGAAGAGGGGGATGGGTTCCTCCTCTTGATGCCGGCACGTAATAAATATTCAGCCAGGGCTGAACAATTGTGTTAAGATCAGGGTATCCAGAACTCTACTGAGCCAAGAGAAGACAATCAGGCATACATGTATCTCATGTGTGCCCATGTTTTTTCGGAACCGATGAAATCTTTCAGACACACAAACAAGGACCAAAACCGAACCCTTTCTTTTTAAGAAATTTTGAGACCGTTGCAACAGCTAGTACAATAAGATGAAACGTGGATGCACCCACGAGTACCCAGCCATACATTGGCAAATAAACACACAACCTAACATGACTGTCGAAAGACAAGTGACGAACAGTCTCATAGACTCTGGGGAGGCTTGGACGGATAGTTACGGATCATTTCGGGGATTTTGGCTGCAGCGTGTTATCATGTGAACGTAGAGCTTACATGTGACAAAGTCCGCCATGGTTAAAACGGAAATTTAGGGGGCTTTCTTTCGAAGTCGGTCAATATTAATCCCCAGACTATATCCTTAATTTTGGTACATAGTGCATGCTTGCCATGCACTAGTACGCAACACTTTTGAGCAACGGTGTGTATGGGACAGTCGAAATGTATTAGCAAAATAAACAGATTAATATGGCCATTTTTCAGAGACATATTTTTTCAATTTGTTCCGGCGAGGTACGTGGTTCCTGCATAAGTCTGCGTAAGCATTCTGCATGTCTCTCCGATTCCTTTATGATACCATCCCAACAGACCAGGAGTTTGCCACACCATACGACCTCAACATCCGCTACGTCGTAAAGTCCAAACGTTTCTGACACATGTCATGAGTCAAATTGCAATCTGACTCCCGAGAAATATTCCAGCAGGGAAAGAGTTGATAACGCCATATGATTCCGGCAGTTGGTGCGTTGACAAGCGGCAAGTTTTATTTATATTTTATAATGAAATCAGTGCAGTAGAATTATGGTGACTTTAAGCGGTCAAAACGCAGTTATGCTCGTCGTTGGGGATATTGAGGAAGTTGGGCGTGTTAAACTGAGCTGCTGACCTGCCAGCTGGCGGGGTCACGTGACCTGTTCCCACCCACGCGTGCTTTGGCACCGGTCACACCAGGTCAACGACAGTGGGCAGTCGACGCAGGTACAGCAGCGAATATCCACCGATACCAGCGTTCGTGGCTCTGTTTATTAGCCGTTTTCCCAGCTGAAATATGTACAACGAATACCAGTAGACACAGGAAAAAACAGCAGATTTCTTCTTAATGTATTCGCGTCCTGTAAATTAATATTCTAGCCAATCCTTCATATGAGCACATATCCTCTCCCCTGAAGGGCACTGAGTCATTATTCGTTGAATCAGGGGATAGGCACCCTGTTTGAGATACATTGGAAGACCCGGCCGGTCCAGGAGGGCGTCCCGTTCTCGTCCGTCCTTCGGCAGTGGAAGCCAGGTCCACATTTGGGGGAACAGGATGGGAGACACTCGCGTCTACAGCCGTACCAGCAGCACAGCTCTGGCGGCGCACACTCTTTGTTGCTGGTGCAGACTTCAACTCCGCGACACCGCGACAGCATTCCCAGATCGTTGACGGCGCACTCCCCTACGGAAGCGGATGCCGCCTTCCTTCCAGATTTCTGAGCATCAACAGAAATGCTTAGGAAGATGAGCGAAAGGACAGCTAGCACTAGAGTAACTCCAGCAGGTTGCATTTTAGTTGTAATGCAACAGCGGTGTCCTGGAACGGCGCAGTGAGTCTACTGAGAGATGCTCAAAGACGAGTTTCGGGCTGATCTCGATGTTGCCACCACCTTTCTGATGAACTGCATCGATCCCAGCCGCTCCGTGATGCAGCAGCCACTGGTGATCCGGGTGCTAAACTCAGCTATTTAAGGCGTCCGATAGCGCTTTTGTCGCGGTTGCGCCACTATTCCCGCAAACACGATGCGTCATCAGTAGTGACAGCAAGTGCTCAGCGGCCACTCTTGGGAAGCCCCGCGGTTTGTAGGCCTGTTTTGTTGCTTCTGCGAATGGCAGCTTCGCATGCTTGAAGTGGGTTTTCCACTTGGGTACGCTGATGCCGTGTTGGTGTTTAGTGTACTCGAGAGTGGATGCTGTGTCGCAGAAGTCATAATTAGTGACATCATACGTGTAGGCGTATCTAGAAAGGCCTCAGGGTTTTGAAACCTACCAACTGAAGCATCCAGCAATGGTCAGGGTGTACGCGCAGGGGAAAATAATACTTGGGTAAGGCACGAATTCTTACGCAGTGGGCTTTCAGACAATTATTAATTTTCCACCGCGCGCCAGGCTAGAAAATTTACGGAGCATAAGAAACATGTGGAATTTTTACGCATTTTTGTAAATATCAATTGCTTATTTTTATTTTTCTTTGAAAATTCTGTAACAGTCTCCACGGAACCATTTCTGAATTAAAAAAACATTTTCATCAATCCTTAATACTATTGGAAGTTACCCACGATTTCCAAAGTAGTCCCATCTTACGTTACGGATTTTTGCTTACTTTATACCCAAAAGTCTTGAGGGAAACGTAGAGGACTTCGACTGATTCGCCCTGAATGTTTTGATGACGATGCCGCCGCTCTGCTCTGTACGCATCTTTGCGTTATGTATTCTGGGATGGAAAACTTACGCATATGGCCGGAGCTCCCAAATTTTACGCCGTGGTTTCTCGGCGCAAATCAACTTTTATTTCCCCCTGTGTACACGTACCCACGTGGGGTCTTATTTCACTAAAATAGTAGTTCGTCATTTAATTCTGACAGATTTTGAGAACTTTCCCAGTAATAACAGACGGGGTCATGTTCCCAGAGGTGGATCCAGGGGGGGTCAAAAGGCACTTTCACCAAACCGATTGATATTCGCCGGTTTTCCCCACCGAACCCAACCGTTCCCAAGCTTACGAGAGCGGTCCCATTTGTTATTACCTGTATGTACACCAGTGCCAATTGATCACGACTTGTGCACCACACCCTCCGTGAAAATCTTATATCGTCATAAGTCAATTGTTTGGGCCCTCATGGCTACATAAGGGATATTTTGCTGATAAAATTATGTGTACACTTAACTAAGTTATTTATAGTATAATTTAAGTACAGCGAGAGAGAGAGAGAGAGAGAGAGAGAGAGAGAGAGAGAGAGCGGGGGAAGCTGGAGGTCCTTCACCCTATATGTCAAGGGTTAAGACATATTTTAAGCTAATTTGTTCATTTGCTGCTTTTAAGCAGCAATTGGCCCCAAGTATTACAGCTCAATTCAGCCGAAACGCATCAAAAACTAATAAATTATAAAGTTTATGAGCTAAAATTTTGATAAGGTGTTCGAAATCGAAGAACAGAAAATAGCCCATCGCTCCGAGAACAAACAAAAAAAACACGTGATATCAACTCCGTCTATTTGTGTTCTCCGCCGGTGATGCGGGCAATGATATTGCAACTGGACACAGTTTCAATCGGATTACCAGACTTAATCCGAGCATATACACATTTATCTACCGCCCTTCCAGAAGAAATTGCAGTGCAGCACCATGGTTATCCTCTGCAACATCAACGAATACTCTCAGAAAGACACCGATAGTAGTCACCGTCATAGGAGGGTTTGTCATCTTTGTCCGTTCTACGGCAGCGGAATCCTTTACCACACTTGGGGAGGCAGCCCGGAAGGCAGAGGCGGTCACAACCGTACCGACAGCAGACCCCTTTAAATCTACACTCCCAGTCGGCGACGCAGACTTCCCTTAATCTACACCGCACCACCAGTCCCAGGTCGTTGAAGGGACATTCTCGGCTCCAGAGTCCAGAAGCCTCGGTAGATATCCCCAGCAGGGTGACTGTCATCACCAGCATGACACCGACAAATCGCTCCATGACTGGAATCCACAGTGCTATCCAGGACAGGTGTTAGCTGGTCCTCTGTTTCCGATGAGCCGCCTTCCCTGCAGTAGGTGCGTGCTCCGGTCTTAGCCGTGGAAGTCCGTCAGCCACCGGCTTGACAGAGCTGTATCGCTCCGGACTGCACCCTGGGGCGGCGGTGTGACTACTGGTGAGTCGCGCTGTGGCTACTGACGATTTGACAGAGCTTGCATGGAGACCATTGGCGGACCCAGGAGCAGCTTTCGGAGGGGGCTAAACGAACGTTTGGGGGATCAAATTGGGAAAAATCGCAAAAACCTGGCATTTTAAAAAGAAAAACGGCTAAAACTGATCATTTTGGGGGCAGACCAAAATATACTATTTTAGGTTTTGAGGGGGCCTCGACCCCTTTGTCCCCCTTGGATCCGCCGGTGATAGAGACTGACGTGTCTGCAGGCTGCACGTCAATGTCACTCTCCCCCACAGCGCACCGGGCGATGCTCAGTCACCGCGTTAGGACCTCAAGCTTCTACATCAGTCACCTGGCTACCGCTTCAGCCAATCTCGCTGCAGTAGCGGAGACTCGTCTGTCTTCAGACACGGTTCAGACGGCTACGGAGTTGTGGCCTGAGGTACATACATCCTGCCAGTACGCACGCTGGCATGTCTCGGTCGCAGGCTTATAGGCTAGTCTCGCGCTTCACAGCCAAATGTTGGGAGAAAATCTATGAAAGATCAAGCGACCAGTGGATTAACTGCTTGTCGCCGTTCTAACTTTCTTTCAATTCGCACAACACTACCAAGCCGAAGTTATTAAAGACAGTGCATTGTGTGGAGAGGGTTTGCGGTGCTTCTTGGCAAGGGCAGCAGTGCTTAGAGAGAAGACCAGGACGACAATTCCCGGTGTCAAAGCTCGTGCAGACCGCCTCGGGGCAGCGGTGAGAACAGCCAAGACTGACGGTCCTGCTGTACTGTTGGAGAGATTCTGTTTTACGATTCGCTCCTCCATGAATGGTGTTGCAATCACGGACTCGACGCACCAAATTGCCCTTTGCAGCGGCGATTTGGCAGCTGACAATTTGACAGCTCCGGTCTGGGATTGAGGTTGATGCTTGTTTCAGCTGGCCCCACCAGGATCGGAACGGGGCCCAACATCGTGTAGAAATATGTTTTTTTTTAAGAAACCTAAAATCAAGGGGATTAGGGGGCCATTGCCCGGTCCCCCTCCCCCGGAGCCCCGTCTTTAGGCCCGTTTTCACGAGCGGCGATATGAACCAGCCCAGCTGGCTTAAATCATGCAAGGTATCAGAGTTTTGTACCAAGGCTGGCTCGACCTGCTCAAGCGACAATGAGGACCATGGAGGAAAACACTCACGCGTCATGATGTCGAATATTTAAACAACCATTAGCACGACAAAGATTGCTCCATGTTCCATCGAGTTTACTGAAATGCGTTTTATATAACTATGTAGTTTGTGTGATTATATCTGGTTGTTTTTTACTTGATAATGGGACCGAGATGGCCCCGAAACCGGTCGTATAACAAATACAACCTTTTGCTTTGCGTAACACTAAAACTTTCAATAATAGAGTTGATTTTCCTTGCTTTTTGGGGAATGGGAAGGTAAACTAGATGATTGGGCTACAGCACCAATAGCTGTTGTTTTCTTCTCGACTCAGCTTCCATCTTTTAAGAGCACCAGATCGGGCGTTGTCTTTAAGCCCCGCCCATCACGGACTGGACGCGCGCTTGCTTTGTCTGCCGAACGCTCCAAGCGCGCGTCCAGCAACAAGACAAGTGGGGTTTAACACGCGCGGTGGAGAGGGGTCTGGCAATGGAGGGGCCCGTGCCCCCCCCCGCCTGAAATATCAGGAACCAGGAGGGTTAGAATACATTTGAAGGTGTGTGGGGGCGATTGTGATCTACATTATAGCTACGTTTCGTTGACCTACGTCAATATCTTCAAGGTCAGGCGAGGTAAAAATTCCATATATGGGCCCTGCTGGAGACCTATTGGGAAATTCTGTGGTCATACGGGAAAAGGCGGGAATAGTTGCAAGCGGACTAGTATCATAACTGAATTCAATTTTGCAATTTTCCCTGAAAGTTTGAGGCCATGGTCATTCAAGGTCACCGACCAATGGCGTATCAATTTGACATATTTCCAATAATGCGCAATAAAACTGGCAATAGGGCGGTAAATGAGCGTATGATCTTAAAAAAGACCCTTGACCTTGACCTGTGACCTTGAACTTGACATTGAGTACCCTTAACTGTGGATTCATAGTATAACATGCATAATACTGAATAATTCCATCTGGCCGTAAGACTGGGCCAATGACCTTGAACTGTCACCTTTGACCTTGAACTTCATGTGAGGTGACGTTGACATATAATCCTGATTATATGAAGTTATTACGCCAGCACTCGGTCTACTGAGCAGACGAAGTGGTGCGACCACGCCATTGCGACAGTCTCAAAATATAGGTCTAACTTCGAAGCCTATAAGTAAAAATATGTTGAGTGATTTTCTTAATTCTTTCACCAATCGACGCGCTCATGAATTCTCTCAAATTTGACCGGGTGGCGTATACCGGCTGCGAACGGTTCTCCGGCTATCTTGCAAAAATAGATGGGGGCATTTTGGGCTTCCCTCCACTGCGCGCGCTAAAGGAAACCCTGAATTTGGTGTTCTAAAATTATAAAAATTGAGTCAAAACGAAAACAACATCTATTCGTGCCGCTGTCCAAGCTTCCAGCTTGCCCCCAAAACAGTCTGCCCTGCCAACGTGCATGTCATCTTGACGATGTTGTTCACGACACTTTGGCTGGATGCCAGATCTGTAGTTCTTGATGGTGAAATCATTTCCGATACGCTTTTGCTCTGGATGTTTTCCGTTGTCCTGCGCAATATGGAGATGGCTGATCGCATTTAAATTCTGATGTCATGTCAAATTGTATCAACTGTCTGACTGATCCATTCTATTTTCTAGCAATGCTTTCTCAATCCAACCCGGACTCAAAAAGGTCAATTTATAAAATTGTGGAAATTGTTTAGTCTTTCTAACATTAACCCTATTTCCGTCAGGCTCCCGGCTACCCCTACTTCCGGCAAGAGGGAGGCAATATCGGCCCCTCCCCTCCCCTAAGATCTCGTAATCTATCCGGCCGATTTTGAAAATTCAAAGTGCTACAGATTTCCATGACCCAAAACTTCATTAAAAAAGACAATTTCAAAATTCTGATTTTTAAGGGGGAAGGTCGTGCAAAATATAAAATTTTTGTCTTTTTTAGATTGTTATAACCCTTGTCTCTGTTATATGATTTTCACAAAACTAGTTCGGATTTACAAATAATTTACTCAAAATTGTCATATACTCGAAATACGCAAAAATTCGAAGTTCAATGACTGTTCCAGGACCAGGACTATGAGGGGAAATATATACAATCTAAAAAGTTTTTGTTCCGCGGATTAGAAGCCGTCATATACTACTTGGTATCTTTGACACATAAATAAATGAAAAAATGAAGAACTCATAAGGAGCGGATGCAGTAAGGTAAAATAGTGGGTTAAAATACAAACCAACAATATGCGAGTGGTATGCATAAGTATATTAGTCCATGGGCTAGTGAAATTTATTTCTGATAATTTTTACCCTCCCATGGCAGCTCTGGGAAAGGGGGGACATAGGCGGTTCAAGGACTCTCGTCGTGAGGGGGTGCTCGGCAACACATTTTCAATATACGACGTTATTGAACCGCGGCGGTGATACTGGCTGGGAAAATATATTTTGAAAATATAATGTTACCCCTTCAAATACTGACACTTCCGCCATTGGTAACACGTTCCCTATGCTCTTGTCTCCGTGATCTGCCTATGGACACAATATTTCCTTAGTCGTTCCTGAAACTGAATACATCCAGAGCATGCTGGTCTCGCACAAAGCTCTAAGTGAACAAACATATGCTTTTATATTTGTGATTTACTCTATATTATAGTAACTGGACACGCCTCTGGAAATCTAAAATTGGGCTCAAACTATTTGTAATTTTATATACCCAATTTTCGCGCTGGCACGACTGTAAGCAGTCTTCTCACTTACTAACGTTTAGTCCTTCTTGATTACATTGCCCCCATTTGGAACTGCTGTAACCGCCCCTGATGAATAAAAATAGTAACAATTACGAATGTACTATCATCTCACATATCAAATAATACAATAAAACCATATAACTGGTATCAGGATGAGCAGAGACGGCTTCCTTTTACAAAGAACACACCGCATACGATAATATTTGGTTTGTGGATAGAACCTCCCAAAAACCCAGCCATAGATCCGCCCCTGGTAAATATATAATCTTGAAAATTTCAGAAAACCTTCCTGTGCTAGTTTTAGGAAAAGTCTAAAATTTAGAAAACTTAGACACAAGTATGAAGCAGCCCACTGCCAAACACCCACAGGGACTTCCCGTTTTCTGTTCTTGTGTCATTCAGCACATGACTAATGTGAGCGAAGTGAATATCGTACCGCCTCACTAAACACAGATGGCATCAGCCCCGCGTTCGCCAAAGCCAATTTGGTGGTGTATCAATAAGTGTAAGACGACGGTTCAAAAGAACTCTCAAAAGGTGAAAATTTACTGGGTTTGGGATGCATCGCATTTATCACATCGTATTCCAATCACCCAGCAGCAGCCACCCCTGAAAGGTGTTAAACTGCACTGCTGGCAACAGTCAGTGCCCGAAGGGGCTGGAACGGTACGGAAATGCTCGGAATTCTCCTCCCATCTCACTATATCTTTGGAAATGGGCCGGCAATGAATAACAGAACAGACAGAGGGGAGGGAGAGCCAGCAACATCAATATTAATCGTTACTCATAGGAGTCACAAACCGTTAATTGATGCAGGGGGGCGGCAAATCTGGACGCCTGTCCTGTTATCTGTCAGGAACTGGACTCCTGTCTTCTTAACTGTCGGTGACTGGACTCCTGTCCTGTTAGCTGTCAGGGACTGGACTCCTGTCTTCTTAACTTTCGGTGACTGGACTTCTGTCCTGGACAGGAGGAGGACTGGAGGACAGGTTAGAAGTCAGTGACTGGACGCCTGTCCTGTTATCTGTCAGTGATTAGACTCCTGTCCTGTTGGCTGTCAGTGACTGGACGCCTGTCCTGTTATCTGTCAGTGACTGGGACTCAGTGGCGGATCTAGCCGGTTGGTTTGGGAGGGGCAAACCAAAGTCGAAAAGCAAAAAAAAAAAAAAAAAAAAAAAACGTCGCGCAGTGACAAATTGCGCTACAATATGCCTTTTCGGTAGGATTTTGGGAACTGGAGACGAAAAGCAAAAAAAAACGTCACGGGGTGAAAAATATGTGCTCAAGATACATTTTTTTCTATCCAAGCCCCAATATTTCCACTGAACTTCTAATTCTGTTTGAAGTTGAGAGTTGAAGCACCAAAATTTTGCTTACAAGCTAAAAAGGAGTCGGGGGAAAAAGGAGGTCGATCGCTTTGGGGGGCAAAAACATAGTTTTGCCCCGAGCTTTTCCGTTTGGGGGGCAATTGCCTTTTTGCCCCCCTGGATCCGCCACTGCTGGGACTCCTGTCCTGTTAGCTGTCAGTGCTTGTACTCCTGCAGGAGTCTGTGACTTTGATTCCAGCTCGCAGCAATACCTGTCATTGCGACAGCACTGTTCTGCGATCATACGCGTCCTTTGTGTTTCTACGAGATGCACTGTTATCTCCTAACGAGGGTCGGCTGGATCGTTATGTCTAAATGGTGCCGCTTGTAGTACCGGAATTCGCGAAATGTCAGGCTCGAACGGCGTCTACATTCCAGCTCCCCGAAACCTAACCTAACCTAACCTAACCTAACCTAACCTAACCTAACCTAACCTAACCTAACCTAACCTAACCTAACCTAACCTAACCTAACCTAACCTAACCTAACCTAACCTAACCTAACCTAACCTAACCTAACCTAACCTAAGCTAAGCTAAGCTAACCTAACCTAACCTAACCTAACCTAATCTAATCTAATCTAATCTAACCTAACCTAACCTAACCTAACCTAACCTAGCCTAGCCTAGCCTAGCCTAGCCTAGCCTAGCCTAGCCTAGCCTAGCCTAGCCTAGCCTAGCCTAACCTAACCTAACCTAACCTAACCTAACAGCTTCCTCGCGCCATCGGGGAGTGGGATGGCTGGGATATTTGGCGAGGGGGAGGTATTGGTGGCAAAGGTCGTATGCTAACTGGTCGTGTAACCAGGCCCAGTATGTATCGCGCTAACCGAGGGAGCACGACTCTGCACAGCTGGGCCGCTGGGTATAGATTGTGCTGAGCTGGTAAGGTAGGCTGGAGGGCTCTGACAACGCAGGGGTCTGAGGAACAATACACAAGACCGTCGACGCTAATGTTCCTACAAAAGGCTTAGCCAAACATGTTCATGATGTGTCTGACGCTCTGATTCCGGGGAAGGATTAATCAAGGGTTGTTGATAACTGTTCAACATGGTTAAATTGCCTGATTTAAAATTTTCAACTTAAGCGCAAATAATATACTTGCTATAGCTCTAATTACGTTTTTCAACGTCGAAAGATATCTATAAGCAAGGGCGCGAAGGCTAGGGGTAAATTAATTCTAGCCACAGGCAATATCAGGTCACGTCCCCAGCCCAGGTCAAGTGACCTAACATTCAATGTTTGGAGGAGCAGCTGCGCGAGCGGACATAACCTGACTGTCACATCGCTTGATAAGGTCAGCGAGTACAACATTTTGTAGCACATTTTTATATAAATGACCTGAGGTCAAGTAAGGACCGTGAACTTTCCATTGGCAATGCATGGGGAAATTAAGTAGAGGTCTATAAGTTTGCAGGAAATGACGATAGATCATTTATCTTGACGTTATTCCGTTTTGGTTGCCACCGCAGTTAAAACGATATGCATAATTTCCCATCGTGACCTTGACCCAGTTCTAGGTCACTCCAATTCTGGGATTTGACCTGGCAATGTCATGTGATAGCAAATCCGACGAGGCTTGGCGAGGATTCCAACGGTGCTTACATATTTCCTTTAGTTTTGCTCTATCAACTGTAATATTACAAAACGTAAGAGCTAGTGTATAATAACGAAAGCATTCCTTGACTTCTAGTGACCTCAAAAGTGACCTGAACAAAAATTGTACCTACATGACACTTTGAGTACAGATTAAGAAGGAGCATTGAACGTCGATTTCCGCCTTTCGCTTCCATATATATATATATATATATATATATATATATATATATATATATATATATATATATATATATATATATATAATGCTCAGAAATCGAAGAAGGAATAAACTTGCTAGAAGTGACGTTTATTGGACTGGTTTCGTATCTTAACAGAAACATCATCAGCAATAAGTAAATAGTAGATAGGATCAAGTTCAAGGAGGCATAATTGCCGAAGGCATACCTAAATATACAACAGTACATAAAGCACACGGATTACAGTTCAAATACAAAAACACCACACAGAAGCGGATGCACTTTTTTAAAAAGTTCGTCCTATTTCAACTATTCTACAATGTTTAAGGTGAAGGCCGAGCTAGTATTGTTTAGAACTGGTTTAATTTCATATATAAAGTGATTCTAAAATTCTGAGGTCAATGTTAGATGAGCTTCTATTTACTACCGTGAATTGATCTAAGGTTATGGGTGTATCACACACAAAAGAGTGGTCCCTGATTGCGGAAGTAACCGGATTTGTTAACATTTTTTAGTTTTTTTCTGAAATTCCCTGGTGCTGCCTAACTCTGGAGATCAAACTACGCTGAGTAGACCCAACGTACGACGCTTGGCAAGAAACGCAACTGTATTTGTACACTACCCCAGAGAGGCAATCTTTTGGAATCAAATCTTTAAATCGAAAAAATGAACCAATAGTGAAGCTATTTTTTAACACTAACTTTGTTCCAGAAAGGGGTAAAACTTTGCTAAAATTAAAGTCCATTCCTTTTGCATGTTCGATGGCTGTGTACCGAAATGGGGAGTACAAAATATTTCACGAGTTTGGGAACAATTAACTTTTGAGGAGGGATGGAGTACCTTTGTCAAGGAAACTCTTTATGGCCGTATTTACCATGTGAAGAGGGAAGCCATTACTGGAGAAAAAAAACTTTTTTAGAAAATTAAGCTCGCAATCAAAGCTCTTGAAGCTAGAGCTGAGCATGAAGGCACGGAAGATGGCAGACTTAATAATGGACTTTTTTATCACGGAGGGAATAAAACTAAAGAAGCTGGTTCCCAACCCAGTAAAACTCAGCTTTCTAAAGACAGAGGTCTCGAGATTCGTACCTTTTCTTTCAATTCGGATGTCAAGAAAGGGGATGCACCCATCTTTTTAACTTCTTTAGTGAACTTCATTTTTGGATGTTGACTATTTAGATAGTCTAGGAATTTATTAGCATGGGTCTCTTGCTGGGGGGGGGTTAACGACGCACCAACTACCAGGGTCATACGGCGGTCTCTTTCTGAAATATAACAAACGTATCGTCTACATATCTCCTGTAATATTTCGAACGGAATTCCGAGGGGCAGTTTTCAAGCCAACGTGCTTCATGATGACACAAGAATACATTTGCGAAGGACGGACCTACGGGTAGTCCCATCCCTACACCATCCTTTTGTTTGAATAGTTGTCCGTTGAAGAGAAAATAGGAGCTTTTGACAGCCAATTCTAAGATTGAGTGGAAGATATAGATTGAGTGGAAGAGTTGATCAACATCCGAAAATGAAGTTCACTAAAGAAGTTGAAAAAGATGGGTGTATCCCCTTTCTTGACATCCGAATTGAAAGAAAAGGTACGAATCTCGAGACCTCTGTCTTTAGAAAGCCGAGTTTTACTGGGTTGGGAACCAGCTTCTTTAGTTTTATTCCTTCCGTGATAAAAAAGTCCATTATTAAGTCTGCCATCTTCCGTGCCTTCATGCTCAGCTCTAGCTTCAAGAGCTTTGATTGCGAACTTAATTTTCTAAAAGTTTTTTCTCCAGTAATGGCTTCCCTCTTCACATGGTAAATACGGCCATAATGAGTTTCCTTGACAAAGGTACTCCATTCCTCCTCAAAGTTAATTGTTCCCAAACTCGTGAAATATTTTGTACTCCCCATTTCGGTAAACAGCCATCGAACATGCAAAAGGAATGGACTTTAATTTTAGCAAAGTTTTACCCCTTTCTGGAACAAAGTTAGTGTTAAAAAATAGCTTCACTATTGGTTCATTTTTTCGATTTAAAGATTTGATTCCAAAAGATTGCCTCTCTGGGGTAGTGTACAAATACAGTTGCGTTTCTTGCCAAGCGTCGTACGTTGGGTCTACTCAGCGTAGTTTGATCTCCAGAGTTAGGCAGCACCAGGGAATTTCAGAAAAAAAACTACAAAAATGTTAACAAATCCGGTTACTTCCGCAATCAGAGACCACTCTTTTGTGTGTGATACACCCATAACCTTAGATCAATTCACGGTAGTAAATAGAAGCTCATCTAAAATTGACCTCAGAATTTTAGAATCACTTTATATATGAAATTAAACCAGTTCTAAACAATACTAGCTCGGCCTTCACCTAAAACATTGTAAAATAGTTGAAATAGGAAGAACTTTTTAAAAAAAGTGCATCCGCTTCTGTGTGGTGTAGTTGTATTTGAACTGTAATCAGTGTGCTTTATGTACTGTTGTATATTTAGGTATGCCTTCGGCAAATATGCCTCCTTGAACTTGATCCTATCTACTATTTACTTATTGCTGATGATGTTTCTGTTAAAATAAGAGACCAGCCCAATAAATGTCACTTCCAGCAAGTTTATTCCTTCTTCGATTTCTGAGCATTTTACATCCTCATAAAAACAAACTCTTTGATATTATATATATATATATATATATATATATATATATATATATATATATACATTCTTTCTTTTTTGGGCGGGGGGGCTGTAACTACACACACTCTGCTAAGGTTAAATGGCGTGGGAAGAGGAACGGGAATGAACTAGGCTTGAGCTAGGGCAGGGCGCCAAATTCTACCTCTGGGTGGGCTCGAACCCACGCCACCCTGCATATACAGAATGTCATAAGCCAAGCCGAGTGCGTGCACTAACCGACTGCGCCACCCAGACCCCCCCCTTCGCTACCAATGTGTGTCCTAAAATATAGGAGGCTGAGTACCCGACCCCCGATAGAGAACCGAACGAGTACCCACAGCCGATAGAGAACGCCTACATAAACGCAATCATACCACTAAAGACCGGCGGCTGTATCATTTTGCAACAATCCCATAGTTAAACATTGTTTGCAGCCTTGTTACCAAACATTGGTGTTCTGCCCGATAGGATCAGTATGTACGAGCCTTTGCTGGAAGACTTCTCTTCGCCTGGGGAATACGGGAATGAGATTAGGTTGTTTTTGTGGCTCGCTGACGCCATCTGCTCGCCTCAGTCCAAACGCGCCGGACCAGTGCACTCGGTCGCGCTCAAATTCAGTCAAACAATTGGCGTTGTTTGTTCGTTTGCTTTTCTGCACGATAGGTTTGGTTGTAGTTTAAAATGCCCGAATGTTTCTGGTCGTTATTCAAAAATGACTAAGCTGATTACCTCCTAATTGTTTTTGCTTTGATTTGTAGCCTAGCATGTCTGCAGGTGATCCGTAAAAATATATATGAGGCCCAACTGTATATTCAAGATTATAGTAAGAACTAGAATTACTACCCTCCTTTCAGCTAATAAAAGGAAGCATTACAAAGATAACGCCCAAGGGAAGTAATCACTTGATGTCTAAATCGCTAATGAAGCGCCCAAATAATGGTCCAGACGAACATTTTCATCACTTGTAATAAGGTTATCAACACCAGAATACATTACATAAGAATGACGCTGTATTAAAAATTAGTGTTACAAAACTGAGCCGCGCGATAGTTATAGTATTTGTCAACTCGGCCATCGACCATCGCCATTCTGCCTGGCAGAATCCCAGCACTTATATCGCCACTCTAGGCTCATTATGTCTCCCGAAGTGGGAGAGTTGGCACCATCCTCGTCTGGCAAAATCGGTCCATTGAGGCGATGATCTGTGCTGCCAGATTCCTTCCTTCCTACACACGGAGCAGCCATTTCACTGCCAAAATTGTGTGGATGTTGCACCATCTGCATGCCCGGGAAGAGCTAATTCCTGCAGAATGGAGAACAGCGGGTGTGACCCCAGGCCGAATCACCCCGGCACTTATTTCCATCTTATTAGCCATCGCCCCGTACTGCCACCAAGTTAGCTTATTTTGTTCAATGTTAGACAACAGGTTAAGTTATATTACAATATTCATGGATCAAATTTGTCATTTGTTAGTGGGACCCATATCCGTTTGCCGTATTTTTCTAGGTAGCACGCGTGGCGGAAACCGCTCATAAATTCGGAGAGACAGCGGAGAGAAACGCACTAGCTCTTATGAAAGGAAGAGAAACGCAGCAAGACAAGTGGTAAATTTCTCTCAAAACTGACGGCTCCGGTAGCCGAGAACGAAATGAGAAGGTGGTCGCCGTTCTCTGGTGCGAGCCTGCGAAACTCAATCAGAGGAGTCACGACCAGATGTACGCTCGGTGGGGAGACTCAGCAGAGGAGTCACAGAGGAGTCACGATCAGATGGTACGGTCGGTGGGGAGACTCGGCAGAGGAGTCACAGAGAAGTCACGACCAGATGGTACGCTCGGTGGGGAGACTCAGCAGAAGAGTCACGACCAGATGGTACGGTCGGTCGGGGATTCAGCAGAGGAGTCACAGAGGAGTCACAACCAGATGGTACGGTCGGTGGGGGGATTCAGCAGAGGAGTCACAGAGGAGACACGACCAGATGGTACGGTCGGTGGAGGGATTCAGCAGAGAAGTCACAGAGAAGTCACGAGCAGATGGTACGGTCGGTGGGGGATCCAGCAGAGGAGTCACAGAGGAGTCACGACCAGATGGTACGGTCGGTGGAGGGACTCAGCAGAAGAGTCACGACCAGATGGTACGGTCGGTCGGGGATTCAGCAGAGGAGTCACAGAGGAGTCACAACCAGATGGTACGGTCGGTGGGGGGGATTCAGCAGAGGAGTCACAGAGGAGACACGACCAGATGGCACGGTCGGTGGGGATTCTCAGCAGAGGAGTCACAGAGAAGTCATGAACAGATGGTACTGTCGGTAAAGGGATTCAGCAGAGAAGTCACAGAGAAGTCACGAGCAGATGGTACGGTCGGTGGGGGGATTCAGCAGAGGAGTCACAGAGGAGACACGACCAGATGGTACGGTCGGTGGGGGGGACTTAGCAGAGGAGTGACAGAGGAGATTCGACGGGGGACTCAGTAGAGGAGTCACGACCAGATGGTACGGTCAGTGGGGGATTCAGCAGAGGAGTCACAGAGGAGACACGACCAGATGGTACGGTCGGTGGGGGGACTCAGCAGAGGACTCACAGAGACGGTCGGGGATTCAGCAGAGGAGTCACAGAGGAGTCACGACCAAATGGTACGGTCGGTCGGGGATTCATCAGAGGAGTTACAGAGGAGTCACGACCATATGGCACGGTCAGTGGGGAGACTCAGTAGAGGAGTCACAGAGGAGACACGACCAGATGGTACGGTCGGTGGTGGGACTCAGCACAGGATTCACAGAGGAGTCACGACCAGATGGTACGGTCGGTCGGGGATTCATCAGAGGAGTCACAGAGGAGTCACGACCATATGGTACGGTCAGTGGGGGGACTCAGTAGAGGAGTCACAGAGGAGACACGACCAGATGGTACGGTCGGTGGGGGGACTCAGCAGAGGAAAAACTACTAGTTAGTTCGGTCGTTAGGGAGACTAAATAAGTGAAATTTTCACTTTCCTGCCTTAAAATAATAGGAAATTCGGAAACACAAGTAAAACTAATATACAGAAATTCAAAATTGTCCATCAATTGTCCTAAAAATGCCTCAATACTGAATCATGGCAATCAAACGTTATGAATGATGCTATCAGAGCTGGGACTACCGAATGAAATTCGGTATTTCGGTATTTCGGTACTACCGGCGGTAGATTTTATCTACCGCTACCGAATTTTCGGTACGAGCCTCTACCGGTACCGATACCGATACCGAATGGATCTACCGAATGACTTTTTTCGGTAGATTTGAATTTCCATAGCCACCCATCCGGGCCACACCCTGCACGCCATCGACTACATGAACGAGACGGCCTATATCACCATCAAGAACAGGTTGATCAGGAGATGGTGGAAATTGTCAAGCCTAACAGTGTCCAGGAGGAAGCTGCTGATGCAAGCGACAAGCACTTCTGCTACGACGACCTGTATGGAGGGCCTGGGGGCCCTGCTACCGACACCACCGCCACCAGCCAGCACGCCCTGGAGGAAAGCATGAAGCATTCAGCCATTAAATGGGCGAGGACCAGGGAGCATGTGGTCAAGAGGGAGCACTTTCCCGAAGGCCACCGGGAGGCCTGGATCAAGCTGTTCATCCGGTACAGCACCGCCCTCCCCAGCTCCGCGGCAGCAGAGAGGCTGTTCAGCACAGCGGGCAACATCCTCTGCCCCAAGAGGTCCTCCCTGACAGCCAGCAACTTCGAACAGCTGGTGCTGCTCAAGGGAAACAGTAGAATGTTCAAGGCCGACCTGAAGGAGGACCTCAAGAAGGGCCCCGACACCGTCCAGGAGTAAGAAGAAGAAGAAGACGGCAAGATCAAGGCAGCTTTATTTGTGTTGCAAAAATTCTTGGCTGCTTTTTTTAAATAGTTAATTGTAATAAAAACGTGCTATAATAATTTAATTGACAAAGCTTCACTGCTAACTTTTTCCAGCTGCATAGTTATATAAGAGTGTTGCCGAAGAAAATTTATTAGTTTTTACGATTACAAGGTCTTTATAGGCTTTGAAACATTAAAGAAAATGGTTGCAAAAAGCTCTTAAATAATCAAATAAATGCTTTAGGGGCTCTAAAATGTAGTAAAGGCTTAAATATGTGTTTTATGGGCAATACAATGTATTAAAAGGCTTTTAAGGGTTTTTATAAAGAAGGTTTTTTAATCTACCGAACCGAAATACCGAATACCGAATCATTCGGTAGATTTTTTAAAAATCTACCGAAATACCGAACCGAATGACCCGTTTTCATCTACCGAATACCGATACCGGCGGTAGAAAAATCTACCGAATCCCAGCTCTGGATGCTATAAATACTACTGAACCTCACTTCTAGTGGTCGGCGCACATTTCAGACGATTTTGATTACTTACGTTGGCACGCATCAATTGCTTCAAAAGAAACTTGTATTCAAAATAAACTTTAAAAAATGTAAAACCTTTGTTGAAAGGGAATGTGGCACCTTTATAGCGTGATTCTAACTGAGATAGCTAAGTTGTAAAGCATGCCGGAAAACCCGTTACTCAATACATCATTTGTTTTGAAACTCCAAGTTTCCGTATATAAAGCTAAAACCTACCTAAAATGTACCCCTCATGTACCTTAAGCAGCAGGCCACAGTTGTCAGTTGTTGGTGTAACGAAATATGCTGACGTCAAGGCTATTATAAGCGAATCGAAGCCATTGAAGCCTATTGAATATGGTAGAGGTTGCCAGATCATGATCATTCACAAGCATATATTTATTTTTCCCTGGAGGCGCATTTGAAAATTAAAATATTAAGCTTATTGTACATTTTCCAAAATCATGGACGGTTCGATGATTTCCCGCTAAAAGTACCCCTCATTACACTAAATTAAAGGATTCGACCAAGGTGCCACGTTCCCTTTAAAGGGAATGTGGCACCTTGATCGAATCCTGGAATTTAGTGTTATTAGGCGTACTTTTAGTAAAAAATAATGAAACCACTCACGATTTCTCTGAAAAATGTACAATAAGCTCAATATTTGGTTTTTTATAAATACTCATCTAGAAAAAGAAATAAATATCAGCCTGTGGATGATGTCACGATCTCGCAACCACTACCATACTTGAAACGCTTCAAGGGCTTCGATTGGCTAATGCTCATCGTGACGTCAGCATATGTCGTCACACCAGTAGCCCACAAAAATGGCCGCCGGCGACGGGGGGCTGAGGGGGGCTGGTGTCAGGTAGGTTTTGGCTTTTTCTACGGAAATATCGAGTTCCAAGACAAATGAAATATGGAGTACCGGGTTTTCCGACCTGCTTTACAACTTGGCTATCTCAGTTAAAATCACGTTGTGAAGGTGCCACATTCCCTTTAAAGCACAACAAGGCTCCGTTACAGATTTTGGGTTTCTGTATGATCACAGACGTTAGCAATCTAAAACGATACGATTATACGGTTATGATATATTCGCCTGAATGTCTGATTTCACATGCGGCACAGATTCCCTCTGTAAAATATTCAGAAACTCACACAGAAAGGGCGTCTGAATTGGCACTGCTGCCAAACTGTCGACCGCATGATACCAGACAGACAGCTGGGTCGTAATGGCATCCTTAAAGCCATCATAAGCATAAGTTTGTGGAGCAGTCGGAGAGAGATTGCAGTCTTGAGTCGTTTCCGTTGCAGGTCGGGCTGACAACCGTCCCAGGCATTTCACATTTCGCAGTTCAAACATAGCAATCGTTCTTCGATGTCAAAACTCAGTTTTATAAATTGGAAATCAGAGAGCTCAGTATTGCATGTAGTATACCTGGTTCGTTACCGTTTGATGTCAGACTACCTGGGTATCAAATGATATTAGGGTCTATCTGTAGAGCTGTTTGAAGAGAAGATGCTAAATTCTGCGAACCAGTGAATCCAAATACCCGACAATATGCGAAGGTATATTCTCAAGTGAACATAGTAGTGTTTTAGAAGCCGCCGGCGTTGTCTGTATCATGCTATGAGAATAATTCCGTAGTTTTTTAGGGCCGTCAACCATCCCGAAGTGATGAAGCTATGGTGATGCTACATTTATTAATGTCTACGATCCAAAAATAATGATCCTTTTGTTCTCAATGATCCCATTATTGATGTCATGAGCCGAAATAAGTAAGAAAAAGGCAAATACAACTGCATTATCTTTTATTTCTTTATTTTATTAGGGCCGCTCCCAACAGGCAAACTTGCCCAATTACGGGGAGTATTGGCGTGGGTGTTTAAGGATCCTCTCCACCGGGTCAGATCGGACACGGAAGGCGGTTTCCCACCGTGGGGACTGAACCCACGTTAATCCATGCTATCCGATCCGAAGCCTGGCAACGAAGCCACTAGGTCACCCCGGTATTGAGATCGATTTATGTTTCGAAAGCAGAGCGCGTTTCTGGCTCTCGACTGCATAGCCTTAGCAATATTGTGACATTTTCCCTAGTTAGGCGAGTGTACGCTTACTACTTCCCTCTGGTGTAAAAAGTAGATGTTTAAAGATTCTGCAGAGTTTTCTAGAAACCACTAGATCTTCCTTTGGCACTGTGCGATGCGCTTGTTTATTTTACATTTTATTTTTGCCAAAGTTAGAGGCTCTGGGAAACTTCGATGATTTTCGTCCTTGTTCTCGCTGTTGGAAGAAGCTGAATTGTTTTTCAAGAAAACATTTGTTCAAGCTTAATGCACAAGGTTCATCCCAACTGAGGGCTTCTTGTTTGTGTACGACACTGATTATAGCTGCCCTTAGTTTTTAGGTGATAGGTGATGAAATATATGGATAAAGGCTATAAGGAATGAACATAAACCTCTGTTCTATGAATTTTGTGTTTACCCTACTTCCAATTTCTTAGCGTTTTCGAGCACTCATCGAAGCACAAAGATAAGTAGGGTTTTCACATCCATTCTTCACTCAAGCCCTATTTGGCCGAAGAAGTCCCGAGCTCTTTACGGAGACAGGATGCCTTATTTGGCACACCATTGTGTGCGTACCCTACACGGCACTTTCTGAGTGATTTGCAAAGGTGCTGACAGCTGAGAAGAACATTATTTCTGCTTTACGTAAGCATGCTTTGGAGATTGATGTTTATGCTGATTTAATCAGCATATCACAAAGAATACGATAAAAGAAGTTTGAAGGTTTTGAAATAAATTTAAGAATCCAAACATTTATCAACGTGTAATTTTTATAATATTGTTTGATTTCCTGTCGTACCGCGCGAGGCATTGTTTTAAGAGTGAACCTCTTGGAGAACGCTTCTGTGAAAAAGTGAAAAACTCAACGAAATAATCTCAGTTAATAAAGGAAGAAAATCACGATTGTATCCTGAAAAGCTCTGTCTAATCAACTAGCCTAATAAGTGAGGACATGAAGAGGACTGAAGAGAAAAGAAATTACGAATACACTATTGAGAAATAAGACCTGAGAAACGAAAAAGAGGAATCACGAAGACAAAAGCGAAGAATGAAAAGAGAGACCAGCCGACAAAGAACAAGAATAATTCATCATCACCGTGATCGTCACGTCTTGTTTATTTTCTTTTTCACCAGATCCCTTCATTATGTCCCACTCCTCACTCCATGGGTTGAGCGCGGCGCCTGTGGTGACACTCCCCATGGATAATCCTTGTCCTTACCCATCAACCATCCTATCCTTATCCTTATCCTACAGTGTGTTTGTGCTTAAGTTTGTCATTTATGTCCCTCATCTTCATTACGACCGGCGTCAGAATAGCCACATGGATAGTGGAGATGCTGTGTATGTCAAATGAAATAAAATAAAATAAAATTGTTGAATGAAACCTGGAACAGTATGGTCGATTTTCTTTTCCAGCTCAACTTGCCCAACAAATTATCAGGCTGAAAGCTCAAGACAGGATACCTTTAAATATGGAGGCTGGTTCTCAGGTTAGATTAATCATTTTTAAGGTTTTCCGCCCGTTTTAGTAAGCACCAGCTTTTATTGGGGCCACGCCCAACAGGCACACTTTCCCAATTACAGGGAGCATTGGCGTGGGTGCTGAAGGACCCTTCCACCGGGTCAGATCGGACACGGAAGGTAGTTACCCCCGTGGGGATTGAACCCACGTTAATCCATGCTGTCCGCCCTGAAGACGGGCAAAGAAGCCAATAAGTCATCCGGCCCCCGGGTAAATGTAAAGAGATGCTGCCTCATCAGTGCAGGGCATGTAAACACCGTTCAACAGTGTCGGAATAAATGTCGGAGCAGAGTCGCGGATCTTTACCTTAAGCTGCACACACCCACTATTGTATCAAACTATACAACATGAATGTGGAGATGGCTCTTTACATTTCATTGCAAATGCAAGCATAAAGTCGCTTTGTGGTTGCCACGGTGCAGCTTCTCAAAGTAACTGATCCAATTTCTTTCAGCCGGTGGCTCTGCGTTTGAGTGTCATCGTATTGACTACTTTCCGGGAGAGCAGTATTCACCCGATGCAACCGACTCCACAATGGTAATACCACGTAAGTACAATCGACTCGACAATGGTGATATCACGTAAGTACAACCGATTCGACAATGGTGATGCCGCGTAAGTACAACTGTCTCGACAATGGTGATACCACGTAAGTAAAACCAACTCGACAATGGTGATGCCGCGTAAGTACAACTGTCTCGACAATGGTGATACCACGTAAGTAAAACCAACTCGACAATAGTGTTACCACGTAAGTACAAAAGACACGACAATCGGTGAATTGGTGTTGTCACAGAGAGTCAGGGGCATCAGCTTCCCCCGTCTTCCAACACACACAGACATACTTTCGTCCGAGAAACAATCTCATTTCGGCGAGTTCTGACAGTAGTTAGATTTCATTGGGGACAAGTGGAAGGATACGAACAGCCTAAATTCAAAGTTTTTTATCTAAAGGGACAGTTTCCTCCCAGCGAGGAGTTACAGTTTTGCTGAAAACCCCTCTCCCGTCGCGTTCTGCCCCCAGCAACACTCATGGCTGCGACGGTTGAAACACGTTTAGGAAAAAATCAACATTTCTCTTATTATTTCTACAGTTTAGATGCCGACCGCTGGATCGGTGGGGAAGTATTTTAACCATGGTGACTTTGGCGTTGTTCGGTTTTACTGCACTATACAATTCCGTGGTGAGCTCCTGCACCTCTCTACTTTATCTTAGCGTCAACGAGAATTCGCAACAGATGATAGCACCAGACTGTGCGGCACTCGTATCTCTCAGGACTCCACCACGTTGGGGCACATCATCCCTCTTGATGGCGCTGTTATAATTCACGCAATTCAGGTCCGGGCATACGAGATACGAGGTTATCCGTGGTCTCACGAAAACCTCACAGACTGAGGCGCAGATACAGGTAGAGTGGCGCTGGTGGCTCCGGAACTGGACCAGTACTTATATATTACCAGTTGCACTCAGTTTGCAAGGGTATTGTATGGTAACCACTGCATACTTGTGTAATTACGAACAGTTAGGAAGTATTAAAAATATCTGGCAGCCTACTGTGTATAAAAGCCTAGGTAGAATAAAATACTTAAGTTGAATATTAAACACGCGCATTGACGGGGAGGGGGTACCCGCCCCCGTTGGGTTTTCGGAAACAGCATAAAAACGGCGACGCGTAACGCCGCTGTACATGGTACAGTTTTTCTCTCATCATTTCTAAAACCTTTGAGACAATTTATTAAAATTAGGTCATCTCAGGTCAGGTCACCAATTCAGGTCAAGTGACCTGACTTAAAAACGTTTAAGACAGCATTAGTTGAAACACGGTGAACTTATCTGATTGAAACTCATGTCAAATAATGGGCCCACCAAGCTCTCTAAAATGTGTTCCGGTATTTCTAATATCGATGACCTACGGGCAGGTACAAGCCATGGCTTTTCCATCGGAAATACATGGGAAAACTGTTTTAACTGAATAACTCAGCAACGGATGGTGATCGAGCGTTTATTTTTACTTCATTCGATTTGCCTTGTCTTTGCAGTTCTAATGATATAATTTGTACCTAATTTGACCTAGACCTGACCTCAGGTCTGGTCAAATCCTTGATTTGACCTAGCAAGGTCATATTATATATCATTCGATTCGGCTTGCTGCAAGGATTCATGAAGTTCAAGTTGTTTTGCTATATCATTACTTGTTAAGATGTAATGATCGAAAACCTGCATTAACATGTTATCACTATGATGGCATGCCTTGAGCTCAAGTGACCTAAAATGTGACCTGACAAAATGGTACAAATATTTTCGATAGAAAAGTGGATGGGCTATCCGACGCTCCTTACTGTTTTTCGCTATCTAGCGGAGTTCTTAGATCTTATGGGGCGGGTACCCGACCCCCGTCAAAGCAAAGGTGGCTCAGACCCCGACAATGCGCGTGTTAACGTCTGCCCTGCAGTAGCGACCCGGTTCCTTTTGACTCACCTGACACTGCTGTGATCCGAACAATTCTGGTTGTTTTGGGAAACGGCTCAGGCAAGTTTAAAGGGAGTTATATCCGCACACTCTGCTCATCCCTCGTTTGGCTCTCCCAACTTTGCACCGGCTTGCTGTGTTCTAGTTTTGCAGGCAATATTACGGCATGTGGAGCGAGGAGAATTGAGGCGAAATACCTGCCAACAATTGTTAAAGAGAACGGCTGAAGCAGCCATTCTGTTTCACGAAGGTATCCAGAGACGTCTGCGAATATGAAGCAACCTTAGCTGGCCATAAATCTTACATAATGAACATTCCACTTACGATTTGTTTCCAGTCATGCTGGCCATCCCTGTACCAGTCCCATTCTTCAACGCCGTCACATCTGGCTTGATTACAGCAGCTGGACCATTTTGACATGGGGATATGGTAAAATGGTACTTTGCATGCCAACTGGGCCCCCTGCCGCGCATGGAACTGAATTTCACAGCTCAAATCACCCGACACTTACAGCACCTTATCTAATAATACTGACTCGAGGGCTGTGGCAATTAATAAATGGATATCCCTTTCACAATGATGGTTTGCGCTTTTTAATCTAAATGCGAAACAACATTGAATAATCTTCTAATCCTTTGTTTTTTTCTAGATAATATTTATAGACAGTAGCGAAGACCTTTTCTTTCGTTCAGTGTGTATACGCCTAGCAGCTCCCTGAGACGCAAGATAATCAAATTTTGTTCATAATTTGGTACAATATTTTTTCGGCTGCATTCTGTCAGGCATAAACCTTGTTTTGTGATCATTTCCAACCACTCCACTGACGGCTGGATTTCATCCGCATTGCTGATACCCGTTAAACACCACGCGTAAAGGTCCTCGCTAACGGGCGAATTCCTCACTGATGCTGGCCTCACAGTTGTTTGTGAAACCTTTCCCGAGTGCTGTGACCCTCTGTGCGAAAGTTTCGCCGTGAACTCGGGAAGTGACAACAGATTTGAACTTCCTCTCCTTAACATTGGTGATATGAAAAATAGGCGATTCAAAGGCACCATTGGCAGAAGGATATACTCGTGGATATACCTTATACCGATGTAAATTGCAATATTCTAGCATTTAAAACAACTGCAAATATACCACCCTGTACCAGCACCATTGTGTGCTCACCCTGCAGTATGTATAGTGAAAACCTGCCGCCCGGGCGGGGCGAGCGATCCGTGCACTTTGTGGAGGTCAGGCGTTGACTTTCCCATTTGCCCGTCGTTGCCCATTCCCGCTCGAGAAAGACTCGGCGCCTCTGAGACAACTTCTTTCATTCCTTTAGTGAGACGCCGATATAAAAAATACAGTAAACAAATTTGTTAATAAGAGAAGACTGTCAGTATATGAATCCTCCTCGGGAATCTTAGTGACTAATAATACCTATAATACCGGTATATTTTGTACCGTGGTGTTTCTTGTTGACGTGGCCTCTGTAGGATTGTATCATATATTGGGGTAGCATTTTTACCCGTGGTGTCTTCATTGACGTGGCCTCTTAAGGGCCAAAAGTGTTCGTGTGTACCATTGAAATGCCAGACCACAAATGTGTCACACCCAGGATGCAAAATGTGGCACGTTTTACGTTAGTAGGATACGATGAGCACTCGTGGATATCCTAGTTGTTGAAAACATTGCGGCTCCAATTACAGGCTCCAATCTGAGATTTGTTCCTGTAGTTGTCTGGAGGAAACATGGCGGCAATTTGTCACCTTTCAACTTGGACTGTCACCATTTAGAGGACAAAATGGTGGTTTTACCCTGCTCTGTAATGATTTATCATATATTTTTAGGCTGTATATGCGTAGATATCCCGGAGGATGGGGTTAGACCAGGGGCGTAGTTAGGGGCGGCGGGACGGCCGCCCCCCTGAGGGCCCGAAGGGCCTCCTGAGGACACGAGCCGCGCGACGACGGTTCGCTCGCACTATGATCTGTGGCTAAAATTGAAATTTTATACCAGACAGGCCCTGTTAGCCCTCTTAGCATTCTATTCTGTAAAAGTTGGCCTTTACCCATCAGGCCTTTTGCGCTGTCGCAGGAACCCTTTCGGGCGCCGCCCTCCTGAGCGAAATCCTAGCTACGCCCTGTTAGGACCTTTTGATGTTTAGATCTCCGTAGGATTTGTATTATAATTTTTATTACCATGTCGTCTAGTTTTCTGATATGTTCGTATTACAGGGGTAAATAGAACTATCTGATGTTACATTTAATTGTTTTAATATTATTGAATTATTTAATGGTTGTTGTTTCGTAGTTTAATTAATCAACTGTTTTGATTAAATTGATTACAATGGTGGGACGTTGAATGAAATGCCATTTTATCCTGATTTTGTATAATCATGTGTTAATTTGTTCCATGGCCAATATTTAGTGACGAAGGAGCTTGTATTCATTTTTCGTTACGACAACTTAATACATCAAACAAGCCCTATTGTGTGGTACAAATAGGTTCTGGTCCAGACCCCCCCGAAAAAATGCGCTAACTTTTATTTCCGGTGTTTTGTCATAAGTTACCCAAGATAAATGACTCAATATAATGTAACAAGTAAGCCCTAACTGTCATAATCAGGTACTAAACAATAATCTTGCATTTGTTACATAACTATACGCCATTTATCTGGGGCGTATTTCAAGGCCTGTAGGTATCTTCTGACAAAAACGCTGGCACCAAAAGCTCTCAGATTTTTGTACGAGTGTCAGGACAAACACCACACCAAGTCAGTGTTACCCCACCCACGACCCCTTGATCAAGGAGACACACCTTGGTTTTTTACTGACTCAGAAAACATCCCGAACTCAGGCTGTCTCTATCACAAATCCCCCAGAAAACGAACCGCTGCCGTGACCCGGATTCGAACCGGGGTTATCGCGGCCACAACGCGAGGTCCTAACCACTAGACTATCACGGCTGAGAAATATTCCACCGTCAGGCAGGTTTCACCGCGCGCGTTTGCGCCACAGTGGCCCCCATACGTCTACTTCACAGCTATGTGATCGGCTCTGAGCATGAAGACTGGCCATGCCCTCCCCGCTGCCAGACCGGTAGCGGGGAGCCCGCGGTACTCCCAGTGTCACAGCTACCTCACTGCACTGACAGACGCAAGAGAACGCCGTTTGGGGTGGGGGGAGTAACGTGGGAAAGGTCGTAAAAACACAGTGTTTTTAAGAAAATCGCCAAAGTTTCGTCATTTTGGAGGGCCATAACCCTTTGCCCCCCTCAGTCTGGATCTACTAGTGTCTCAATGTACACACATTTTAGCTACTCTTCTTGCATACACTACATACATACACCGTTGTTTATGCTCGGCGAGATGATGATGAGTTCCTCCTCACGCACTGAAGATTTTCCTCCAATCGGTAATATCTGTGACGTTTCCCAAATGTTTTATGAATCGTTAGTGATTTCACAACATAATGGCATTAACGGGACAACGGGTGGCATTATCGTTGTTGTACACTTCCTTTTTTTAACGATCATTTAAAGGCATTTTTAGCTAATTCGAGGTCTGGTTACTTGACTGAGAATTATTGATATTTACTCCCGATTCTGATGAAGGGCGCCCAATATATAATCTTCGTGCTTTTACATTTCCGATTCAGCAAATCTTAGCAACTCATACACCGTATACTTGCACTAAATACACTGCACCGTACATACATGAAATATTGAGTCAGAAAGTGGTCTTGGCATTCACAAACAATTCAACTTGAAGGAGGGGATGACGCCAGTGTATGAACAAATGGATTTGACAGCAGGTGATCGGTCTAAAATTTGGACGCTGGCACTGGATACTTTTCATAACGAGTATGCTGAAACACATCTCATACTGGGCCCGCCCAGTGCTTCAAAATATATTGGGGGATTTTTAATATCGAAGGCCTAGGGTCAGATACACATCCTAGCCTCTCCATTGGAAATGCATGGTGAAAACGGGAATTTGGTGAAAATGGCTCTACTTGAGTAGATGCAGCTTACAATACCTTCTTATTCTCCGAATTGTAGGATCCTAGGCCCCTTTCCAGGTTCATGTCGCAGGTTTGGACTTGCGACCTCTAAGAATTTTGGACTGATAAAGCAGGTTTTCAGACTTGGGTAATAACTTTGCAGGATATTATGATAAAAGTTTTTGTTTTGATATAATTAGGCTTTGATTATTATTGCGATTCCATGGATATTCATATTGACTATACTAGATCCGATGGTGATGTTGACCTGACTTTAGGTCCGGTCATTCTTATATTTTGACCAAGTATAGTAATAATATACATCACTCGATTCTCCGTAACGAGAGGAAGCGAATGGTGCTTATCAATCCATTATAACTAAACTTTGTCAGGCGCTAGAGCCCAGAAGCTCTTCTCGAACATGTCACCTTATTTGACCTGTTATGACCTCAAATTGACCGGAGGCAAGAAGTGATTATTGTAGTTTCTTCATGAATGTTCATGAGCTATCCACCAGCGTTCGCGTTTTCTTGCTATCCCGCATAGGAGCCGAGTTCCAGGAGGGCTGTTCAAACACCCCCGCCTACCAGGACCAAGGTGGCTCGGAGGCCCACCGGGGCGGGGGTTAATGGCTGCTTTCTCCCATACTTGCATTGTATCACACCATACTTTCGCCATAACATACACTTAACGTGCACGCATTTCAAAATTGCAAGCACGGGCATTAGCAACGAAGCCGTCATGGTATCGAAACCTTTTCCACGCATTCATACTTTTTGGAGAGTCAATCCATAGGCGGAGCCAGCGGGGAGGAGGACGCTTGCTTCCCCCTCCCGATCAACCCTTAGCGTCCCTTAAAATGGTCACGGCGCCCCCTGAAACGTCGCTTCCCATCCCATTCACCTGCCAGGGATGCAGGTATCGGCGTCCCTGTAATAGGATTTGGCGCCCATCTGCTTTTCCACCATGGGTATTCCTTCCAGTGACTTAACACCTTCCTTCACATACCCGTCGTGCCTCTCATTTCCCAGCACCGACAGTGTTGCCGCAGTCGCTAGGTTGACAGCTCGCCCTTTACTTGGACTGTGACTTTCTGGCTGGCTGTGCACAAAGCTTTGATTTCATTGTCAGCAAAAACGGACGGTTCCGGTCCAGCGCTGGTATGTTTAGAAGCTGGCTTCAAAGTCCACGGATTAGATCAATAGGTAATAAAAAACGTATTAAAGGTGATGAAAGAGCAAGGTTTCATCGTTAGTGTAGGCCAGCGTAAGAATCGCAGCCAGATTGTAGAACGAGCTTTGAAACTGGCGACGGAAATCTCACATTCAGTATTGAGATTCGAGAGGCACGGCGGGTACAGAAAGGCAGGCATAAATACACGAGAGCCATCTCCGTTTGTGAATACAAAGAGTAAAAGGTCTCTATCGATAAAACGGAAATATGTTGAAAACTTGCGGTGTAGTACTGACTTCATTACTAATGCCTGTGCTTGCGATGTTTAACAGGGCAGATGACTAGGTATGGTAAAATAAAAGTATTGGATAAAACAGTCATTTAACACGACACGCATTGGATAAAACAGTCCAGGGCAGATGACTAGGTATGGTAAAATAAAAGTATTGGATAAAACAAAAACAGTCATTTAACACGACACGCATTGGATAAAACAGTCATTTAACTCAACACGTCATCAATGGAAGCAAAACTTCGCTCTTAACCCTATTTCCGTCAGGCTCCCGGCAACCCCTATTTCCGGCAGGGGGGGCAATATTGGCCCCTAAGATCTCGTAATCTAACCGGCCGATTTTGAAAATTCAAAGTGCCATAGATTCCTCTGCTGCTAAACTTTATTTTGAAAAAAAGAAAATTTCAAAATTCTTATTTTTGAGGAGAAGGTCGTGCAAAATATACAATTTTTGTGTATTTTTTAGATTTTCCATAACCCTTGTCTCTGTTGTACGATTTTCACAAAACTAGTTCAAATTTACAAATAATTGACCCAAAATTTTCATATACTCGAGTTACGCAAAAATTCGAAATTCAATGGCAGTTCCAGGACCAGGACTATGAGGGGAAATATATACAACCTAAAAAGTTTTTGTTACGCGGATTAGAAGCCGTCATATACTGCTTGGCATCTTTGACACATAAATAAATGAGAAAAAAAGTGAAAAACTCATCAGGGGCGGATGCAGTAAGGTAAAACAGTGGGGTAAAATACATACCAACAATATGCGAATGGTATGCATGAGTATATTAGTCCCTCGACTAGTTGAAATTTAATTTCTGATAATTTTTACCCTCCCATGGCAGCTCTGGGAAAGGGGGTGACATAGGCGGATCAAGGACTCGTCGTGGGGGGGTGGGGGTGATTGGAAACACATTTTCAATATTCAACGATATTGAGTCGCGGCGGTGATACTGGCTGGGAATATACATTTTGAAAATGTGTAGTGACTGGACACGCCTCTGGTAATCTAGAATTGGGTTATAACTATTTTGAATTTTCATATACCCAATTGTATTCGCCCTGACACGGCTGTAAGCAGTCTTCTCACTTATTAACGTTTAGTCCTTCTTGATAACATTCCCCCATTTTGAACTGCTGTAACCGCCCCTGATGAATACAAATAGTGACAATTGTGAATGCACTATCATCTCACATAAAAAATGATATAATAAAACCATATAACTGGTATCAGGATCAGCAGAGACGGCTTCCTTTTACAAAAAAACCATCGCATACGATAATACTTGGTTTGTGGATAGAACCTCCCCAAAAACCCAGCCATAGCTCCGCCCCTGGTAAATATATAATCTTGAAAATTTCAGAAAACCTGCCTGTAATAGTTTTAGGAAAAGTCAGGAAGTTTCAAAGTTCTATCGCAAGCCGTTTCGGAGATATTCTCGAAAAACCTGAAGGGGGGGCAATATTAGCCCCCTGCCGGAAATAGGGTTAAGGCTTGAGTGCTTCACCCGACCGTGTTTATCCTTTTGGGGTCGTAGATATATTTTCGAAGACCTAATACCCGGGGGCAAAGTGCCAAAAGCTGTCCGGCGTGTTGTAAAAGGTTGTTGCACAGAAATGAAATCCCTGGAGATTCAGGATCATGACCCTGGGTGGACAACCGATACAGCGCCTACTCGTTGTCCGCAGGAGGTGCATTTGTCAAAGGATGCACGCGCAAAATCGGCCCTTGCCTCTTGGACTTAAACGGCTTATAACTAAACTAAAAAGAACGTTGGTGGCAAAAACATAATTTAATTTTCAAGCTCAAAATACACTGCTTCTACACATGTCAGTTTGTGTATTCTGGTTTGGTCCTATCACGTCATTTTTGGCACGTGCAGCTCAGCGAAAGAGGTGTACGTCAACACCCCTTCTGGCTCAAAACCTGTATCTCTGTATGGGTTAAACGAACAGCCGTGAAACTTTGCATACATGTTGCTTAACATGTTCGGTATAATCGCTCCAACAATGCTTTAGACACCTAGAAGAGGTATTGAGATATGACGTCATATCTGAGCGCATGCAAATGCACTGTTTTCAAGCCAATTGGGTAACTTTGTCCGAGATGTTAGCTTCTTGCTTCAGTGCTGGTAATAACTGATTGGATAAGCAAATAGTTCCAAATGGTATCTTCCTGATTGAAATCAACCATTGTTCTCCATAGTATATAGGAAATTGTACAATGGGTGTTCTGCCCCAATCCTCCAGCACGTGCAAAATCGCCTGAGGGGACATCGTTACACCCCTTTCAGTTAAACTCAAGTAGATTAAACTCAGTTCAGTTAACAAACACCAAATTTGGCAGATGTAATGCTGCACATGTTTGATATATTAACACAAAGATTTGTGAGACTATAAGGACTATTGCAAAAGTTTTGGCCATTCATCAAAACACACGTATATGTGTGGTCCAACGCAAAATGTAGCGCACTGCAGTACCCTTATTGGCAGTAATGTTTGGGAGTAATTTAGTCCGCCTGTAGTTATTATGTGCCGCATTGCAGCTCACGTCTGAAAACTGAGGAGGTATGATGTGTGCCTAAGCATATGTTCCCTGGTATGAACGGTAGCGCAGGGTACCCCCGTGTTTGCCCGGACTCTTCCATTGTAGCACCAAACCTTAGGAGGCGAGATCAAAAGATCATTACCCACATTTGACCTTCATAGCCCACGTCCAAAGATATATTCCATGCAAATACCAGACCATGCTTGCTTCTGTCGCTAAGGTCGACTTTGAACTTTTTACAAAAAAGATTACCGAAAGAAATAGCGCGGGAAGCTTGCAAATGGCGAAACACTAAAAAACACGAGAAGGACGCCAGCGGAGAATGCCGACATTGAACATCTCGTCAGTTTGTAAGTAAGACGTTAGGCTTAGAAATGTTGAAATATATTATTTTCTAGGTCATCTCCAATAGGGTTGTTAAAGAGGCACCGCAAAAAAGTGAATACACGTGCGCAGGGTTGATGTATTGTATACAAGTCTTACACGAGTAGCTCGCTGGGCTGGTACAAGTCTTACACGAGTGCTGGGCGCGCCGAAGCTGATGAGGACCCCTGAGCTGGTATGGGGCTCATTAGCTAATTAAGTGCTTCCTGACTTGATCTGGTACCCCTGAGCTGGTCGGGACCACTGAGCGTTATGTTCTGAGCGTTATGTTCTGAGCACTGAGCGTTATTATCTGGTCCCCTGAGCTGATAAGGTGCTCCCTGAGCTGATCTAGGCCCTTGCTCTGGTCTAGGGGATAGGAGCTGATCTGGGCCCCCGAGCGGATAACTCTGGTGCCCCTGAACAGATATGTTGCCGCCTGAGCTGAAATAATGCACCCTGAGTCGATCTCCTGAGCCCTTATTGTGCCTCCAGAACTCATATTATGCCCTCTGAGCTAGTCGGGTACCGCCTGAGCTAATCAGGTGCCCTTTAAGCTGATCTGAGCCTCCTGGGTTGATAAAATATCCTGAGAAGGTCTGGATCTCTGAGCTGGTATGGGGCTCCTGAGCTGATTAAGAGCCTCCTGACTTGATCTGGTACCCGGAGCTAATCTGGGCAATGTCTTGGTCGTTCTGGTGCCTCCTGAACCATAATTGTTCCTCCTGAGCCCATATGATGCCCTCCGAGCTATTCTGATCCCTCTAGAGCTAATATGGTGCTCTTTGAGCTAATCTGGTACCCTTTGAGCTCACCTGGGCCTCCTGAGTTGATTATGTGATAACCTGAGCAGCTCTGGGCTCCTGAGCTGATCGGGATCCCTGAGCTGATAAAAGGTTCCTAAGCGGATTTAGTGTCCCTTACTTGATCTTGTCCCCTGACCTGACTTATAGCCCCTGAACTGATTGGAGGCCCAAGATCGGATCTGGCTCCTGGGGGTACCCTGAGCTGGTATGGGGCTTGGGGGTACCCTGAGCTGGTCTGGGCGCTGAGCCTGTTAGGAGTTCCCTAAGTTGGCCTGAAGCCCCTTGAGATGATCGGGCGCCTTAAAGTGTTACGGGGCTCATTGAGCTGGTTCAAGGCCCTATGAGCCTACCTGGGGCTCATTAAGCTAGTCTGATAAACCCATCTCTAGGGACCACTGAGCTTGTCTAGTCTCTGGGCGAAGCATGAGCTGCGCTGGTGAGCTCTGGTCCACATCAGAGGTCCCTGAGCTGATCTTGAATAGGTAGAGAATAAGAATACAAGGCCAGCTTCCATAAACTCGGGATGCCACTGAGCTAGTCTAATCCCTGGAGGCACAACTGGGGGGCGGCTGCTTTGGAGGGCTCTGATCACACTAGGGTACCGCTGAACTGATCTTGAATAGATGGGGAATAAGAACACATTGCAAACTCCCCTTGTAAAATGGAGCTTGGGAGGAATGAGCCATCGCTAAGACGTCTTGTGATGCTTAGGCAACCTTAATTATATACATTGACTACTATACTGGTGGATTCTAGGGAGTGGCGATAAAAAGGTGGCACGCGACTAGCTGGGACGGCATCAGATGGGCTCAGGAGGCACAATAATGGCCCAGGAGGCCCAAGATCGACCCAGGGTGCATCGGGCTCAGGAGGAAAAATATGGTTCAGGAGGCACCAGATCGAATCCGGGAGCAGTAGTTCAGCTAAGCGATCCTCGACCAAGAAGTGGCCCAGATTAGCTCGGGGTACCAGATCAGACCAGGAGGCACTTGATCAGCTCAGGAGCCCCATACCAGCTCAGGAGCCCAGACCTTCTCAGGATATCATTTTATTAACCCAGGAGGCTCAGATCAGCTTAAAGAGCACCTGATTAGCTCAGGGGGCAACGACTAGCTCAGAGGGCATAATATGAGTTCAGGAGGCACAATAAGGGCTCAGGAGATCGACTCAGGGTGCATTATTTCAGCTCATGCGGCAACATATCTGTTCAGGGGCACCAGATTTATCCGCTCGGGGGCCTATATCAGCTCCTATCCCCTAGACCAGAGCAGGGGCCTAGATCAGCTCAGGGAGCACCTTATCAGCTCAGGGGACAAGGGATTAGCTCAGTGGTCCCGATCAGCTCAGGGGTACCAGATCAAGTCAGGAAGCACTTAATTAGCTCAGGAGCCCCATACCAGCTCAGGGGTCCTCATCAGCTTCGGCGGGCCCAGCTCAGCTGAGGGCCCCAGAGCTGCTCAGGAAATCACGTTATCAATTCGCAAGTAGGCTCAGATTAGCTTACTTGCGTATCTACTTGCTTTTTTATTATCAAAGAGACGCTTCCTGTCAGTATAATGACAGAGCTCTTTTCATGAAAATACCGATTCTGATATCGGGGATGCCACTTCTTTCTCTGACTGACAATTTTCTGATAATGCGCCATCGCAGATTGTTCGAAAAACATTACCGTGGCGAATCTTTGTGAAATTTAATCTTATCTCCCACTCAACGTAGCATAAATTGTCTGCAATATTATCTTGGAAAATGATGCGCCCTGCATATTTTGTACTCAAATCACTGCGAGTCCTTTTTTAACTGGCGTGCTGAGCAACTGTCTTGCGTTTCTCGGGTAATAGTGACATTTTTGTCGCATTTTTGCGCTCATCAGAGCTGCTAGAACATAAACGTTATTTGTCAAGGCTATGCATCTTGGTTCCAAGACTCTCCCTACGAAAAAAATGCAGCTAAAATATGATAGATCATGATATTTTAATCAGGTCCCACAATGTAATATCTATTCAGGACCCAAAGTCTAGCAGCAAACACAACATTCCATCGCTTCAAATCCATTCTAACCTCGAGTTACTCGTGTAAGACTTGTATACAATACATCAACCCTGCGCACGTGGATTCACTTTTTTGCGGTGCCTCTTTAACAACCCCATTAGAGATGACCTAGAAAATAATATATTTCAACATTTCTAAGCCCAACGACTTACTTCCTAACTGACGAGATGTTCAATGTCGGCATTGTCCGCTGGCGTCTTTCTCGTGTTTTTTAGTGTTTCGCCATTTGCAAGCTTCCCGCGCATTTTCTTTCGGTAATCTTTTTTTGGAAAAAAGTTCAAAGTCGACCTTAGTTAGCGACAGAAGCAAGCATGGTGTGGCATTTGCATGTAATATATCTTTGGACGTGGGCTATGAAAGTGAAATGTGGGTACTGATCTTTTGATCTCAACTCCTAAGGTCTGGTGCTACAATGGAAGAGACCGGGCAAACACGGGGGGGTACCCTGCGCTACTGTTCATACCAGGGAACATATGCTCAGGCGCACAGCATACCTCTTCAGTTTTCAGACAGGAGCTGCAATGCGGCACATAATAACTACAGGCGGACTAAATTACTCCCAAACATTACTGCGAATAAGGGTACTGCAGTGCTCTACATTTTGCATTGGACGACACATATACGTGCGCTTTGATGAATGGCCATAACTTTTGCAATAGTCATTATAGTCTCACAAAACTTTGTGTTAATATATCAAACATGTGCAGCATTACATCTGCCAAATTTGGTGTTCGTTAACTGAACTGAGTTTAATCTACTTGAGTTTAACTGAAAGGGGTGTAACGATGTCCCTCAGGCGATTTTGCACGTGCTGGAGGATTGGGCAGAACACCCATTGTACAATTTCCTATATACTATGGAGAACAATGGTTGATTTCAATCAGGAAGATACCATTTGGAACTATTTGCTTATCCAATCAGTTATTACCAGCACTGAAGCAAGAAGCTAACATCTCGGACAGAGTTACCCAATTGGCTTGAAAACAGTGCATTTGCATGCGCTCAGATATGACGTCATATCTCAATAACTCTTCTAGGTGTCTAAACCATTGTTGGAGCGATTATACCGAACATGTTAAGCAACATGTATGCAAAGTTTCACGGCTGTTCGTTTAACCCATACAGAGATACAGGTTTTGAGCCAGAAGGGGTGTTGACGTACACCTCTTTCGCTGAGCTGCACGTGCCAAAAATGACGTGATAGGACCAAACCAGAATACGCAAACTGACATGTGCAGAAGCAGTGTATTTTGAGCTTGAAAATTAAATTATGTTTTTGCCACCAACGGTCTTTTTTAGCTTAGTTATAAGCCGTTTAAGTCCAAGAGGCAAGGGCCGATTTTGCGCGTGCATCCTTTGACAAATGCACCTCCTGCGGACAATGAGTAAGCGCTGTATCGGTTGTCCACCCAGGGTCATGATCCTGAATCTTCAGGGATTTCATTTCTGTGCAACAACCTTTTACAACACGCCGGACAGCTTTTGGCACTTTGCCCCCGGGTATAACGTCTGTATATGAAGGCTGAGATCAGCGTGGGAGCAAGGTTATGATCCTAGCGAACCTGGCAACCCTAATGCAGCTGGAAAATTATGGAATATTGAGTACACCTATGCAATGCTTTGCTGCCATCCAGGTATTAGCTTTACCGTTGCAGCTAGTTTTTTCCCTCCAAACTTCATTCTGTAACCCACTTCCCTAATAGGGACTCATTGGAGAGTCTGACACATGTCTAATAAGTAGCAGACACCTGCCTATTTACTAGCTGGAGGATATTATCTATCTCTCACATATGTAGGGTGATCTTCACCAGTGCCGGATCTCGGTCGATGATTGGAGGACAACGGAGTCCAAAATCGTAAAAAAACAAACGGTGTTTGAATACAATTTGGGAAAATCAGGTTTTGGGGTTGGGGGAAATTCCTTTTTAATCCCCCTGGATGCGCGCACGCTCCCAGGCTTCAAACTACACGTAATCCTCTTTGACAGCAAGTCTAAACCACCATACAGTAGCACCAGGCTTTCCCTATGGCTATGGAGACTGCAACACCGGAAAACCTCCCAAACAACCGCTCATAAATTCTAAAGCTCACTAATGTTCCCTTGGTCCGAATTTTAAAATTAGTTCCATTCTGAATTCCCTGTGACGAGGCTCTTTCGATCAAGCCCTTCGATATCACTCTTCTTAAATGCACACGCTTCCTGACCCAATTACAGGCGTTGCTGTCCCGCTGTGCGGTTTCACCTGTGGTTATGCTGTGCCGCACGACCGTGCCTGTAAGCAAACTGTGCCGCTCAACATACCCTGCGTACAGCGGGACAGCATACCCTTTGAGGGTATCCAGCTGTACTTCCCGGCGTGACCGGCGCGGTCGACAACGCTAGCAGCACGTGCTGGCGCGCGCCGCTATCAACTTTAACCCTTGCCCCGGTGGCGGGTACGAGCCACCTTCGCCCTGGTGGGGGGGGCTAAAGAAGACCCCCAAGATCTAAATTACTAAGAGAACTAGAAAAAAGCGCAAAACGGCAATCGAAAGCTCTTCGAAAATGATATCGAAAATACTTCGGTCATTTTTCTTGTCAGGTCAATATCAAGGTCACCAGAGGTCAAAATAGGTCAAAATCGCTAATATGACGTGTACTAAGAAAACCTCATATATCTCAGAAACTATGATAGCTGGAAACATTTTTCTAACACCATTCGAAAGCTCTTGAGATGCGCTTTCATTGCAGTGGCATTCATTTTCGTGTCAGTTCAAATCCTAGGAAGCTACAGGTCACTGAATATTGGGCATATTCTTGGGAATGTCCATAGCCACCCATGCATAAGGGCGCTTACTTTTCACTAATAGCTTCCAAACCAAACAAGATACAACCATAGTTTATACACCATTACAATCCTCTCGTCAATACAAATCGAATGATATATGATTTTGCTATGCCAGGTCAAATTTAAGAATTTGACCTGACCCAGGTCAACGGTCTGGCCCAACTTGACCTGGTATAGTCATGATGTATATCATTTGACTTGCAGTGACTATACAAACACTTTGGTGACAAAATAAAGGTTCTAATATAGTTTATTTAAAATTTATAGAGTAAAACACCAAAAAATGGTTATTTGACCTAAGGTGACCTTTTAAAGGTCACAAGTCAAAAGCGTTTGGCATCAACTTCAGAAATGGGCTAAGAGCAGGTCGTAACCGATGTTTGAAGTTGATTCCATCCATACTTACTGAGAAAAGCTCATTTTGTGATTTTCCACATGTATTTAAAATGGGGAGGTCATGCTCTGCACATTACCTTAGGTCACCAATATCAAAAATCCCGGAACAAATGTTGTAGCTCCTGGTGAGCCCAATATGTGGTATGGGTTTGAACTTGATCGAATAGCCCCTCTTTTAGTTATGCGGTCCTAAGCATTTTTTGAGGTGAGGTCACTTCGCCTGGCCTGGTGACCTGACCTGATATGACCTTGAGCTGAAATTTTCAGGAAATATGTAAAAATGATGAAGGAACAGTGAGACAAAGTTTGGCGGCGCTGCGCGCCGCCGCTTTTTGGTTGCTTTGGAAAAACCCGAGGGGGTCTAAAGGGACCCCACCCGGCGAAGATTAATTTTTGCACCTTATCTTGCTATTTTTTTTATAAATTTTGCCCAAGCTGTCCTCAGTTCGGTTTTTGGAGTCACGTTCTCACTAAATTAATCAAGGGACTTGTCACGGATCCCCGACGCCACCACCTGAACGAGCAACTACTACAATGAAGGGTTAATTTAGAAGCCACAGTTTAACGTCCTACAAGGCACAGGGACGGCCGCCCCGCTCAGGCCAGCCTCTCACCAGTCAGTTCCCAGCCGACCTACGTTGGGTAAACTATTGAGCGCCGGAGCGTCTCAAGGGAGCCGATCCCAAGCCTGGACATGCACTGCCACTGCATGTTTCTGAGCAGCTGATATTGGTTTAGCACAACGCTCTACCAACTGAGCTACCGGAGCGGCCGATATTGGTTTGTTTTCCGGAACTTGAACAGACAAATGTTATCCACAGAAATTCAATCGAAACGATGTAATGTTTTATAGGCGGTGTTGAACTCTGGCTACATCATTGTTTCCAGGTTTGCTATTGTGTTGCGTTCATCTATTTTCCATGGTTGACGAAAATCAATTTTAAACAAGGATCACAAAATAAACGAATGGCACAATTTTCTCTGCACACCAGTTCAAACTACACTTTTTCATCAAACAAATTGTATCTGTCTAATCCAACCCGCATTTATAATGCCATTGGGGATACTGCAGTGCAGGTCAACGTGAAACCCCTTTCAGCGCAGGAGATAAAACCTTCATTTACGAGCAATTTCAAGCCTGGGCCAGAAGGCATATTAAATAGCAAGCCCACTATATTAACGTTACTAGAGCACTCACCGCTTTACAACATCCCACCAGAGGGAAGCTCTTAAACTTGCACGTTACAGCCCGCTAAAGTTGAAACTCATTATCATGTTGATTTTACGAATCTATGCATTCCTACGGATACTGGACGTCACAAAATCATTAATGCCAGGGTGGCCGTACCTTACTGGGATTATTGGCTTCTGTCGCTGAGGCCAGCTCTGCTCGGCTGCCCGTTTCAACACTGAAACCACCAGCTGGCACTCAGACAGCTGCATAGCTGTAAAACAGCCATGCAAGCTTCGCCAGGCGACTGAAGAGCTTTAGTGTGGCTGTGTAGCTGCCAAACTGGATTCCTCCCGTCTCTTTAAAGACGCTGCAGTAGAACCGGCGCCGTTTCACCCCTATCTTCAGATGCAGTATTTACGGCAGGAACGTTTATTTTCCCTCCCTTCGTACGCTGCAGTGGCAGCGGGACCATTTTTGTTCTCTCTATAAAGGCGATTAAATGATGCAAGACCTTTTGTGTTCCCTCCCTTGTTAGCAAGACAGCAAGACACGAAACACGGTGATAATACCGGAACCATTTGTGTTCCCTCTCTACATAAGTAATACAAACGGTGGGACCGTTTCTGCTCCCGACTCCAGAAGCTGTAATCACAGTGGGATCGCTTCTGTTCCCTCTCACAGATGCAATAGCGATGGTGGGACCGTTTATTCCCTTTACGGTAGGAGGAACGTTTATTTTTCCTCCCTTCATACGTTGCAGTGACAGTGGGACCGTTTCCCTCTCTCCTCTCTCTCTCTCTCTCTCTCTCTCTCTCTCTCTCTCTCTCTCTCTCTCTCTCTCTCTCTCTCTCGCTGTTGTGATGGCGGTACCGTTTCTGTCACCTCTCACAGATGCGGTTGTGACGGCGGGGCCGTTTCTGTTCCCTCTCACAGACACAGTTGTGACGGCGGGGCCGTTTCTGTTGCCTCTCACAGACGCGGTTGTGACGGCGGGACCGTTTCTGTTGCCTCTCACAGACGCGGTTGTGACGGTGGGACCGTTTATTCCCCCTCTCACAGACGCGGTTGTGACGGCGGGAGCCTCTCACAGACGCGGTCGTGACGGCGGGACCGTTTCTGTTCCCTCTCACAGACGCAGTTGTGACGGTGGGACCGTTTATTTCCCCCTCACGGACGTGGTTGTGACGGCGGGACCGTTTCTGTTGCCTCTCACAGACACAGTTGTGACGGCGGGGCCGTTTCTGTTGCCTCTCACAGACGCGGTTGTGACGGTGGGACCGTTTATTCCCCCTCTCACAGACGCAGTTGTGACGGCGGGACCGTTTCTGTTGCCTCTCACAGACGCGGTTGTGACGGCGGGGCCGTTTCTGTTGCCTCTCACAGACGCGGTTGTGACGGCGGGACCGTTTCTGTTCGCCGGCGCTGCCGTGCTGCTCACCGCTGAGATCTGCTACACGGTGGGACACGCCTTTCGCCGCAGGAGGCTCCTCAGCTTTATTGGAGGCGTCAACTTCGTTCTAGCTGGTGAGAAGTGCCGTAATGGTCGGCTCGGAACTATAAAACATTGCCAGCCTAGTTTCTAGCTTCCGACAGTTTCCAACAACTTCCCCGGGCTGGAGAGGGAAACACTGGTGGAGCACTCCACGATATTATCTTCCAAGAGCCACAAAATATAATATACCCACTGTCTGGTGTTGAGGAGGATAGGGAACTGCGTCGCAAATTTGCGGCGTCATTGTAACGTTGTAGGCATAAACACAGCGATAAAAATCATCTCACAATGGTTGGAATATCATTGAAAGTACCATTAAAACAGTTGAAGTGCCTTTTGCGTCTTAAAATAGTCATTACTACTTTCTAAGCTGTAATGGAGAGTAATGCCACCGGGTAGCTGTCTGATGGGGGAGGGGCGGGGATGGTGGCAGCCCGAGGTAGTGTTCATCTCGTGCTGTCACCTGCGTCTCGTAACCGACCTCCTCAGATGATTGATACAGTTCGAATCAGCTGAATATGTAATGTTCGCCTCCCCCGCCCCATCTTGCACATTGTTAAACATAACAAACCCTTGCCCCGGTGGCGGGTATGAGCCACCTTCGCCCTGGTGGGGAAGGGGGGCTAAAAAAGACCCCCGACGATCTCAAAAACCAAGAGAGCTAGAAAAAGCGCAAAACGGCAATCGAAAGCTCTTCAAAGATTATATCGAAAATACTTTGGTCATTTTCATAGTCAGGTCAATATCAAGGTCACCAGAGGTCAAAATAGGTCAAAATTGCTAATTTGAGGTGTACTAAGAAAATCACATATATCTGAGAAGCTATGATAGCTAGAAACATTTCATTAAAACCATTCGAAAGCTCTTGAATTGCTCTTTCATTAAGTACCATTAATTTCCGTGTCAGGTCAAAGCCTAGGGAGCTACAGGTCACTGAATATTGGAAATGTTCTTGGTATTGTCCATAGCCACCCATGCATAAGAGCGTTTCCTTTTTCGCTAATAAATCCCAAACCAAGCACGATGCAGCCATAGTTGATGCACCATTGCAATATTCTCGTCAATACAAATCGAATGATATATAATATTGCTATGCCAGGTCAAATTTGACAATTTGACCTGACCCCGGTCAAATGTAATTTGACCTCAATATTCAAAGGTCTGACCCAACTTGACCTGGTATAGTCATGATGTATATCGTTTGACTTGCAGTGACTATAAAAAATACTTTGGTGATAAAATAAAAGTTCTATCTTTGTTTATTCAAAATTTATAGAGTAAAACACCAAAAAATGCTTATTTGACCTAAGGTGACCTTTCAAACGTCACAAGCCACATTTTTTGCCATCAACTTCAGAAATGAAGCAAGAGCAAGTCGCAAACGATGTTTGAAGTTGGTTCCATCCATACTTACTAAGAAAAGCTCATTTCGTGATTTTCTCCATGTATTTACAATGGGAAGGTCATGCTCTGCACATGACCTTAGGTCACCAATATGAAAAATCCCAGAGCGCATGTTGTAACTCCTGGTGGGCCCAATATGTGGTATGAGTTTCAACTTGTTCAATTAACCCGCCTTTTAGTTATGCAGTCTTAAGAATTTTTTGAGGTGAGGCTACTTCACCTGGCCTGGTGACCTAACCTGATATGACCTTAAGCTGAAATTTTTAGGGAAGATGTAAAAATGATAAAGAAACAGCTAGAGCAAGTTTGGTGGCGCTGCGCGCCGCCGTTTTTTGGTTGCTTCGGAAAAACCCGAGGGGTCTAAAAATACCCACACCCGGGCGAAGGTTAAGTCGTCACAAAGCCCTGTCATTTCTTCTATATGTGATCTGGACGATAGGTGATCGGGGCTGCATCATCTGCGGCAGCTCAAGCGCACTAACAAAACACAACAGTAGGTGTGATCCGGGAGGGAAAATACACCAACCCCTTGAGTGGGAACAAACGGAGAAAAATTTCCACCCATAACGAGTTCAACCGCTCGATTCTCTGATGTCACGATTACACCATCCCACCGCCACGTCACCCCCAAGGGCGAGGTCGACACCAGAGCATAGGCGGGTCACCGGCTCCGGGCGTCCCTCTGTGATGATACTGGAATTATGGGGCTTAATGATGCCTTGTAACAAATTACAAGGCATCATCAAGTCCCAGAACCCTAGTTTAGTAGTTTAGTTTATCAGTTGCAGTTTTCTTAAAACCCCTAAAATCATAGAAAGGCTAATGTTATAATATTTTCATTATAAAAATAATTATGTTGATTATATAAAAGGTTCATTTCTATAATATGTTGCTTGCAAAGCAAAATCTTTCATAAAGACAAATTTGGTCTTCAAAGAGCTTAAAACCTTCTTGTTGCCTCAGGGCAAACATAAACAAATGCAATGAACTTCCTGTCCTCATCTAAGCCTCGCCTTCATCTCCGCTCGAGAGAGATGGTTTTGAGGGTGTCAAAGCAGGCTACCGGTTTTGAGGGTATCAATGCAGGTTACCGATTTTGAGGGTGTCAGTGCAGGCTACCGATTTTGAGGGTGTCATTTTGGAAACAGACAAGAATTCAAGCAACGATCTTCGCGCCGGTGGTTTACCAGTGGCTACGACATTGCGAGACAGAGATAGTAATAGAAGCCACCCTCAACAATGTCAGGTCCGTGCCCACAAAAGTCTGCCCGGGACACCTGTGCGGGTCGTTCACAATATGTGTGCAGGTACAAAGCTGGACGACAATCTGTACACGGCCCTTAAAGTGCAGCTGCGCATCTGCAGTGTGTGACAGGCTTCTGCTGTGTGGGTTATCTCCCGAGCACGGAACATGTCAAGAACTGACGGTACCACGACAGCAGCTGAGTGGCTGTCCTGCGCTGGGCATGCTGGGTAGGCCCACTATAATGCAGTCGGCCATTACGAACATTGGCGGTACAACTGGAGCCAACGTGGGCCACTGTTTCGTGCTGATCCAGGGGAAGAATTTTTACTGTACCCAAAACCAGGTATTGACTCCAGAGCGTAATAAAATCGAGATGATATGTTAAAGTCAATTTGCATGAAGCTTGCAGTCAATGTTCAAGATCACAGGTCAGTTATAGCAGCATTATCAAGATCATTGGCGTCATCACTTTCGGTCAGATGTCATCACCCAGTATGACGTATAGTTACGTTATGAAGTCGTGGAGAAGGCTACACATTGCTCAGGTCAATGTTACAGGTCAAGGTCTAGAGTTCTGAGTTAAGACTAGGTCCTCGCTTTCAGCTCAACGGCGGCTACTAAGCTAATTACAGTATTACTATGAGGAATATATAATATTATGACGGCATAGGTCAATGACTTTGAATGACATTATTCCCAAATTTTCAGAGAACATTACAGGGGACATCCCTCTATATTCCCAGCTTGTTTTCGATGTAGATATTTGTTGTTTCTTCGCCTAGTCGCGGTGTTTCTCAATAGATTCACAGCATGACCCAGGTTCCACCATTACGACTGTTTTTACCTTGAAGATATTGAACGAGGTAAATGAAAAGTAAGAAAAGTAACACGCCCCCCCTATCGATTCTGACATTTTACAGGTCCGGCATAATAGGGTTAATACAAAATTACTTCCAAAGGAAGATGGACCTCTCTCTCAGTTCCCATTAGTGTCAATAGCTCAGGCACAGCAACAATGATACCGGAGGCCCGTGGGGGCCATACTGCTGTCGCTGTTGTGTTTTATTGGGCACACCTCCCTGGTGTTACGACAGCATACGAAGCAGCATCCTTATAATGTGGCGTATTGGGCTTGAAAGTTGTGTACTATAGATGTCGTCGCCGGGTCACAAAATGATCCTCAGTTATTGCAGAAAATAATGGAGCACTCTCTCGGAATATGACTTCATCTCATGTGTCCGGAAGAACAAACTATCATCATAACTGCTGAATAAAAGAGGACCGTGTGGTGTTGAGCAAAATCCAGTTAGAAAACAACAGAGGCACCATTACCTAACAATCGGTGAGGTATCTTACCACATGCTATTACTGCATGGTCGAGAAGTAAAGACATATGCGAGCGACATGCAAAAATGAAGACATGTCTTACTTGTTAACCTGAATTTATGTCTTTTAATGGCAGGAAATTTGAGAAAAACAGCCTGCTCTTTTTAGAGCCTGTTCATGAAATGCAATTCTTGTATGCAAATTACTATATCGCTCCTTACTGAACGGACAGACACACAGTAGCGGATCCAGGACTTCATTTGGGGGAGCTAGGAGGCTCGAGCCTCCCCCACCATTGCCTCGGATCAGCCTCCGCCTATGTATTAATACGCGCATTGGCGGGGGCGGGTACCCGCCCCCTCGGGTTTTTCGGAGAGAGTAGAAAAACGGCGGCGCGTAGCGCCGCCGTACTTGACATACCTTTTTCCTTATCATTTTTACAACTTTTGCGAAAATTTTAAGGTTAGGTCATCTCAGGTCAGGTCACCAGTACAGGTCAAGTGACCTGACCTCAAAAAGTTTAAGATAGCATAAGTCGGAGCAGGATGAACTTATCCGGTTGAAACTCATATCACATAATGGGCCTACCGAGTTCTCTAAAATGTATCTTGGTACTTTTGATATCGATGACCTAAGGGCAGGTACGAGGCATGACCTCTCCATTGGAAATACATGGGAAAATGGTTTTTACTGAATAACTCAGTAACGGATGGTGATAGAGCGTTTATTTTAGCTGCATTAGACTCGCCTTGGCTTTTCGGTTCTAATGATATGCATTTTACATAATTTGACCCTGACCTCACCTCAGGTCAAGTCAAATTATATATCACTCGATTCGGCTTGCTGCGAGGATTCATACAGTTCAAGTCGTTGTGCTCTATCTTTACTTGTTCAGATGTAATGGCCGAAAAACTAAATTTACATGTTATCCCTATGACGGCATGTTTTGCCCTCTTATGACCTCAAATGTGACCTGACAAAAAATGGTTCAATTATTTTCGATGGAGAAGTGGATGGGCTACCCAAAGCCGTTTACCGTTTTTCGCTACCTACCGTGGTTCTCGAGATCTTAGAGGGCGGGTACCCGCCCCCTCGTCAATGCGAAGGTGGCTCAGACCCCCGTCAATGCGTGTGTTAAACATAGACACTCCGACATTTGGATTGGTGGCTTGATACCCTTAGCACCCCTTGTATCTGCCACTGCCTACATACATACATCCATACATGCATGCATACATACATGCATGCCGGTGCATACATGCATTCATAGATACAGGCCAGAATGTTAAGGTGTCAGACAGCTCCAATTACCTTTGCCTATCGTATTTATGCGGACAGAAGCAATTTGATACCGTGCAAGGGAGCGTGATATTGGTCACAATGCCGGAGAGCGCCGCGATCCGCTGTTTATTCCGACGTGCGGGAGTGAGGGAGAGAGAGAGAGAGAGAGAGAGAGAGAGAGAGAGAGAGAGAGACTGCTTTCTCTGGAGCAACGTCTATTTGGTGCACGCAGGGACCACGTGGGCGTTAACACGCGCAGTGGTGGGGGTCCTAAAGTGCCCCTCCACCTATTTTTCCGAGATGGCCCAAGGACCATTCACAGCCGGAAAACGCAACTTGGCTTACTTTGAGAGTTCATGAGCGCGTCAACTGGTGAAACATTTTTTTAAGTGGTCATTAATTTTACTCATAAACTTTAAAAAAAAATCAGACCTACATTCTGAGACCGTCGCAATCGCGCGGTCGCCCCAGTTTGCCTGCACTGTAGACCAAGAGGTGACATAATAAGGACATATAATTGGGTTTATATGCTAAGGCCACTTCATATGGAGGTCAAGGTTAAAGGTCACAGGTTAAGGTCGTTATAATCCTAGTGCTCCGGTCAGACGGCATCATTCAGTATGAAATATTTTATGCTATAACCTCATAGTTAAGGCTACTCATTGTCAAGGCCCAGGTCACAGGTCAAGGTCAAAGGTCTTTTCAACTTCAAACTCACTCTACTTTCCTGCCCAAAGGCTGCTATAGTGCCAATTATATTGGACATGGTTGGAAATACATCATGTTGTTACGTCCTAGGTCAGTGACCTTAAATGACCTAGACCTCAAACTTCTCAAAGCATATTTTGCGGGACCCTTTCACTATGACCTCAGTCAGTGTATTTCTGGTCTCTGCCGCATAATCAGGGCATTCCCATTAGGTCTCCATCATGGCCCTAATTTAACCTTTACGACTTCGTTTTGACCTTGAAGATATTGTCCTAGGTCAATGGAAACTTTTCACCATACTGATCGCCATCACCCCCACACAACCCCAAACGGGCGTTTTTCTAACCCTCTTAGTCTTTGAGATCTCTGGGGGCACTTTAGGATCCCCTCCACCGCGCGTTGACGCCAAACCCTTCTCCATTGTGCGTGTTAAACTGTCCGTGCTTGTTTGACGGAGAGGGGGGGCAACTTCGCGATTTCGACACGGGCACTCTGTGTTTCATAATACGCAAATCCTCGCGGCTCCACAGTCAAATCACCTGATGGTTCGCATCGTGACCGACGCGGGACAGCTCAACGGAGAATGCAACGCTAGGTGGCGAGGGACGACAGTTATCAGATATGACTGCTGCACAACGTGGCCGTGTCCATGTTTCTTCGGGAATTGTACATTTACATTTATTTGTAATAAATAGCTCCCAGATTTGTACCATGCCTTCTTTACAGCCCGGGGCACATACTGTACATACGCTAAAAAAGCCCAGCGTGGTTTTGATCACTCACAGGAGCACCGCCTCACGGCACAGCCAGAAGTCTGCCCGCCAAACTCACTGTCACAGGCTCAGTGGTTCGCAAAGTATACAATGGACGTCCCCCAGTGACTTCAATGTTCACTCTCGGCGCTTGACGACGATTCCGTGAGAGATGGAATCTTTTTCCGAATTCAACACTGCGTAACGCGGGCTTGAATATCATTATTTTTAATCTGATTTACGTATCAATTAGAATCAAGATGGCACCTCTGTGCGCCTGGCCCTTACATACACACTTTCAGTTTCACCAAGTATCTGTTCAAATGACCTGACAGTGGGTTTTCTCCAGAATAAGGAATAAAAATTTACCCATTTTATCTGAAATTCCTACTCCTTATGAGACACAGCGAAATTCACTGAGGGTAATCGCAATAGATAAAAACCAGACTAAGATAACTTATGCATTGGGAAATGCGGAAGAACTGCAATCGATAGAGTGAAGAAAAGTTGACTTCATGCTATTAATTTGCTAATGCGGGCGTTAAATATGCCCTTAAAAATGTTTTTGTGTAGAACATATTGCATGTAATTATCAAATCAGTATCCAAATATAAGTTCTTTTCGCCACTATTAGCTTTATATTTTTCATGCAATCGCATTCTTTCAATCCGTTCATGTTTTTACATCGGTGAATATATGTGTCCCTTCAAGATTTCAGGTACGAAAAATGGAAATCAATCATCCTATCTTCACTGACAAAAAAACCGTACTACGCCATCATCTTTTACTTAGACAGACATTTGATGAAATCGCCAACGATTCTAAAACTTTCCTGCTGGGGATGTTGTACAGACGTACATACATACATACAACCCCGCCCAGTGGCAATCGTACACGCATACAACAGCGCCCGGGGACAGTCATACATACATACGACCCCGCCCGGTGACAATCGTGCTTTTATACAACCCCGCCCGGTGACAGTCCTACATACACACAACCCCGCCCGGTGACAGTCCTACATACACACAACCCCGCCCAGTGACATTCCTACATACACACAACCCCGCCCGGTGACAGTCCTACATACACACAACCCCGCCCGGTGACAGTCCTACATACACACAACCCCGCCCGCTGACAGTCCTACATACACACAACCCCTTCCGGTGACAATCGTGCTTTTATACAACCCCGCCCAGTGGCAGTCCTACATACACACAACCCCGCCCGGTGACAGTCCTACATACACACAACCCCGCCCGCTGACAGTCCTACATACACACAACCCCTTCCGGTGACAATCGTGCTTTTATACAACCCCGCTCGGTGACAGTCCTACATACACACAACCCCGCCCGGTGACAGTCCTACATACACACAACCCCACCCGGTGACACTCCTACATACACACAACCCCGCCCGGTGACCGTCCTACATACACACAACCCCGCCCGGTGATAGTGCAGTACGAGTCGGGTGCGTGTGTAACTGGCACCCGCACTCTGCATGACCAACAAGCGCACCTCGCGCTGGTGCAGCTGACGACTGTTGAGAGGGGGAGGGGGGTGGGCCGCGTCATTGGATGGCGCGTGCCGAGTATGCGGTAGCATGGCTCGTGAGGGAGAAGTGGGGTGGGGAGATACGAATGTGTTAAAAAGCGCAGCGCCGGCACGCAGACGGACTGAAGAGAAATGGGTGATCCAAACACTGTACTTCCAGTCAGACGTTGTAGGCCGCTATCATTCATTTTGGGCAGAAGACTGAAAAGGTGCAAATCATGCGAAGAAGCCGCAGAGAGAATCAAGGAACGACCATGTCAAGTACGGAGATGAATATTTACAGGGAATGGTCAATATTTTGTTAAAAAAGAGAAACTGTTGAATAATTAAGGTCGATATGTTTTTGTATGTCATATTTAGACATAATGCTAAGGTATGCAAATAGGTTGTCACAAGTAATTGAGAAACTTATTGTAAGGGCGCAAACGGGGACCCTCGTTGGACGGTTCATTGACGAAGACATGCTGCCGGTTAAACATATAACTGATTGTGAAAACGACGCTAGAGGGGGAATGTATATGATCTTAGGCTTTATAAACACCTTTGATTCACTTGGTCACCAATTCATCATTCATTATTCGAATCTTTCAATTTTGAAGAACCTTTCTACTGGTTGGGGCCGCTTTGTGAATATCACGATCCTGAATAACCGTATTGCCCAGGATGGATTACGCTAAGGCGGCGTACTTACAGAATGATTTCACAAGCACATTGATCTTTATTTTAGCGATTGAATCTTTCGCAGTAAGTAGAAAGCAAACAAAAACATCAAAGCCATATATATTTCCGAAATTGAAGCAAAAATGGCAGTGTTTGCAGACAATGTTACTATAAGGCCGCCGTCACGGACTTTCGAGTAGGGGGGGCAGCGATAGAAACCTATACCTATGTATCCCTATTTTGGGACAGCAAGATCGGGAAATGCATCACGTGTTTTCTATTAAACACCTGTGCAGTCTCATGAATTTAGCAAAAGGGAAAATGTTTCCGCCCCCCCCAAAAAAGTATATTTCCAACGATTCTACTAACCAAAAACGCGGAAGCCGCCCCCACCACCACTTTTCGAGATTCGGGGCCGGGACCAGAGATGTAACGAGGTTACGAGAAAACCTAGCCATTTTCTGTTCGGAATCAACGCAGAGCTTGGTTACTTTGCGGTTGTTACCTTTAATATAATGTTTTACATCCACTTGAGCTATCGGCTAGATGAAAAGCTGGAAGTTACAGTCCTATTACTCTAACACATTTCTCTGATTTCGCATTTCATTTTACGTCATTTCCAGATATCGATCACGTTAAAGATTAAAGAGAAGCTAAAAAGCCATCACCAAAGCTTCATCCACAAATCGGCGGAGCCTGCAGCTTCATTTCGCAGGTGCACCTGCAGCCACCCTCATCTATAAGAGATGTTTGCTTGGCTGCAAAGATTTAGTTTTCCGCTTAAAATCGGCAGCTCGCCCTGTTGACAGTCTGAGCGGGCGCCAGTTTTCCGCTCAGACGAGTGTTGAAAGGCCCAGAGGCGGCTGGAGCGGTCCCTCACATACACACCCTGGCGTGAACGCCTTTACCTCGAGTCAAGCCAGCTGTCATCGCTGACAAACTTGGGCTCCTGGAGCAGGCGGGTGCCGCGTGTGTTGTCACGCTGAAGTCTTTTTAGAGTTTTCCGTAAAAAGCTAGCGCCGGCTCTGGAGAGATATAAAGACAGAAGTTGGCAGGCGTGGCACAGGCAGCCTGTGGAGGAGAGATAGACTGCTTCAGTTGAAATGCCATCTGGGCAATTTCTGGGCCGCCCGCAAGTGGCGAGCCACAACTCGAAGTTCGGGATTCGTCTTTCTTCATTTGCAGCGGCACTAAACCACTGTGGGCTAGAAATGCATTAAGATAATTGGGAGATGGATGGTTAAATGGATGGGGTTCCTGTCTCCTAAGCCACCGGTCCCGGGTTCAAGTCCCGTTGGAGCCTTTGATAAGTCAATCTGATCCTCCAAATCGCTCCCAACAGGGTGAGAGCTGGCAATGCCGTGTAACCTAGGCAGCTGGTGAGTTGTTAAGCCCTAACAATCGTCACGCCAATGTAATACTTGAATCCAGTGAGCCAGCCTAGAAGGGGAAATGCAAAAGCTCTATACCTGGAATTGAACTGGAGCATGTGCCGATAGATCCTACCAAAAAACCTTGAATAAAATTTCATTTGAATCCGTACGCATATATTCCGCATCACAAAACACACCTGTGAACACTCCAAAATTCAGTCGCAGGGAGGGCAATGGGAAGATATTAAAGCCGACAGCGTCCACTCACTCGCAACGCATGGCACAAGACTGTTGATAAATTACAGATATATAATCGAACAATCTGAGACGCTTATACCTACCCAGACACCCACAAAGGCCGCACGTGGCGGGAGGAAGCTGGGGTGAGAGCGGCGGTGATGTGGTGGCGGTGCATAACGGCCAATGGACGCCGCAGCGTTGACAGACCCCAGGCGCTGCACGGATCGCGGCCGTGACCGCCCGCTCAGCGCGAGGCCTGGCTGTACCAGGGGCGCCCGGGAGCGCATCGGGGCGGATCTGAGTGTAAATGTGTAGGCAGACGCCATGCGCAAGCAGGGTGTAATTGATTGGGGGAAAATATGGGCATGTGAGTGGGTATAGTGGATTGTAAGAAAATGACATCATGTCTTATTAAGTATGTAAGAAACATCATGGATGATAGTGTATAGGTGATAATTATCTAACAGCGACGAGTTTGATCCCCAGAGGCCGTCGAGTAGAATGGACTTTGGTACAATGTAATTTCAAAGCCCACCAACATGGGCTAGACTCCAGTTCTTCCCCGTTCCGTGAGCCAGGGACAGCAGAGGTTAGACAATGATTTAGTTCCCCAACGCAGATCGACTTTTATCCAGAGCTGAAGTTTTCCCTGAAAAAATTGACTTGTGGAGCGGAGCATGATGGTCTGATTGAAAAAATAGAGAAATAAATTTTGGGAGATAAAAACTTAGATTTCTAACCTCTATGATAATTTTACCTTTCCATATCATATCTGATAATTTTGTCTCACTTGACTTTTCCTGGCGTCAAAATTGTGAGATGGCTTGACCTTAAAATTGTTGGGAAAAATTGCAGAATGCATTAGTTGGATATATATCATCTTGAGGGGACCGATTCCGGAAACGAATTGGGTGTAAGATTAAATTAAAAAATTGGATTGCTCTAAGGCACACTACCAGTCAAATACGTTTAATCTGGATCAATTTCAACCTGGGACCTTACGGGAAATTATAATTTCATCGCCAGCTGGTGCCAGAGTAAAGGCGGCCCAGTATTCGTGGTTTTGGGCTGGTTTGGACCCGCCAAAGTCTAGTTGGGTTGAAACGGCGGCATGTTACAGTTATGTGGCAGTTTCTCTCGTTGCGCTGACAAATGAATTCTCATTTACATCTCGTCGCTTTTAGTGAGGTTCCATTGTGGTGCCCACGTGCGCGCGACGCAAAGTTTAGGTCTCCGCGCTCGCTCACATTAATGCAACAAAACTTTTAATGGTAACAAATGGCAAACTTAATTAATGCTGGTGACCTTAAACTTTATCTAATTCCAGAGCAATTACACAGTTTGACAACATTGTATTCAAGGAACAACGTTACTTCGCGGGCTCATAAAATTCATTCAATTACAGGTCCAATGGTTCCGTTCCCAGTAAGAAGAATGGACGTGTCATTTTTAGGACCAATGTAGGCGGAGTACATATATTATATATTTTTCGGCGTAAAATATTAGACAAAAATTTATATATTGTATAAAACATACAGATATATGGATCACTTCAAATATGAAAGAAAGTGATCGCTGTTTTTAGGAGATTATAGGCGGCATTTGTTTTTCCCACTTGAATCCAAGAACACTACTAAATCCTGGCGTTAATGAACTTGAAAGCCCAACCTTATCTGTAGAAAACTCCCTGAGGAAAACTGATCAAAGCTGATGGTTTCAGGATCCCAATTGGTATCCCAGCCAGCGGCGAATACAAGGACGGGGCTAGGGCGTCAAGTTCAAGAGTGGCTAAAGTAACTGCATAGCCGGAGGCTGCTTCCAGACACTGGGGAGGGAGACTCAAGCCCCCTAGCCCCCCCCAAACGAAGTCCTGGATCTGCCACTGACACCGGCTACTTTTCAGGTCTGCTGGCGATGATCGCTACAATAGTCTACATCTCAACCTTCAAAGCTGAGGTGAAGAACAAGCTGCGCGCCAAAAGCGCCTGGGAGCCTGCCCGATTTTCCTACAGCTTTGGCTACAGCTTCTACTCGCTGGTGGCGGGATTCTTGACAGCGGAACTCACGGGTAAGGGGAGAGGGAGACTCGTGGAAAGAAGAGGTATGTACATAGTTAGCTGGGGAAATGTATAGGACGGGTGTACTGTGGTACGGTGGTCGGCGTCGTCTCCTCCGACTAGTGTGTCGTGGCCCAGAAAATTCAGATATGTTTCGATCGGACAGAGGTTTCCAGGACAAGACCCGAAACTGACCAAATTTGCAGAGCGGCTTATTGAATCCACTACCGCTTCGGGCATTCATTTGAATATTCAACACATCACGCCCCTCCTTCCATTGGCACCGTCCTGATTTGTTTAACTACCCGTAATCTGATCTCCGTAATACCCCACCAGGATGAATGTTGATAACTCCAGGACCAGATCATTTTAATATCTGGCGCATAAGCTAATGCAGGATTTCCAATGGAAGGGGCACTTGGGCGGGAGAGACGTCATTTGCTCAAAGGAGTGGAATTTGTTAACACAGGCCATATCAGGGGGCGCTGAATCACTTTGCAAGGGGGGACGCCGTTACCCACGTTCTAGGGGAGGGGTGGGAAGCGATGCTTCAGGGGACGCAGAGGACGTTTCAGGGGGCGGGCGCCGCGGCGTAATATATTTGCGCCTTTGCTTCATCTGGAGGCACGTGGACCCCTTTGTCCCTGGACCCGCCTATGCGTTGGTGTGTTATAATACCACAGTAAGGCAAATGCGTGGGCAAATCAGTCACCCGCTATCCGGCTCCTAAGCTTCTCGCTACCGCTATTCAAAAACGACTCCCAACCGAGAGTGAATTACGCCTTCAGAGCGGTGAGGGTCAAATGGTCGTTCTTCCAGTTGAAATAAACTACACTGCTGTTGTGCTGTCGGGCTGTTTTCCGTAATATTTTAATGAATGTGGCAGTTATCAGCACTGATGATAAATGGATCACAGCTGCTGGCGAAATGTCCCTCCATCAGTCATTTTTGTGGCTTTTGGGCGGGAGCTCCACTTGTGTTGAAGTGGTCAGAAAAACAACAGAAAGCGCTGCAGTGAATCAGCCTTTATCTTTAGAAAGCTTAAGTACAACTGGACTCATCCATCTTTTTGGAGAAGATCTCAGTTATGCCTGTGGCTATGGCCGTCGCAAGAGGAGGGGATGCGTCTTCCGGTTGAATTTGAACAACGAATCATCAGTGTCCCAAAACCTGGGGTGCTGGGTGCAGAACGACACCCAGTCAAGCAGAATTTTCCACTCATCTTTATATTTTTTGCTGAATTTTCCACTCACTTCCAACAATATTTACTACTATTGAATTTTACTCAACAATACTTACTACAAAGGCCAGTTCCATTGCCTCCTCTACAAGCGTCCACTGGAAAAGAGAGCAGCAGAATCGATTAGAAGATCGCCAAATTAACTCGGCTCTTATGCGCTTCTTTCGCTTTTCTGAAGAAAATCTGGCGATTTTATTTTTCTGGTCAATTATACCGGGCTTCCTTATCTCCACCGATTTCAGTGGAACAACAGAATCGAAATTCTGGCGCGGGCGAGACGCACAGTGCCCCCTGCCCCACCGGAGAAAGTTCCAATGGGTGAACACCGCCACTAAATTCCACCACTCGCAAAATTGGTGAGCGGAAAATTAGACACCCTAGCCTTGTGTTGCCAAAAATGAGCCGACCCCTATGAAAGATACATTTCTGGAAAGCAGTTTATCTGTGCATATGATTTCTAGGCTTACGTCCTTGAAAAGTTGTTTTTGTATTTCTGGTACCGAGAGTAGTGAAAACCATTTTTGGTCATCTTGCTGTTAAAAGCAATTATCTTGAAATTTGTATGCTAAGCAGCATATTTTTTTACATTTTATGGTAGAAAATTGACCATTGATTGCGAAGAAAATAATTTTTATCCATATTAGCCCTTCATTGCTGCGTCCACGTATCTAGTAAATAAAAGCGGCATCTTTAAGCTTTTTGAAAGGTAGTTTCATATTCGTTATTGACAAAACATTGCTAGTTTTCCTCTTTGTGTGCTTTTCGTTGTATAATTTTCTTGTAAAAGGATTTAAAAATTAATTTAGAGCAATTTTTAAATGCAAATTATATAGCTCATGCGACCGGCAACCGGCGAGCGATCAGAAATTTAAAGTAGTAGTCGCTCTGACGCTGTCGCGACCCGCCGCGCATGGCTGATTGTAGATGAAAGGGTATGTATGGCCTTGGACGAAAGGAAGAAACAACAAACACAGAAAGAAGGCTCTAGCTTCGATTAGATTGATAGAAAGCTGCATATTCATATGAAGGTGAGTATATATGTGAATAGGAGCAGGGGAATTGACAGGTAAAGAAAAGAAACTTTTAGCAAGAGTCTGGAAGAGTTTATTGCCAGGATAGAAAGTTTGTAGTTTCGTCTGGGTTAGTTAAGTGTAAACCAAGGCTCTACTGGGCCCTAGCATAGGTGTATGGGAGGTGCAGTGATTGAGGCCGGGAGTGGCCTTTAAAATTCCGATAACTATAGTTATAGGTATAGGAGGGGCGTTGTCCCGGACAGAAAAACTATACAGAGTATGCTTAGATAATTAATTTTGGCACTAGGTAGGTGCATTAAAAAACTTTTCATTTTCACCACCTGCCGGCCTCGGAGGCCCCTCTGCAGAGTTGGTCTAAGGGGGCCCCGATATTCCGTCTCAGGGGCCCTCTAGAGCTGGTCGTGTGGGAGAGGACAGGAGGGGCACAAGATTTGGTCTAGGGAAGCCCCCAAGAGTTGATCTCCATCCCACAAATGTAAGTCTTGGTGGCTCCCAGAGTACTTTCCCCGAAGGTTGGTCTCAGAGGCCCCCAAAAGTTTTTTATTTGTGGCAATTCACCAATTCCTTAAAAAATAATTGGAGACTGCATCAGGGGGTTTCAGTTGGTAAAGATTTACCTGCTTAACCCAAATTTTTCACATGGTATTAGTCAAACAATGCTGCTTGGGGACGATTTAAAAATATTTACTTTGAGAAAATTAAAGGAAATATCCATCCTTCAGTTCAAACAAGGGCTCTGAGAGTTTACCACCTGAGTACCCAAATTGGAAAATTTTTACTCCGCCATACATTTTGAGGGGAATTTTCCACTCACTCGCCATACATTCCGAGCTGAATTTTCCACTCGACATCCTAGCGCAAAACCTATTTTGGGTCACTGCGGATCATTTCTCAGGGGAAGTGGGTCAAAATCTCTACCTCACCGTTCCCCACTGCGTCGTTTCTCAGCAGTGGGCCGAAGCCCAACGCTCTGCCAAATGAGCCATCTACGGGAGCGGCAATTAGGCCAACCCTTCTGACGTGCACTGAGCCCTGGCCACACTTAGGTGCATGTAACGTCTTACTACGACTAGCCTTGAAGCTTCATACCACTTGAAAAGACTGGTGCTGCCTGTTCCAGGTATCGCGGTGATATTCTTGTACATCCTCTGGCATCAGCGCGACTGGAATCGGAAGAGGGCGAAACTGGTGCCACATCTTCCCTCCCACAACGGAGGACTTCTACGCCGCAACAACGCATGTCGGCGGTCTCTGGACAGTATGAGCAAACCCAGCGTGAGATGGCGGGACCAGGAGGCTCCCAACACCTACTCACTGCCCGGTTCCTCTCACTCCTTGCCGCGTCAGTTCAGAGGACACTGCAACGGTGCACCAGCGCCTGAGTGGAAGAGTGAGTGGGTGCACATCCACCGAACCACAGATGACACAAAGTATGCTTCCCCTGCAGTTGCTGATGCTCCGCACCTGAAATATCCACCGACTCCCGCAGGCCGAGGTGGCGGGATCTGTAGTTGTCACGTGCCCTTGCAGGTGCCGCCAGTGCGCTTGCAGGTATGTAGACACCAGTGTCATCTATTGCCGACATGTGCATGCTGTCGTGCCACGTTCTGCCGCTGCAGGATGGTGGCGCCACCATCGGGGTACGGACGAACAGTGACCTCGCGGCCAACTTTTCCACCGCCAGCGGCCACTTTTAGAACGAGACCCGACTCCGTATCGCAGCGAGTGACGCCAATATAATGTTATTTGCTATGTTTGAAGTTTTTTTCTATCGTAACCTTCAATCTGTCGGGGTTTGAGCCACCTATGCCAGGGTGGGGTTAAAAGCACCCGTCTCCCTCTACTTCTAAACTTAAGAGAGCTAGAAGCATGCAGAGAAAAGCAGAAGAAAATCGTCGGAAGTTACTTCGCTTATTTTTTTCGCCAGATCACTAGAGGTCAAAATTGATTTAATGAACCTAGAAACCATCGTTTATCTTTTTAACAAAGATAGATATTTCTAACAAACGGCATATTTACCGCACCAATCGAAACGCTTAAATTACTCTTTCAGTGCAAAGAAGTCAAATTTCACGTCAGCTGAAAGGCTAGAACACTCCTAGCCGCTGGAAAACACGAATTTTAGACAATGCCTACAGACTAAAATATCATGCATGCTTGGTTTCTACACACCATCAGCTCCGTCTAATATGCGAGATAGAACAGTGCTAAGTCATTCACAAGCTCCTAGAAATACAAATCAATATAATGCTTTCCATGTTAAGGTCAGACATACACGGAGGTCAAACAAAGTCGAAGACGATATGTTACCTGTATTTATACGTAGCGTTTACTATTCCGCTGAGGACTCCTAAACCAGAGACGAGATGATAATTAGAGGCACCATTATACACACCAGGTCAATACAAATCGAAAGACATTTAGTTTTCTGTTAGGTCACATCCAAGTCTGACCTGACCTCAGGTTCATATGATCTTGTTTTTCATGAAATACGTCAATCGACCTGCAGTGATAAGAGCGCAATGTAAGTAAAACGAAAGTCAGTGGAAATTCATTGGATCGTAAACCACTTACTAGACTACTTATCTACTCCTAGACCCCTTACCTGGAACAGGTGAGGGGACATTGTTTACTTAAACCTTGGGAAGCAGCCCAATGAAGCTTACATTTTCAAGCTGATCAGAGACGTGTACAGCATACATTCAAAAAATTTCCTATAGCTTTACAATGTGGTCACGGGTCTCTCCTGATATTGGCGCATAAATACAAAAAAATCCTGAAGGGCAGAATTGTAGCCCAATACAACCCTCCTGATACGGAATGGCTTTTAGATCGTTGAGTTAAAATTTGTAGAAGCAATACAAGATAGCTCAAAACTACGAGACCCGCCAAACCAAAAAAGCCATAAGTCGCGAAGTCAAAAGTGGGCACGAGCTCACTGAAAACGAGTTTTCGCGGCTGCACAATGTCCATGCAGCTCCAGCACAACACTACAGCGTCCTAATGTCGCCGCTGTCACACAGCTAGCTGGACAGTGCGTGCCACGCACGAAGCTCGGAGGCGGGCGCGTCGCCTCCGGCGACATTTCCGGCGTGGGGAGGCAAATGACACGTGACGTCAGCACCAGAGTCGGCGGCATCAGCTGAAAGTACTCGCCGGTGCGAGAAATCACCGGAGGCGGGTGCCGGGAAACGGGAACGACCGTGTGTGCTGTCGCGATAGTTACCTCTTCTGCTTATGATGTGGTCAATGGGACGAGGTGCGGACTATATTGCAGCCATGAAGATATATAAGGCAGTTGGCGGATAGAAACCAGGTTGGTACTAACGGACTCGGAAGTTTGGCATCGTGTGAATGTACATTTTACATACGTATATTCGTATTCTGCGCGGCGTGTATAAGAGTGTAAATGCTAAGGGAATCTTAGCAGTCATAATTATCAGAAAAAAACAATCGCGGGAAGCATCCCAGCACATTTTCTAACGCTTCTAGCTCGACTAAAGTAATCAGCCTGTGAATCCTCGATTGCCAGTGAAGAAGGCCAAACACCTATGCATGAGGCAGATTCCATGTTTTATTTCTCTCTACCCTTTACATTTAGGCGTTAAAAGCAATTTCATCTTTTCCCTAAATAATTTTGTTGCGGAGAAAATTATTGTGAACAGAAATCATTCCATCTTGATTATTCGATGGTGCTTTTACGTAAGTAAAATATTTTACATGTAGGTTCTGCCTTTCCTTCCGATAGTCGGTAGTTGTCCGTAGTTTGTCCGTGGTTTCCCCGACAAATCCAGGCCAATCCACTACCCCACCATGATTATTAATCCACACTCAATCCATGTATGGGACGCACAACTAATGCGACAAAAATAAGAATAAGAACCCATATCCCCATCTGATACTACCAGAAAACCCCGGTCAATCTCATTAATTCCAATGAAATTGCCTTATGCTTCTGGGATGCGTGGAAATATGCCATCACATTGGCGGACGCAAGGGCGGGCATTCCGGCCATGCCCCCCAAAGCGCTGGAGGGGGGCCAAACTATCTTTTGGCCCCCAAACACCAGGTTTTTTAAAAGGTGTCTACACTAGGTCTGTAGAGCGAAAAAAATCGTTTCAACCCACCAGGAGAGCAATTATGTACACACATGGAGAGGTAGCTTATACTAGGTCTGTCGAGCACCCAAATTGCACGTCCCATCCCCTCCCCGCCCAGGAGAAGAGGTAGACATGGGTGTGCCTCCCCAAAACTCGGGTCTGCGTTCGCCCCTGTTCCATCAGTGTCGAAGTCTACCTCGGAGCTCTCGTCACCATTCTTTGAAGAGGCCTGTGCGACTGGATATTTTGGGTCCTTCTAGTGAGCTTTATGTAACATCCGAGATCTCAGACACACTTTCCAGAATGCTTAGACCAGCTGGCAGCCTCAATTTACTTATTGCTTTTCAGTTTCCGTTTATATCAAGGGCGGCAAACTTAGTTCGCTCCTTGGCCGCTAGGATTTGCAAGACCGCGTGCCCGATACCAGGTGGCACTGCAGCCACCCAGTGGACTGTCGCTGCTTCCCCCGCGTGCGCCTCTACCGCTTCCTGCTTTTGCTGCTGGGCACTAGCAGCTAAGAGCAGAGCCAAAGAATAATCAATATCATTCTTATTTGAGAACTTGCACTGCAGAATAGTAGATTGAGAGATAAAGTTCAGATTCTCCAAAAAATGGAAGACGTAAAAACTTCTCCAAAGCATCAAGCAGCACACTGCTAGTGCCGCTGCGATCTAGTAATATTCCTGTTCCGCCATTGCACAAAGCCGATCAACATCGAATTACACAAGCGCCTTTTTCACGTCGGGAGCACAAACTCAGCAGTGTTCAGAGACAGAATGGAGCAAAGCTCGGCAGGCAAGCGTCATCTACCTCCACGGGCAGTCGCTGAAGCTGGGGACTTCATCTGCCAGTCGCCCCCTGCTAAAAAACGGCATCACCAGACGGAGAGTCAAAACCAGGCATCACAGGAACACTGCAAGGAGCTGAGGATGTCGCCTGTACCAAGAGCGCCCTCCCTTATGCTCTAGGGCATGGGTCCCGCCTGCGAGAAAAACACCCTGTATTCTGCTTCTCTTCTGCTTCTCAGACCTTCTGCTTCTCATTGGTCAGAAATATTACTCTTTATCTTCAGCTGCGTCAACGTGTGACCACTTTACTTCCGACGCACAGAATGGTATACATATATGTCTCCCGTGTGCAATTGAAAGTCTCGGGAGCTTGTAAAGGAATTTCATATATACACGAAAAAGGCACCAGGGCGTAATATTAAGACACAGGATTTTAAAGGTGTTATGCGACTTTCCAGTAATTTGGCAATTTGATGCTTAGGGACGAATGTAAGGATAAAAATACAAGAATTAATGTGACGAGTGTTAATGTGCAATGTGTGTGTAATGTGTACAAGTGTTAATGTGAACAAGAGTAAGAGTTAATGTGTTTCAATGCACTTCGGTCCGTAACAATTGGTAAAAGAAATTGGTCGCGGTATCCCTTTATAATGGCGCATGCGCCCTGGTTAAGTCTCCAAGGCTCGCGCGGTATTAGCGTATATCTATGGCTCTATTTAGCGGCACATCCGCAAAAAAACCAGTTCTTCGCTACATGAAGGGTCAGTTTTTTCGCGGATTACTCTGTCAAAATTAGTATTTATCACAATCCCAGGCGAAATTACGTATTTCTCAGCACCTTAGCACCGAAAATCGTAATAATTTACGGCATATAGGTCCCATCTTGGGGCTGTTGATAAACGCAATCTGAACATTATCCGGGTCTACACTTTATATTCCAGTGGCCCGCTAAAGTCAAACAATCTTTTAGGAACTACGGTAAAAACACACACAGAAAGACATAGTTTGTACAAAGGAAATTAATGTATTAAACTGCCACGGGCGTCCACCAGGACACAAAATAAATCAACAGGAAGACACTTGAACTCAGCACCCAAAGTCTGGAATCTTCGCAGAAGTAAAGACATAACGAAGAAGCAGAAATGTGCCTGATTTGATGTTACTCAATGCAAATAAGAATACAAAGATTAAAAAAGAAGCAAACTCTCCACGCATTTCCTTACACGGCTTAATGACAAGTCGCTCCAAAGCACAACGTTTTGGCATCTCATGGTTCACGGTTAGCAGCGGCCAGTCAAAGTACCTTTGATTCTGGTTTTGGCCGCTAGATCCACGATACCCTTCGCTGGGTTAGCCTATGATGCGTTTGATAGACATTGTAAGCTATCAGAGCTACCACCAAGTACCCCAGGATGCGCAAGTGGGGTCGCAGGTAGCGAAACGCCTCAGGAACTTTATTAGTCACCCAGTTTACGTTGGGAAAACGAACTGCCAGCAGTTGCCATAGCAACAGCAGCCGGCACGCGACTCCAGAGCACCTGAAAAAATTGTTACAGTAGTCATTCATGAGGTTTTGTATGATTTTCCAGCGAGTGACAAATTTTGACACATTAAGCTATGCTTGGTTAAGTTATCGTTTGATTTCTTTTTGGGAAATGAAAGCAAGCAACCACAGACGTTCCCATTCATATCACTAGAAGTTTTGGGACTTAACCGCTGGTTCCATACTAAAAAGAATCGTACCAGAAAGGTGCATTACTCACGTCTTTTTGACAACTCCCTTCATCTTCTCCAGCCTTCGGCGTGTGGTCGTCTCCGGCTGTAAGCCCGATGTCATGCTGCTATAGTCCCCCGAGTTATAACCGTACTGTGGAAGGTAGGCCGTAAACACGTGGAACTGACCTTGATGGCATGAAATTGAATCTGTACACACTAGGCTCGACAGCTTTAGTTCTATCGTTAGTAAACTAGTCCTCATGAAGCTGTGATTCGACACAAAGTTTATGCCATTTCCTCCCTGCAATCGATTGCGTACTCCTCCCCCTCCCCCCTCCACAAGGTGACAAAATTAAACCACAATTTAAACAGCCGGTAGGATTGGGTTGGGGGGCGCAAATACAAGTCGAAAAACAAGCAAAAAATGTGAAAAGTTAAAGATGTGGCCACAGGATGCTAGCTTTTCTGATTCAAGGATTGTTCACTGAAAAGCAGTTTTAGATATCAGGAGGACCAAAGTCTAATGTCTACATGGGTCGACTGGTTAAGCACCAAAACCTTGACAAAAACTAAAAAGAGCCGGAGAAAAACATCGAAAGCTTTGCGGGGAGATTACTGTTTTCCCCAAGCTTTTACGTTTGGAGGAAATGCCTTTTGGCCCCTTCCCCCTGGATCCGGCACTGCGGCCAGCTCGGCGACCCCACAGTGACCCAGCACTCCCTGGAACCGCTCCGGGGCCCCCAAAAACGTCACTTTCCACCCCACCCTTCATGACGAGAACATTAGTGCCCCTACGATCCAACATGGCATCGTATAACAACGCAGCCCAATGATGGGCCGCACCATCAAAGTTAGTGTCCTTGGCCGGGGTTGCACCCCTCCACGTCTAAATGACAGCCCCTCTGGACCATAAAGACGTCCCCACTGAACGAAGTGCCCAACCCCGTCGGTTATCCTGGACCCGTCTATGGCTGTTCATAACTTTGCAATGCTCGTAAGGGAAAATATTTTTCGTCGTAAATGAGGATACTAAGTATTATGTAAAATACACACGCACGCAAAGCTCGATGTGCCCTGCAGTTCATCCCCCCTACTGTGCCACGGTGCCCCGCCAATGATCGTCGTGCGCAAAAGCAAAATAACAATCGAGTTTATACAAAAATTAGTACAAAGTCCCTCATCTAGAGGCGCGAACATTAGTGCTCACGAACATCAGCACCAAAGAACATTAGCCAAAGCAACATTTGCAATCACGAACACCTACGATAGGAACATCAGCGCCATACCAATAAGCATGAGTACGTGGACACCAATTTGATCTGGCATTAACACGCGCATTGACGGGGGTCTGAGCCATATTCGCCTTGCCGGGGGAGGTACCCGCCCCATATCATCTCGAGAACCCCGTTAAATAGCAAAAACAGTAAACAGCGTTGGGTAGCCCATCCAATTTTCTGTCGAAAATACTTAACACATTTTTGTCAGGTCACATTTAAGGTCACTAGAGATCAAGACATTCCGTCATGGGGATAACGTAGATAAAGGTTTTCGGTCATTCCTTTTGACCAAGAAAATATAAAGCAAAACAATTCAGACCTATAGACTCCTCGCAGCAAGCCGAAATGAATGATATATAATATGGCATTGCTAGGTCAAATCAGGTCATATATGGCATTTGACTTGACCTAAGGTCAGATCAAGGTCAATTTAGGAAAAATGCATATCAGAACCGCAAAGACGAAGCGAGTCTAATGAACTTAAAAGAAACGCTCTATCACCATCCAGTACTAAATTATTTAGTTAAAACTATTTTCCATATATTTCCAATGGAGAGGTCATGACTCGTACCTGACCTTAGGTCATCGGTATAAAAAATTGCGGTACATAGTTTGAAGAACTTTTTGGGGTCATTATGTGATATGAGTTTCAATCGTATTAGTTCACCCTGTTCTGACTTATTATATCTTAAACTTTTTTGAAGGTCAGGTCACTTGACCTGTACTGCTGACCTAACCTGAGATGACCTAACCTTTTGACAAAAGTTGTAAAAATGATCAAAGAAAAGGCATGCCAAGTACGGCGGCGCTGCACGCCGCCGTTTGTATGCTATCACGGAAAAACCAGAGGGGGCGAGTATCCGCCCCCTCCTCAATGCGCGTGTTAAAGGGAATGTGGCACCTTTATAGCATTATTTTAACTGAGGCCAACTTGTAAAGCAAGTCGGACAACCCCGTACACAACATATCATTTGTCGTGAAACTAGAAATTTCCGTGCAGAAAACCTAAAAACCTACCTGAAATGCACCCAAGATGTACCCAAGGAGCCGGCCAAACTTGTCAGTTGTTGGAGTGACATCATGCTGACGTCCCAGTGAGTAGTCAGCCTATTGAATATGGTAGTAGTTGCCAGATCATGACGTCATGCACAGGCAGAGCTTTATTTCTTACCATAGAGGAGCGTTTTAAATGTCAAAATGTTGAGCTTATTGTACATTTTTCAGAACAAATAATGGACATTTCAATTATTTTCGGCTACAAATACCCCTAATTACACTAAAGTCCGGGATTCGACCAAGGTGCAGCATTCCCTTTAACAGTTACGAATACACTCAGAGGTACGCTTGGCATACAAAAATTCATCCTGGGACCAAGAAGCAGGAAAACTTTGTTGTTTTCCTTTCTTTAGAATTAACTATTTGAAACTTTTAAAACTACCCAGGGGCGGATATAGCCCACCAAGGCCAAGGACCTACAGGAGATATAGCGGCACATGCTTCCTATGTCTCCTGGATCCCCTGTTTCTCAGGCTAACCCATGCCCCGGCGGGTCCCCGATCCACCATCGTCGTAATGGGGTGGGTCGAAACCCCCTTCAATCTTGGCCCCTATGCAGGGTTGCAAAAAAAATACGAACTTATATTATTACATTGATAGATAGATTAACATTATCAAGACGTATATACATTATTTCACACGCGTCGGCAAAAAGGGCTAGGGAGACGGAGTACGAGAAGCAGGAAAATATTACTTTTTTAGACTAAAAAGTTTGTGGGGGACCTGCCTCTCTTCCCTCCTCCACCTTTTCTTATCATAAATGTTGTCCAAGTTGTTCCCAGTACGGCTGTTGGAGTCGGAATCTCACTAAAGCCATCAAGGAACTTGTCACGGAGACCCCGACCCCACCACCCGAACGGGCAACTCCCACAATGAAGGGTTAATTTAGAAGCTAAAGCTTAATGTCCCATCAAGTACAGGGACGGTCGCCCCGCCTAGGTCACCCTCCCACCAGTCAGTTGCCAGTCGACCTAAGTCGGGTAAATATTGAGCGCCGGAGCGTCTCAGACATGCACTGCCACTGCATATTTCTGAGCAGCGGCCCGGAGCCCAACGCTCTACCAACTGAGCTACGGGGGGGGGGCACATTGCCGAACAATTTCCCAATCTCAGCCAAATTGGAAGATAATCGGAAAGTTTTGAAATCAGTATGCGAGGAGAGTAACGAGAATAAAAATTCACTGAATTTTTCTCTTTGGGCCGGAAAGTCCCTGGTCAGCGGGAGGTTAAAAATTGATTGGGCCCCCTCACATTTTTGTCGGTGGCGACGATGATGAATTCTTGATCTATCATTTAACATTTCGGGTGAAATTCAGTGTTCATAAGTTTTGATTAATTTCTTTAATTATAGAACAATTATAACCATATGTATCATCTTACCAGTGGCTGGGATTCATTGAATGGCCTTTTGAATTCTCTAGTTCGCATTCCTGACATGGATCATTTACTTTACCGCCGAACGATCTAACGCCTAATCTCCTGCTGCCCCCTCTACAATCCACGCGCCCTGAAGCTACACCACTTTGCCTCCACACGGACCAGCATCAGACAGCAGGTGGCACTCACGTCGGCGCCGAGTCGGTTGCCCAGCTGCGCCCTCAGGTCCTCCATGGTCACCTCCATCTGGCGGCTCAGGTCGTGGAGGCTGGAGAGCAGGCGCACCACCTCCGATCCACCCCTAGATGGGGTCGCGGGGTCGTCTGCGATAAGGCAGAGCTGGTCGTTAGGCAGGCCACGGGATCCTGGCAGTTGAGGCGCCTTAAAATCACCACACGTGCATTCGCAGAGGACGCTGTAATCCTTAAACGATAGGATGGTAGAACCTGCCATGCAACCAAATTATATCCTTCGCCCGGGTGGGGGTCTTTTTAGACCCCCCTCGGGTTTTTCCGAAGTGACCAAAAAACGGCGGCGCGCAGCGCCGCCAAACTTGGTCTAGCTGTTCCTTCATCATTTTTACATCTTTCCTGAAAATTTTGGCTCAAGGTCATATCAGGTCAGGTCACCAGGCCAGGTGAAGTGACCTCACCTCAAAAAATACTTAGGCCCGCATAACTAAAAGAAGGGCTAATCGATCAAGTTGAAACTCATACCACATATTGGGCCCACCAGGAGCTACAACATTTGTTCCGGGATTTTTGATATTGGTGACCTAAGGTCATGTGCAGAGCATGACCTCCCCATTGTCAATACATGGGGAAAATCACGAAATGAGCTTTTCTCAGTAAGTATGGATGGAATCAACTTCAAACATCGGTTGCGACTTGCTCTTAGCCCATTTCTGAAGCTGATGCCAAAATTTTTGACTTGTGACCTTTAAAAGGTCACCTTAGGTCAAATAAACATTTTTTGGTGTTTTTCTCTACAAATTTTGAATAAACTAAGATAGAGCTTTTATTTTATCACCAAAGTGTTTGTATAGTCACTGGAAGTCAAATGATATACATCATGACTATACCAGGTCAAGTTGGGTCAGACCGTTGACCTGGGTCAGGTCAAATTCTTAAATTTGACCTGGCATAGCAATATTATATATCATTCGATTCGTATTGACGAGAGGATTGCAATGGTGCATACACTATGGCTGTATCTTGTTTGGTTTGGAAGCTATTAGCAAAAAAGTAAACGCCCTTATGCATGGGTGGCTATGGACATTCCCAAGAATATGCCCAATATTTAGTGACCTGTACCTCCCTAGGCTTTGACCTGACACGAAAATGAATGCCACTGTAATGAAAGCGCATCTCAAGAGCTTTCGGATGGTGTTAGAAAAATGTTTCTAGCTATCATAGTTTCTGAGATATATGAAGTTTTCTTAGTACACCTCATATTAGCGATTTTGACCTGTTTTGACCTCTGGTGACCTTGATATTGACCTGACAAGAAAAATGACCGAAGGATTTTCGATATCATTTTCGAAGAGCTTTCGATTGCCGTTTTGCGCTTTTTTCTAGCTCTCTTAGTTTTTGAGATCGTGGGGGGTCTTTTTAGCCCCCCACCAGGGCGAAGGTGGCTCGTACCAGCCACCGGGGCAAGGGATATTACTCGTCCGAAACATCAAATTGCAACCAAACTGAGAAAGGTGTTGGGAGCCTAGATCACAGGTAACCGTGCGCGGAAATCTGAATAGCTTTTGCCATAACCCGCGCCCCATGGGGGTCCGTCGCCATCTTCACCCTTCCGTGGGCAGCAATGCCCCCTTCTAACTCCGAAAATAGGGGATTAACGCAAATCTGAAAAGTGCGTTGGAAAGCTCGTGCGAATTCAATATGGAAATGCCAGAACTTTCTTCATTATTTGGAATCTAATGACCTCCCGCCAGTGGGTTGACCTTCAGAGGGCACTTATTGACCTAACATGACCTGAGGTCACGCAAGATCATAAGTAGTCTTGACATATATATATATATAAAGAAAGCCAGTGACGATACATACACGATGATGTTTAATCCAACTATCTAGCTTGATTAGGTAAAAATTATCGTCAAAATACTGATTTAGACCCTGGTGACCTGTGATGACCTCACATAAGTCAAATTGAAAATACTGCCCCTGGAGTCCGTGAAAGGGTTACCAAGAAAGCTTTTCTGAGAAAGCTGAGTATTTACAATCACTTTTTGTAACCTTTGGATTATAAGACAGTTTTCCTATGCTTTTTCTATGGAAGAGGTCACCTCATGACCTGACCTCAGGTCACAAACTTGAAAAATCACGCATGTAAATTTTGTATACCCTGGAGCTCATCAAGGGGTCATCAGTTGTAGAAAGTTTCAAATATATCTGCTTAGAAATGTAGCTATGATAGAGCTAAAAATTTGAAGTGAGGTGACTTTGTTTGACCTCGCCTGGTGACCTGATTTAGTGTGGCCCGGGAAAAATACAAGAATAGTAGGGAAATTGATGAAGTAAAAGGTAGACTCCTCAACCGCAGTGCTGCGATTAGCATTTCCTGCTATTCAGAGGGGCCAATGATCCCCCGTGAGACGAGGGTTAATGATGACTAGTTTCTTGTCAGCAAAATTTCAAAGATCCGCTGCGCCTCCCCCCTCCTCCCCCTACTCTTTGGTTCGTAGCGACACCGCTGCCCTAGCCAACGCCACTCCATATCCTGAAGCAGCCAAATTTAGGCGTTTTCACATGTATGTATGTATGTATGTATGTATGTATGTATGTATGTATGTATGTATGTATGTATGTATGTATGTATGTATGTATGTATGCATGTATGTATGTATGTATGTATGTATGTATGTATGTGTGTGTGTGTGTGTGTGTGTGTGTGTGTATGTATGTATGTATGTATGTATGTATGTATGTATGTATGTATGTACATACATACCTACCTACTCGGCAGGGGACCCATATGCCACTGACAGCAATTGTCAGTTAAACCATTGGTTTTGGGAAGGGAATGATTAAACTAACATGAGACATGGTTTCACCTTGGTCCTCTTATAGATTAACCCTTGCACGTACTCGGGTTTTCGCCCCCTTCGCCCTTGCAGGGTCAGGGGGTTGTTGCGACCCGCTCGCGATTGGCCCCTAATTGCTGTAGAGCTCTGCGGTTAAAACCATCGTGTTGGTTGTTACGATAACTCTCGATTGATACCAATTATATGACCTTAGGTCATGAGGTCACCTTCCAGGTCAGGTCAATGACCTGATGTTTATCCTGTTGCGGCCCGTTTTGCCGTTTTGGCTGCTACTGGCCGGACTTTTGGTAGCAAATAACATTTGTATGGTCATTAAATTGAGAGACGGACATTCACGCGTCGATTAATATGCTATACACAAATGTGACCCATCTAAGCAATGCAGTAGATGAGGTCAAATGTCAAAGGTCACTGGTCATTACAACTCGAAATTGCCCAATGTGTCTAATTTTCAGTTTCAGAGTGGTAATTTTGGACGCTGAATTCAAATTTAGCACTTTAAACATCGCCAAAGGTTTCTATCATCAAAATCTCAGGTCATCAGGTCAACTTCCAGGGCAAGTCAATGACCTGGTTGACATCAAGTAGTAGGTAAAAGGTCAAGTCCATATTGGAAGCAGGTCAACTTGTTCAGTGTCCAAATCATTTGAATGGACTATTCATTAGCCATTCTGCATCACTGATGCAAATTTAGTGCCTGTCTAATCATACGTCACTGCTTACGCCCCCTACAAGATCAACGTAGGTCAAAGGTCGAAAAAGTTCAAGTCAGTATTGGAGGAAAAACGTCTTGTTCAGCGTCCTTCTCATGCTGAAACTTGATTATTCATACGAAATTTTGCATCATTTACGCATAGTGCAAGTCGTTTTGCTCCATCTTTACTTGTTCGGATGTAATGGCCGAAAACTTAATTTACCTGTTATCCCTATGACGACATGTTTTGACCTCTTGTGACCTTAAATGTGATCGGACAAAAAAGGGTTGAAATATTTTCGATGGAGAAGTAGATGGGCTACCCAACACCTTTTACCATTTTTCGCTACCTACCGTAGTTCTCAAGACCTTAGGGCGGGGGGGCGGGTACAGTGGCGGATCCAAGGGGGGCAAAAAAGGCATGTGCCCCCCAAACGGATAATCTCGGGGAAAAACTGTTTTGCCCTTGTCGCCCTCCTTTTTCCCCGACTCTTTTTTAGTTTATAAGCAAGATTTTGGTGCTTCAACTCTCAACTTCAAACACAGAACCCGTTAAGTTCAGTGTAAATATTGGGCCTTCCACTGGAAAAAGTATTTCGAGGTCATCCATATTTTTCTTCCCGTGACGTTTTTTTATTTGTTTTTCGCCTCAAATACCCTAAATTTTACCGTCAAGTGATATTGTAGCGCAGCCTTAACGGCGTGGCGTTTTTTTTTTTTTTGCTTTTCGACTTTTGACTTTGGTTTGTCCCTCCCAAACCGACCGGCTAGATCGGCCCCTCGGCGGGTACCCGCCCCCCCGTCAAAGCAAAGGTGGCTCAGACCCCGCCAATGCGCGTGTTAAGAAACCTGGGACATAGCTCTCATGCCATAAGAGCTATTGAGGTCTGGTAAAGTAAACTTGATAGGAAAATGGCAGGCCTTTCTCCACTATGTGGAAGACAATGACCTACCGCCAGTGGTTTGACCTCCAGAGCACTTCTTGACCTGACATGACTTAAGACTACGAAAGGGCAGAAAGTGACCGTGCTGTATATCAAATGAAAGCCAGTGACTAGACATACATGATGACGTTTAATTCAGCGCTCTAGATTAATTAGGTCAAAAGTTACATATAAATCAAATGGTAAATATCGCCCCTGGAATCCATCAAATTGTGGCGAGGAATGTTTTTTTAGAAATCTGAGCATTTCCAATCATTTTGGTGACTTTTAGATCATAAGATAACTTTCCCCATGCTTTTTCTATGGGAGAGGTCACCTCGTGATCTGTCTTCAGGCCAACGAATAGAAAAATCCCGGATGTACATTTTGAAGACCCTGGTGGGTGCATCAAGAGTAGAAAGTTTCAAATCGATCGGCTTAGAAATGTAGCTATGGTAGAGCTCAAAATTTCAAATGAGGTGACCTTGGTTGACCTCGCCTGGTGCCCTGAACTAGTGTGATCCGGGACAAACGATTTCAGGGACGGTGGAGAAATGATGGGGTGAGAGGTAAACTCCTCAACCGCGGTGCAGCTGCGCCTCGTCGTTTGTCCGTTATTCGGAAAAAAACCTTTAAGGAGTGGTAGCCGCGAGGGTCATCGACCCCCGGTGGGCGAGATTTAATTTCTAGTTTTGACAAATCGTTCAAGGTCGTATAACAACTGATAATTATAATGAAAACCGTACAATAACTGATACCAAACTTAAATTGGCTCTCCATCTGTTGGAACTTTATATATTGTTGAAATTTACATAATAAATAAAACTTACCGGAGTCAACAGGAAAAGTCAGCTCACTGGCTGTATCTTTTGTTTCACTTTCACCGGGAACTGACTCAGCATCTTCGGCAATGTCTGAAAACAGGAGAGCCCATAGGGGAGCGGGTGGTAAGACGGGCATGGTAGGTAAGGCGGGCACAGGCTCTGTGGACCAGACCAGTTATGGTACAAATGTCCCATTACTTGCATTAATGCGTCTTGGAATGTGCTATCATGAGCCAAAAACACAAAATTCTAACTTTTATTGTTTTGTCAAAATTTTAGAAAAAACGAAATTAGTGGTTCACCCTACCATTGTTAGTAGTTTGAGTGTAACATTCTGGCAGCGTCTGGTCCTATTTGGAAGGCCAAATATGCAAAACCTGTCTCGGGAGAGCGTTAACATACATTACGTGTTTTAAGTTTTATATTACCCCAGCACGGTGACCCCCAAGAATGAGATTTTCTAACATATTAACATGGGACAAGACGGACACGGAGTAAAATACTACATCACCATACAAATTATAACTTTTATCACTGAGTTTTGCATGGTTGAAAGGAATCAGACTGAGTCTGCTGCAAACCGGCTGAGGAACTTTTCATGATTGATCGTTAGATTCCAATGAAAAATTATGATTTATGGAAATTCAGGAAAATAATTTTCTCTCGACTATTTAATCGAACCAATGCATTGCAGGGTGCTTCAGAATTCATTTTTCTCAACGTGGTGAGCTTTTCGTAAAAATTTCTTGCATATGATAAACTACTTTCATAAAACCCGTCCTGCCCCGCCTGTTGGGGTAAGACGGACTTTTGCAGCATTCTACGGTAAACGTTACTACTCCTAGGAATATGCAAGGATCCTAGTATGTTTAAGCGCAGGGACAAATAAATGTTTACTGAAGCTTAAAACAAAATTTCATCACTGTCAAATGAAAAGCCAGTGAGACACTCAGCCTCAAACACAACTATGCCCCTCTTACCACCCTCTCCCCTAATTATGCGTGTATTGGGTTTTAGGCCGCTTACAGCGACTTGGCTAAATCACGCCCATTATTGCGATAACTTCTAAAGTGCTGATAATATGGTTACTTCAGACCATATTGTGTGTAAAAGCCACTGTGCGTATGCACTGAAATATCTAAAATATTACATCAGGTATATTTTGTAAAATATATTATATCAGCCAAGGTAAGCGCAGAGCTTGCTTTCCGTGACACATGCAACAAAGATTACATGGAAAACATGATCTGCTAATCACAAATGTCATGCTTGGATCGACCAACAGTTGAATGCTGGTGAGCTTAACAATATTTCTCTTTGCATAACGTACCGAATTCTTCGCCGTTGTTCGTCGCTGTTGGCTGCTGGAATACAAAAGGAACTTGAAGCGGTGTTTCAACGGAAGATGCTCTGATTGCTTGCGAAATACTGCTAATTTCCCCCTCTCCTTCTTCTGCCGCGTCCCGGTGATTCGACTGTCGAGTAACTACCATCGTTGTCAATTCGTCCGTCGGAATAATGTAATAAAGTTAAATATAAAAAAGCCTAAACATTATTTCAAGTCTCTCGCATGATTTTAGTTGAGGAAGTTGACGAAATATCTTTGAGTTTGAATAAAAAAGTCTAAGAAATGTCACGGGCTCTTATTGACAGCGGAGACCCCAGGGAAAGTTTTATCGAGGGTGCGTTCTTCGATTTGCCAGGATCCGCATGCACTGTAAATTACCAATACAAGAAACCACAGAATATAATCTGTCTATGCTGTTCAACCAGTTTTTTTGCTTTCTTCGAAGAATGAAAATTCTTTTTTCTCGAACAGCTTCGCATTGATGGAAATTTACACATATTACAAACACCTCCATGTCCCTGTTCCATTCCCCAAAAACTGATAGAAATAATAACTGAGAGTGTAATGATCTTATTCTAAAGATATTCATTATGTGCTGCTCAAAATTATGGAGCCCGATAGAATGAGTTAGCGTTGCACTATTTAACTAAATGGGAGTTCATTGCCCAAACCTAAGCCTAGCGGTTTCAGCCAGCGAACTTGGTTTGCCACGAAACCCTTTAACATTAATTCGAAACAGTTTTTTTTGTTTTTACTGGTAAACAGTTTTACAGTTTGCATTTTTACAGTTTACAGTTTTACAGTTTGCAGTTTTACAGTTTACAGTTTAAAAGTTTTACATCTTCTTAGCTGTGAGATCTAAAACCAAAAATTATGACGCAAGATTATAAGATTTCCACACTTAACTGAGAAAAACATAACCATAATGGGTAAACCACCCACGGACATGACATATGTATTAAATGGCAAAATGTGATGTGTATGAATTTGGACGGGATTTAATACTTCATATATTTATCTTCTTCATGAAATGACGTCATCAGCAATTCAAATAGTATTTTGATAGTTTTTTCCCGCTGTGAAAATAGCTCGTGATGCTTTTTTATGGCCATAGGGCGAAAGCAGTGAGGTGCCTTTTTAAATGTGAGATTTTAAGTGCGTGTGATTCGTTTTACGCAATTTGGGCCACGATTTGGCACAATGTACGATTAACCCTCGCCCCACCGGGGGCATCATGGCCCCCTAGGTTTTCCGGGATAGCAGAAAACGACGAGGCGCAGACCGCGGTTGAGGCTCACCTCTCACTGCATCATTTCCCATCATCCTTAAATTTTACGGGTCCAGGTGGTCCCGACGAGGTCACAGGTCACCTCACTTCACCTTAGAGCTCTGTAAGAGCTACATTTAAGTTGATCGATTTGAAACTTCCTACACTTCTGACCCTCCGGTCTAGGTTTTGGGATTTTTCGATTTCGTGCCTGAGGTCAGTCCGAGGCGACCTCTCCCATTGAAAGCATGGGGAAAGCTATTTCATGATATAAAAGCCCAAATGATTGCAATACTCGACTGCTCAACAACTTTTGGACACCCTTTCACGGATCCCAGGGGTTTTTTCTTTGACTTTTCAGGTCATCCAGGTCGGGTCAAAACAGTATTTTGACAATAACTTTTGACCTAATTGAGCTAGGCGGTGAAACAAACACCATCGTGTTTGTCTTGTCACTGGCTTTCATTTGATATACGGGGTCACTTTTTGACCTTCTGACCTAGGTTTTAGGTCACGAGGTGACCTCTGGCGGTCAAACCACTGGCGAGGTTTTACGTTCCACATAGCGAAAAGTACTGGCAATTTGCTATCAAATGTACTTTACCAGGCCTCAATAGCTCTAATGACAGAGTTATGCCCAGTTTGCTTAATCATTGCATATTTGGTGAAAATAGCCGATCTTGACAATTTGACCTCTAGGTCAACCATTGACCTGAGCACTAAAACATGGTACTTACTATTCACGCGGCTTTCTATTGACTTTAGATTTGCGCTAACGCCTATTTTCGAGTTGAGGGGGCCATCATCCCCGTGGGGTGCCCCCTGGTTAACACGCGCCCCGCTGTGGTCTCTCGCATGACGCGCCCCGCTTGGGGGACGTTTTTCGCACCCCTCCGTATCTCGTTCCCCACAAAAGATAAAGGAAAATTTTGGGCGGTGTTCGACAGCTCTTGACAAGATGAAGATAATTCATAAGGATAATTCTTATTTCAGGTCAATATTGAGGTCAGCATAGGTCAAAGAATGCTCCATAGGCTTACAACAGAGCAGTGTACGTTTCTTTCTCTAGATCTGCCCTCAGGGGATCTAGAGCAAATCTGTATGCATCATTGGATTTCTCTCGTCGCGGCGAATCGAATGATGTATAATATGACCTTGCTAGGTCAAACATTGAAAATGACCTGAACTCGAGCTAGGTCAGGGGCTAGGTCATACCAGTGACCTGGTATGGTCATGTTTCATATCAATCGACTCCTCGTGACAATACAAGCTCAATGCAAGCAAAATGGGAGCTTTATCTCAATACAGTGAGAAGTTATTGACAAAACAACCACTCTATGCTTACGTGACCTGATATGAGCTTTGAGGGGCCAGATGCTCAAAAACTCAACTTTATGTTCAAGATCGTGGTAAGAATAGACGGTTTGAGGATTTTCAGCTTCATCTATCAAGTATTTACTGAAAACGAGCCCATTATATTTTTCACCGTAGACTTATAATGGGCTGACTAAAAAATTGACCCCACCTTAGGTCAACAATATCAAAATTCCGAGATGGCAGATCAATTCCTAATGACCTTATCATAGTGTGGAAGTTTCAAACTGATCGGTTCGCTGATGCTCCCTGGGCACCGCTTCAAACTCGTGGTTTTAGGTTTTGAGGTCAGGTCACTTTACCTTGAATAACTCCTTCACCGGACGTGACCTTAACTCAGAAATTTAGTGAGATGTGTAAAATTAATTAGGGATAAGTTACTGTAAGTTTCGTTGTTCTGTCTCCCTTTGTTTTTATCTATCTGGGGAAAACCAGGAGGGGGACGAATTTCATCCCCCCAGCGGGGCGCGTGTTAATACGAGAAATTTAATTTTTGAGAACATCATTATAAAAAGGCAATTTACACCCTGCATCTCTAATGATATAACCAAAACTACAGATAGATGTAAAAAAAACAACCAAGCATTGGGCCAATATAAAAGCAGAGTTTCGGTTTACAAATAAAATATTGTCACTGGGAGCCCATTGATACGTGTTATGATTGTAAAATATTCACGGTGAATTTGAAAATTCAGCAGATTATATGAATCTAGCATAGTTTTGTGATACATTTTTCCATTGATCGTGACCAAACTGTTACAATGGTGTTCTAACCGTTGTTATAGGCTGATCAGTTAGTAGCAATGGCGTACAGATAAAATCTTGGTGGCATCCGTACGGGACATTAATTTGCCTAAGGTAGCTTTGCTATTCAACTCAGCTAAAAAAGAGGTTTTCCTGGGGCTAAAGAAAATCATCGATTCTTCCAACATAGCTGGGGAGAATCTAACGGATCAGACGACTGAACGTTTCCATAACTGAGACTTTCACCTATCTAGCTGCAAACAATGATTTGAATATGGTATAATATCATAACTTGGTACCAATCCTACTCAGAGACAGACCCTTGCAAAAAGCTTGGGGAGGGGGGCAACCAGGGCAAATCGTTACAAGTAGTGTTTGTTTTTCAATCGGCTAAAACTGGGTACAATTTGACTGCGGGGGGGATGGACAGGTTGTCCCTCCCTAGATCCGCCACTGATCTTAACTATTCTGTGCGTTGGAAATGATTATTTTATATCTCGAAGGACTCCAAATGCTGTTTTAGTTCGGGGGACTTCTTTATCTCGGAGTAAAAAAATTATTAGCGTTGGGTAAAAATGTATCAGCAGGGGACTAGGGGCCAATCAGGGGAAGGTATCGTTTTCATATATGTCATATGACTGTAATGGGACGTCCCTTTCTTTTTAAAAGGAGCCCATACAGCAAACAAATATTTATTTGAGAGCAGAGGCCGTCCCGGTGATGTTAGATCGGCTTGCTCTCTATGAAACGGGTCAGTTCTGGGTCATCATATAGGTGGTGGGTCTAGCCCCCGCGTGGGTGACTAAAATTTTCGTTTTTTTAATGATTTTGTCCAAGTTCTCAGTTCGACTGCTGGAGTCGGAGTCTCACTAAAGTCATCAAGGGACTTGTCACGGAGACCCCGACCCCACCACCCGAACGAGCAACTCCCACAATGAAGGGTTGATTTGGAAGCCAAAGTTTAACGTCCCACAAAGCACAGGGACGGCCGCCCCACTCAGGTCACCCTCTCACCAGTCAGTTGCCAGCCGACCTGTACGTCGGGTAAACTATTGAGCGCCGGAGCGTCTCAGGGGAACCGATCCTAAGCCTGGACATGCACTGCCACTGCATGCCACTGAGCAGCGGGCCGGAGCCCAACGCTCTACCAACTGAGCTACCGGGGCGGCAACTGAGCTACCGGGGCGGCAAGAGCGAGAGGCTCCGAGAGGCTTTCATCCCTCTCTGCAATATCAGCATTTCTCTTTTAATTTTTCGGCCGGCTATAGTGTGATCTAAGCATTTGAGCAGTTTTTCTCGTGAAAAAAACCCATTGGTCCTTAAAGCTCTTCACTTGAGTCATAAACAGAACAGCCAAAAATTCGTTCCATAAAAAGTCTAATGTCCCCCTTGAAATCTACTTAAAAAAACACGAGACCCTCCCGTTTATACTAGCCCTCCCTCCAATGTTGCTCAACTGATTAGAAAACTCTGCATACCGGCTAAGTCCAAAAAAATAACGCATAGAATTACAATTTCCACCCCTTTCGCTGTTTTAGGCCAGAGAATTTGAAAAAGATAATAGAGGATTCGAGCCCCCGCCACTTATCAGCCAATTTTGCCCCATCCCTCCAATAAGCGCAATGTATCATGCGCGATGAGATCATTGGCTGGGTTTTAGGTTGTCAATATGCTAAGCGGAGACGGTTAGATCGGTTTCTTAAGAATCAGTGCCTCTGCCCTCCCTGCGACTCTCGCCTTACGGGATCTGGGCGATCGCTCAAACTAGTGAGGTTCTCCTCGGCTGCACCTCCGGCCTTACCCCGGTATCTTTTCCACTACTCTACTTGAGGCACTAGGCGGGCATAACCCACTCACCTTCAGAACCACATCAACCGCATCTGCTGAGCAGGGACACCCTAGAGCCCAGCCTGCGCCTCGGGCTGATTCGGAGTCGGGTGATAAAACATTGGAAAAGAACGCGTTTGCGTCCCTTCCGAAGAGGACCCATTCACCGTTGCCCACAGACACGCTGTATGTACACAAGGGTACGGCTAACAGAATATCATTCCTCATTTTAACCTGCTCATCTCGATCCGGGTCTCTACTCGTTTGCTGGTGCAGTCTATTCGATTATTCATCGTCTGAACGGCCGAGGTATATGAACGAATCATATTTTACGCAAAATTTGAAGGGAACCAAACAAAAGGTAGACAAAAGTGTGTGTACGCTGACTGCCCCCTCCGGTTGAAAACTGCATCGTATGAAATAAGTAGAGTTCCAGGGGATACAATTCCGCTGAAACCTGGCTGCTCTGAGGTTGGATGATTTCCACCACGTCCTGCTATCGTTCTGGTGTGTGCGCAGTCTCAGAGTCCCAGAGTCATAGGGTTCGCATACAATTATATTTTCCATCAGCACAAGGCGTTGAATTTAAGGGTTCCGCGACGTGCAAATTGAAGCTAGCTTGCCCCCCTCCCCCGTATATCTACTCTATACATGACACGCACACACACGCACACATACCAGCGATACGCACTCACATGCATAAGCAAAACAATACATCCAAAAAAACGTAGGCGCCATACTTTAACCGAGATGAGGGGAATCAAAAAGGGCAAGAGCGATTAAGGCTAGATTTTTGGGGCGTAGGGGTTCCGCGCTTGAATTTAAACTTTCATTTACAACGTTTTTGGTTTTACGCGTTTTCGGGTCACATTTTTATTTAAGTCCCCTGCCCTGGGGTGGTGTCGATCTTTTCCTTTAGAAAGGGGTTCATTTTGGGTCCGGCGGAAGGGATTGATCCGGAGGGGTTTTTTTCCAAGAGTAATAGCTGGTTAATCGGAGTTTCGTTCCGACTTCGCTTTTTCTGCATTGAAGGCCTTCCCGATTTCCATCTCGAATTCTTGTTTCTCCTTCCTTCTGCCTTTTCCTGGATCTCAAATTATTTAATTCCGGATTTTCACTCCCAACTTGATTTCTCTTTCTTCCCATCTGGATTTTCTATCCTCTTCATCCTTTGTTCGTTTTCTGCCTTTTGATTTCTTCCGCCTCTGCTGTCTTTATCTCCAGCCACCTCCGAAATTTTCGTCCCTCCTCACTCGGCCGTCTCTTCTGCCACTGCTGCTTCTCCTGCTCCGAATGCAATCCTCTTCCAGACTCAACTCACGTCCCACCTTTCTGCCTCTTCCAGCATGATTCCTGCTTCTCTCGATGGTACCCGCTTCCTGCCTTCCGGTCATGTGGCCTGGTCACGGGGTTGTCACGCGCCTCAGTCACATGGCTGGTAGGCACGTGACCATCCCTGGCAGTTTGGCTCGTATCACGCTACGTGCTCTGGATGCTAATTTTCTTCAGTAGACGGTGTTAAGGAAGGCCCAGAAGGATTTTTGGCAGGATGTTTGGTTTTAAGGTTTCGTTTTACCTCTCCAGAACAACCGGAAACTAGTTAAAAATGTAACCCGTTACATGACACATCTCTCAAAACCCTGTTTGATCAGCGATCACCGATCCAGGAGATAGAGCTTCATATTTGTTTTTTAATGAGTTAGATGACAGAAAGGTGTCTTAAAACTGTCCCTTAAAGGGAATATGACACCTTCATATTGAATTTGAACTGCTATAGCCAAGACATACATCATAACGAGAAAACCCCGGTTTGGTACTGCATTTGCTGCAGAACTCTCCGTTTACGGAGAAATAGCGTGTATTTAGAGCGGCTGACGACCCCACCAGCCCCAGCGTGGTGTCGCCCCAGCGAGGAACCCAATCAAGCAGCGTTGTTCCTTCGTAATAGGTAAGTGCGGAGAAAAATGAAATATGAGATCAGAGGTTTTCCATATGCTTTACGCCACTGATAGCTCATTTGAAATCCAATGCAGGTGCCACATTCCATTTAACATACATCCGTTATTCTGGATTCTTGTTTTTCGCTTCCAAAACCCTCCAAAATGAAAAGTCTACCTGCAACTCTGTTATGGCCCTAACGGCGTCACCCGTACTCAGTCTAGAGCCGGATATCACAAGACACCAAACACCGTTCCCGATTTCCCATTTACCAGAGGAGCCGAGATCGACGAGACGGTGTTCGAACACCGTCCAGTTCCATAGCTGCTACGGAATTCCGATCACATAGTGGATTTGGAACACATGGGTTCCGAATCCCAAGGTGCTATGTGGACAGCGACACCCGAGCCGGTTGAATCATCCACCCGCTTCTGTTATTTTTACTTCATTTTTCACTCACTGTTCAAGTATTACTTTTTGAGCACAGATCGAAATTCCTGGTGCATATAAAAATAATAACGGTATATATATATATATATATATATATATATATATATATATATATATATATATATATATATATATAAATAATTGGGGCCTCCTGTATAAGCCAATTAGGAGGCCTCCTTTACATGCAGGGAGCCCAGCCTCTTTGATACTCCAGGGGCTATTCCAGACTCTCCAAGTATCAAAGTTCCTGAGTCAGGTGAAAGGTCTCCAAAAAAATACATGGGGACATAGCTCCCATGGTGGCAACGCCCCTGTATAGCTGTAAGATAATTTGGATGAAAAAGTTGTTCCCACACTGAAAAAATTAGTAAGGATTTTATTGACCCTCACAGCATTGTAACTTTTCGTTTTCCACTAGCCGACTATGTTTTCCAAAATGAATTTTACACTTGCACACTAGCACAAAACCAATTTTATGGTACTGCGATACCAGGAGTTTGGAATCCTCTGACCCACAGAGGGAGCGGCATGACCTACAGAAGGGTCATAGGAAATTGCATGGGATCATAAATTTGCGGAATTAAGCGGCGTTTCTCAAGGGTTATTCAACTACATTAGCCTGAAAAGAGAAACAGTGGTGTATAAAATCAGTTGCGCCCTGAGAAACGGTTCTCAGAGAATTGATCATGCCACGGAATCAGTCCACATAATCTAAAAATGGAAGGAGTTAGGTGTAGGACACTGGTATATTATCAAATCAATGTTACTCCTCGTGCGATATTCACAGTTACAACAGTGTTCTCAAGCAAACACTGAGCAGAACAGCACACCAATGTGTTCCGAAGCCCTGGCCCGTATTGCTTTATCACTACCATGAAATCTATTTCTAGGTAAGATATGAACTCAAGGCGGGCATTTGTCGGTGAAGAAGATAGACACTTCATTAAATTAAAGCATCACTTCACTTCATGAAATTGAAGCAGTGTCATAGACACGTCGTAGAAGCACGAATTAGAAGCTAAGCAGCCGTTTCTCGTGCTTTCTATACGCGCGCCTCTGTTTCACTTGTAGTTCCAGGCTTTTTTTGGTAATATCTCAACTCCATCGGCGCTTTTCACAAACGACGACATAAAACGAGGTGCATACAATCAAAGCACGAAGCCGCATATCGCAAATATTTGTGAAATCTACGAACAATTTTGGGTGGAAGAACTTATCTGGAGGTCCACCGCCCTGGAGCTTTTGTTCTCGCCGGACATCTCCGAGTACCAACTCGTCCGGTGTGAGAACTTTATAGGCATCTGGACCATCTCGTCTGAACGTGAAAAGATGGAGACCAATTGCTGATCGAACTCTATACGAAGCGGGCATACAATGTGAGACTTCTGCAATAACTTTGTCTTCATTATCGACAATAGCCATTCTCAGTCCCAAACGTTGTGTCAGCATCTTGAGTATCACAATGTTGTCCGTGTTTCGAATGACCATTGAATATCTTCTAGCCCATTTTAAGAACTTAAGGTACCTCTGCTGGTGCCGTACATTTACCAAGTAAATGTCTTCCTGTTTAGTTCCATCCTGGATTGCAAAGCTTCTGATGTGGGAAGAAAAAACTCCTGATGTACATCCTTCTATGCCTGTTTTGTCAACGAGTAGTACGTTAGAACTAAACGCAAGGTCAGGAAGCGGTTGGTGAGGGCTGGTGAGAAAATCCGTTTGAGTTTCGGCGTCGCATTTATAACTTGCTCCATGAATATACGTCTGAGTTCCACGAGTCTGTATGGGCCCTTCCCCATAGCCCTCTGTGAAAGGAAATAATCCAGACGGACTAACGAACTCCGTGTATAAATGATACATGATCCAAACTCATGTTTGCGACTCAACAGAAGAAAACATGAGCCTGGGATCGAGGTTACCGGGAGCCGGAAGAATAAACCGAAATCAATCAAGAACGGGTCGTATAACAGTAAATAGCTGACTTAACAATATCACCAGATCACAGGACTGTGTTTGATGAACAGAGGTGTTCCGATTAAAAGTGATGTGAGAAATGCGTATTCGATTTTCATCTGAAAACTGGCCAGGCAATATCAAAAATTTAACTTGAGTTTTTTCATACACAAATGTCACGTGAGCAGAGTTCTCCTTTAGCCTCTATTGGGAGATGTCACTCATATAGTGAAGCATAGAGCCATTTTTTTGTTAAATAGCCTTAGCCTTAAGTTTGCTGTGATTTTTTTGCGTGTATGATGCTTATGAGTTTTTTTTTTTTTTTTTTTTATATATATATATATATATCTAACTCCCATGCATGTTATGTATCTATTTTGAACTTTAACCTCAATCGGAGTCATCGTTACGTTGTTAAATTACTAATTCATTATGTGAAATTCCATGGATCGAATATCGATCCCTCGAATCGAACAACGAATAAGGGAATTAAATAAATAGGTATGGTTTGGAACAACCTCCAAGTAATTGTAAACTATTTCAAAGAAATGGAGGCAGAGTTGCCTACTAGCCCCATTACCTGTCACCTAGCTGGGGTAGCATGGATTAAAGTGGGTTCAATTCTCACAACGAGAGGTCGTATCCCGGGTCCCGTCTTCCCAGTGGAGAAGTTCCTTGAACACCCGCGCCACTATTCCCTGTAATTGGGCGCGTGTGCCTATTGGGAGTGGTCCGATTAAAAATTTCCATTCATGTATGACATAATGTCAGCCAAAGGTGATACAGTGCATTTTTACGGTTGCTACTGTGCATTTTTAATTGTCTATTTGCAATAAATCACCAACGGAACACCGTTGCAATGACAGGAGAAGTCATTGTAGAGTAAGACTATACACAGGAGAGTGACAAACAAATAAAAAAACGGGGTAAAACGTCACCATATAAATGATGAATACATTGCAACTGATGATAAACCGATACGAAAGGTGAAGTTGATATAAGCTAGACAGTGTGAATATATGCTAGTACATGTCTCTAAAACGTGCTGAAAGTATCATCGGAGAATCGCATTTCCCTGGCGCATAAACGCAGTTGTTTCCCTCGGTATTCGCACGGGGAGCTAGATGACCTACCGGTTGTCAGACCGAGCACTGCATCCCCCCAGCGTGGCACGCGTCAACGCACAGCTGGAGGTCGCCGCTTCACACAAATCACCATAGCTGCATTGCAGCTCTTCGGCCAGACGGAACAGATCACAGCGTTCAATAACACAGCAGAGTTCCCACAACTTGTTTGAACTTCGCTGAACATCGTTAGCGTCAAATCCACCTTTGCAGACAACAAGCAGAATGCTCAAATCCTCAAATTAATATATATCTCGATCGATCTCTATCAATAACAAGGAAGGCCCGGTGAACATTTCTCAACTTTGCAATAAGATGCAGAGATGGCTTAAACAGACTGGAAAGGCCCAGAAAATATCAACAGAGATACTGCGGGGATTAGCAGTCGCGTGCAGAGGTCGGGTATGCCTTTTTAAACATTTCCTGGCAAGTCACGGGGTCAGCTATGCCCTGCCTGAAATAAAAAATCTGACAAATTAGGGGGACACTTTGATCGTCTTCCGAAGTTCTGACTGGCTGGTGACACCCAATGTGCGCTGTGCGCCATTTTATGGAGGGAGAGGCCATATTGCGCGCAAAGAGCTTGGTCTGCCTGTCGGGGTTCAGCGTCAGAGCTACCTGGTAGTGTAAATGGTCGAGGTCATAAAGAAGCGTAAGGAATGTGACTCGATCGTTACCCAAGAGATACAGCAGGAGACCTTGCAAGCTGTACCAGATGAGCCCCCAGAAAGTGTAGAGATTACTTTGAGATACTACATTTGTTATTACATATTACATTTGTTATTTGATATTTCATTGAGATACTAAGCCGGGTACCTCGCACGCTCTGTGCTTAACACACGCCCCGCTGGGGTCCCTGGCATGACGCGCCCCGCTGGGGGAGAGGCGTATTTCGCACCCCCCGTAACATATTTTCCAGGAAAGCTAATGAAAGATTACGGACGGTGTTCGAAATTGACGGTGTTCGAGACGAAGAGCAATTGTAAAAACTATTCTTATGCCAGGTTAATATTAAGGCCAGCATATGTATAGGTCAAGGAAAGTTCCACGGGCTTACAGCGGGGCATTTCATCTTTTCCCTCTAGATTGTTACTCAGCGGAGCTAGAGCAAATCTTCATGCATCATTGGATTTCTCTCATCGTGGCAAATCGAATGATGTCTAGCATGACCCTGCTAGGTCAAATGGTAAACATGACCTGAGATTGAACTGGGTCAGGGTCACATGATGACCTGGCATGGTCATTTTAAGCCATAAAATAAAATATATGATTCATCATTTGCGTACTTTTCTTTTAACACCCGTCCCGGTGGGCCTCCGAGACACCTTCGCCTTGGTGGGGGTGTTCGTACACCCCTACCCTCTCGAACTCGGAACCTATGCGAGATAGCGCAGAAAAGCGAAGGCTGGTACATAGCTCATACAAATCCATGAATAAACTATATTTGTCACTTTTTGGCTCAGGTCAATATTGAGCTCATGACAGGCCAAAGAAGGTGACATGTCAGAGGAGAGATTTCTGGGCTCTAGCGCCTGATAGCGTTGAGTTAGAATCAATTTGTAGAAACCACTCGCTACACTCATTATGGCGAATTGGGTTATGTATAATATGACTATACTACGTCACAAGATAGAAATGTGCTGACCTGATGTTAGGTCAAAGTCACCTTCTGACCAAGCATAGTCAATATGGATATCAATCGACTCGCAATAACAATACAAACGCAATGGTATCAAAATAAAAGTTTTATCGTCATTTCCTGCAAAGTTGTTGACCCAAATCTAAAAATCTGCTTAAATAGTCCAGATGACCTCTTAGAGGTCACATGTCAAAAATTGTACCATGAACCTGGAAAGGGGTCCAGGATACTACGATTTGGAGAATACTTGGTTATTCTCAGCTGTATCTACACAAACACAGCCCAATTCCTGTTTCCCCATGCATTTCCAATGGAGAGGTCATGATCTGTATCTGACCAGGCCATCGATATAAAAATAACGGATTTTTTTGTAATGCTCGGTGGGCCCATTATGTGACATGGGTTTCAATCGGACATATTAACCCTGTTCTTACTTATGATATCTTAAAAATTTTTGGAAGTAAGATCACTTGACCTGCAGTGCTGACCTGACCTGAGATGACACGACCTTAACACGCGCATTGACGGGGGCGGGTACCCGCCCCCTCGGGTTTTCGGAGATAGTAGAAAAACGGCGGCGCGTAACGCCGCCGTACTTGGTATACCTTTTCCTCATCATTTTTACAACTTCTGTGAAAATTTTAAGGTTAGTCATCTCAGGTCAGGTCACCAGTACAGGTCAAGTGACCCGACCTCAAAAAAGTTTAGGATAGCATAAGTCGGAGCAGGGCGAACTTATCCGATTGAAACTCATATCACATAATGACCCCACCGAGTTCTCTAACATATGTTCCGGTATTTTTATATCGATGACCTAAGGTCAGGTACAGGCATGACCTCTCCATTGGAAATACATGGGAAAAATGGTTTTTACGGAATAACTCAGTAACAGATGATGATAGAGCATTTATTTTAGCTGCATTAGATTTGCCTGGGCTTTGTGGTTCTAATGATATGCATTTTATATAATTTGACCCTGACCTGACCTCAGGTCGGTCAAATCCTTGATTTGACCTAGCAAGGTCAAATTATATATCATTCGATTCGTTTGCTAAGAGGATTCATATAGTTCAAGTCGTTTTGCTCTATCTTTACTTGTTCAGATGTAATGCCCGAAAAACTGAATTTTACATGTTATCCCTGACGGGCATGTTTTGACCTCTCGTGACCTTAAATGTGACCTGACAAAAAATGGTTCAATGTTTTCGATGGAGAAGTGGATGGGCAGCCCAACACCGTTTACCGTTTTTCGCTACCTACCTTTCTCAGATCTTAGGGCGTACCCGCCCCCGTCATCATGGTTGACCCCCAATGCGCGTGTTAAAATTTTGGGAGCAGACCTAGAATTAATCACGAATAAGGTTTATCAAGTACAGCGGCGCCGTTTTTTGGTGCCACCGGAAAACCCAAAGGGGGTGTTCAAACACCCCCCCACCGGGTTGAGGGTTAAATGATATTTAAGGCCAGGCTAGGTCATTTCAGGTTACAAGGGTCGTTTTACATCCATGACACACACGATGGAATGAAATATGTAGAAGGTAAGTGATCAGCTTTCATTTTACATCCACATCAGCCATGTTGCAGCGTATCCGCACGAAAGGTACTTGCCATGAGCGTTTTGCCTTTGGTGATGACCTCTGTCCTTTAGGTATCTGTTCAAAGAAAATCACCCACCACTTGTTAGCTTATACCCTGGAGGCCACCCAGTGAAAAATTGAAAACAGGACTTTTAAAAAATATAAATCTAAAGTAAATGTCACAAGGTCACGAGGTCAAAAGCTGACCTAAAGTCAGTGTTTATTTTTCTTATATAGCCTGTTGTATTTTCTATGCATTGGTATTTATTCAAATTAATTTTGATATCGATTAATTTTGTCTGCAGGTGGACCAATACAGCCCAAACCAGAGCACATACAGAAAAAAACAGTTTTCACCACCGGAGTCGGCGGAAAAATAAGGGATACAGTTTTGCTTCCGTCACGCCCCGTTACGCCAGTGTGACAAAATCTCACTTTTTTGGGCCAATCTGCCTTGTTCAGGGACCAATACAGCAAAAGCCAGGAAAACGGTTTTCATCTTTAGAATCAGCGGCAAAAATAAAGGATACGGATTTAATTTTGTAACGCCCCGTCACGCACTTATCGACAAAATCGCCTAGACACAAACAATCTACAGGTTTTAGTCTGCAGATGGACCAATACAGCCAAAACCAGACCAAATATAAAAAACCGTTTGACCATCAAAATCAGCGCCAAAAATAAGAGATACAGTTTTGCTTCCGTCACGCCCCGTTACGCCAGTGTGACAAAATCTCGCTTTTTGGGCCAATTTGCCTTATTGAGGGACCAATACAGACAAAACCAGGAAAGGTAGAGGAAAACTGTTTTCATCATCTGAATCAGCGGCAAAAGAGGGATACAAGTTTGCTTTTATCACGCCCCGTCACATACTTGGACGGGGCGGGGAAGCTCGAGCCGAGCCCCCTAGCCCTTTCCCCGAAACGAAGTGCTGGTGCTCTGGCCTGACCTGGTGCCAGTTTTCGGCCAAAAGCTGTCAAATTGATGTAAGAAAACAAAGCACGCGTCTGCCATTATAATCAGCTCGGAAGCATTCACGAAATGCCGACGGGGCCAATCGGACCCCTCTCCCCCACCCCTCCTAGGCGGTAAGGGGGACCCACATAGCATGACAAATAAATATTGCTCAGTAGCCCCGGCATTGGATCTAACCAAGACAATGTCCATGTTGCAGTGCCAGCGGCGAACAGGCCAGGCGGGATTTGCGCGGCTGAGACTGACCTGTCGATGGCAGAGCTGCTGTCCTCTCACAACTCTCCGCCGAGAGGCCTCTCATCTCCGGGCCAGCGTCACCGCGCTGACATTCCCTCACAGATCGTGACGTTACCGCCATCAGGACGTGACGTGACGCGACTCACGCTCAGCAGATGCATTTCAAACGGCCAGAGGTAGGTACAGAGAATTGTCCGGACTTTGGAGAACGTGAAAATGCCTCTGGAGCTAGCCGCAAATTCAGCTACATGAGCTGCAGAACATGGTTAACCTTCACTGGATGTTCTTCTGGCCTCGGAATTGTCACCGAATTTATAATAGCAAATAAAGTGTATGTACCGTCACCGCCATGTCCACTACATTTCCAATGCTCTGATACGATATTCAATCACTTGTAGTATCAAATGGCGAGTAGAAACACCCGCATATCTGTGATGAATGGTATTCTGCTGCTCTGGAGCTGTCCAGGCTTCTTGTCTCTCCAGAGTTGTATTTGTATACAGCTATAGCACTGACCGTATCAATACGGCTTTATAATAGTCAATTTGCGCTTGCAGCAGAAGCTGACACCATTTGCTGGCCTCCACACTTAACAGTTTACTGCCCTGTCACATCCACAGCTCACACTACAATAGCGTCAATTTCCTCCGTAAACACAGCAACAAATAGTCACCCATCACGCAGCGCCTTCTTAAAGGCTATTTGAAAAGTGTCCGTTGTGTTGATAAGAAATCAGAGAACACAACACCACAGCTCCGAACGAGAGCGCGCGACTGAGACCAGTAGAAAAAAAACTAGGAATTCCGCGCGAACGCATCAGCTGATTGTTGCTTTCATTATAAACATGATCTGGGTTCCTCCATTTAGGAGATGCAAACTTGATACGGCAATGAATGGGAGCAGAGCCGGAGAAACCGAGAACGCAGGCACCAGCTTCTCTCAAATCGGGCAGTGGCTGGCTTTCCAGGGAACACAATGCATGAATGTATGCATTGGCGTATTCAGGATTTATTATGGGGGGAGGGAGCACATAGTCGGTGGGGCCACTTTTTGGCGGTAAGAACCTATCAGGTGGACGCCAAATCCAATCGTCAGGCAACAATGCTCCCATCCTGGGGGGCGGAAAATCGAAGGCCGATGTAGGAAAAAGACTTGGCTTTGCATTAGGGGAGAGGCAATGTCACTAAGCTGGGCATACCAATGTAATGGTTCCTTCCATTGCACTGCCCCAACAGTACTCTGCTGTAACCCGTGCAGGGGCGTTGCCACGGAATTTTTCGGTGCAGGGACAGACCCCGGACTGGTGATGACCGGGGAGGGGAAGGGGTGCCATGCGAATCTTGGTGGTATTGGCTGTTTTGGAACACGCTAACGACGATGTACCTCATCAACACATATATATATATATATATATATATATATATATATATACGTAGGTCCACGCAAGTCGTAGGGATACATGCATAAAAACCTAAGCCTAGTCTCAGGCCTACCACAGCTGCGCACGTGTGGTTAAAATACGCAAACAGACTATGGAAATGCATCAAACATGTCTCAAGGCTCAATGTTTTCAAGCATAATTCGTGAATCATGTCCATTTGCTCATACATCCCATGGGTGCATGGTTAACCCGCGCCCCGGTGGGCCTCCGAGCCACCTCCGCCCTGGTGGATGGAGGTGTTTGAACACCCCCCGTTGAACTCGGCTCCTTTGCAGGATAGCGAAAAACGCGAACGATGGTGGATAGCTCATGCAAATTCATGACGAAACTAGATTTGTCACTTTTTGGCTCAGGTCAATATTGAGGTCACGATAGGTCAAAGAATTTGGCATTTTGAGTAAAGTTTTTGGGCTCTAGCATCTGATAGAGATGAGTTAGAATCATGTTGTAAGCACCATTTGCTTCCTATCGTCACGGCAAATCGAATTATGTATAAAATGACCATATTAGGTTAAAACACAAAAATGACCTGACCTCAGGTCAGGTCAAGGCCACTTGTATACCTAGCATAGTCAATATGCATATCAATCGACTTGCAATAGCAATCCAAACGCAATGGTATCAAAATAAAAAATGTATCATCATTATATGCAAAGTTATTGACCTAAGCCTGAAGCTCCAGATGACCTCCCAGATGTTACAGGTCAAAAGTTGCAACATGAACCTGGAAAGGGCCCAGGATACTTAAATTTGGAGAATATGAAGGTACTATCAGCCTTATCTGCACAAATACAGCCCAATTTGTGTTTTTCCCATGTATTTCCAATGGAGAGGCCATTGTCCGTACTTGACCTTAGGTCATCGACATGAAAAATCCCGGGACATATTTTGTAGAACTTGGTGATTCCATTGTGTGTTAAAAGTTTCAATCCAATAGATTCGCCCATTTTTTACTTATGCCTCCTTAAACATTTTTGGAGGTGAGTTCACATGACCTGCACTGGTGAACTGACCTGAGATGACCCAAACTTAAATTTTTGTGGAAAGTTGCGGAATTTATCAAGGATAAGGTGTGCGAAATACGGCGGCGCTTTGCGCCGCCCTTTTTCGTGCCGCCGGAAAAAAGCCCAAGGGGAGCGTTAAAACACCCCCACCGGGGTGAGGGTTAAAAGAACTGAAGTAATTAGAATCTGCAAAGTCTGTGTAAACAAATCATATCGATACAGCTATAGTTTGAAAAATAAGGTCTAACAGTTTGACCATTCGGGAATCATTTTTGGTAGACGCATGAGCTACATATTAGATAAAAACACGGATTTTGACATCATTTTAGGTCAAACCAATGTTGAGAACAACGAACGGCAAATGTCTGCATGGGACTAAAATGCCACAATGCGTTACAGGGGACCACCGCCGTGGCGCTGTGGGTTAACCCGCGCCCCACCGGGGTCCGGCGCCACCTTCGCCCCACCGGGGACATCGATGGCTCCCCTCTAACTCCGAAAATACGGGTGTTAGCGCAAATCTGTAAAGTGCATTAGAAAGCTCGCACGAATTCAGTCCGAAATTACTTTCATATTTTAGCGCTCAGGTCAATGGTTTGACCTCCAGAGGTCAAATTAGGTCAAGATCAGCTATTTTCACTCAAATGTGCAATGCTTAAACAAACTGGGCATAACTCTTATGCCATTAGAGATATTGAGATGTGATAAAGTACATTGGATAGCAAAATGTCAGAACTTTTTCCGTTATGTGAAATTTAATGACCTCCCGCCAGTGGTTTGAACTCCAGGGGTCACCTCGTGACCTAATATGACCTGAGGTCACGAAAGGTCAGAAGGCGACCTTGCTGTATATCAAACAAAAGCCAGTGACGAGACATACACGATGGTGTTTGATTCAGCGCTCTAGCTTACATAGGTCAAAAGTTATTGTCAAAATACTGTTTTTGACCCCTGGTGACCTTGGATGACCTCGGAGAGATTAAAAGGCAAATATGACCCATGGAATCCGTGAAAGGGTGTCCAAGAAGGCTTTTTTACCAAGCCGAGCATTTTCAATCGTTTTTGTGACTTTTAGATCATAAGACAGCTTTTCCCCATGCTTTTTCAAAGGGAGAGGTCACCTCCTGATCTGACCTCAGGTCACGAAATCGAACAATCCTGGATGTACACCTTGTGGACCGTGAATGAAGTGAATGAAGTACACCTGTGGTCATGAAGTGTAGGAAGTTTCAAATCGATCAACTTCGAAATGTAGCTCTTACAGACCTCTAAATTTTAAGTGAGGTGACCTTGGTTGACCTCGCCTGGTGACGTGGCTTTGAGTGACCTGGAGTAAAAATTTACAGGAATGGTGGGAAAATGATGGGGTGAGACATAGGGCTCTCAACTGCGGTGCTGCATCTCGTCGTTTTTCTGCTATCCCGAAAAAAACCTTAGGGGGCCATCGATGCCCCCCGTGGGGCGAGGATTAAGGCAGCAACATGGACCAGTGTGGAAGCCAAAGCCGACATCTGGCAACCTTTTCCTCGACCGCCCTCTAGTCAGGATACCAGGATACCACTGGGCAGTTCTCGTCTTGACTCGGGACGTGAGCTGACCAATCAGCGCCCTTGTTATTGGGAGCACGGGTTTGATCGGCCTGTAAACTGATCGACCGGTGATGAGGCACGGCCTCGACACATGTCACCGGAGTAACCCTCTATTCCGAGAAGTTGCGATAAAATCCCAATAAATCGGGACAGCCTCGCCGCCGGGTACGCTGGGACGTGTGGCAGACACAGGGAGCGTGTGGCATGACAGTCCCGCAGGGGTGCCGATAAGTGGGAAACCCCTGCTGTGTGGGCGGAACTGTGTGGTGAATGCACGCAAATTACACCAGTCGGACCAGACGCAAAAACTATCTAAAAAAGAAGAGAAAATGCTCTTCAGACTTTCTCGTTCAAGTAAGAGCTGGACAACGCTACTGCAGAGATGTTGGCATTATTGGAAGTCTATATTCATAGAATATCGAATTATGTCTTATGGCCACGCCATGTACAATGCTAAATATGACCTGACCTTAAGCCAAGTGAGAGCCATGCTTGACATAAAATTGCATCACAAATTAAATAAAATTACAGTAAAATGGCGTCCAAATGCCAATCCAAGCCGAAACTATTGACAGAAAAACAGCGTACTCAGTTCCCGGGGTGATTGGCAAAAGTTCGAGGTCAAAATCTACGGCATGATGCTCTGAAACGTTATAAAAAACAAATTGATCGTTTTCAGCTTAATGCTGTTCACCTTAACGTTATATTAGGCAAGGTTGGAGATCTCTTCTCGGTACAGACGAGTTCCTGGCTGGATTAAAGCTGGTATGGCAAGACAAGCCCTATACACACCCTATGCGAGACCACAAATCCAGAGTAGGTGGTCTTCACCCCCCCCCCATCTCCACCTAAGATATTAGATAAGTGAACTACCTAATAGTCCTATCCTGGGCAATCATTGCAATTTTTCCAGTGGGATGAATGTTTGAACACACCTGTCGGGTTTCCCCGAGGCAGTAAAAAAGGCGGGGCGAAGTGTCACCGTACCTGGCACGCCCTATCCCTGCTCGTTTTCACAACTGTTCGTTTTTGTTGTTGAAAAATTCAGGTCTGATCATCGGGCTAAGTCAACGGACCTTACCTTTAAAACAAATTCCGAGTGGCAGCGGTGAGAATATGTTTAATGGATCCAGGCGGATCCAGGGGGGCAAAAGGCAATTGCCCCCAAACAAAAAAGCTCGGGAAAACTATCTTTTCCCCCAAAGCGATCGACCTCCTTTTCCCACCTTTTACCCAGTTCCGAAAACCCATGAAAGAATATTTAGAATTTTCACTGCTATTTTTACTTTTGACTTTTTTCCCTCAAGCAACTGAATGGATCATATTACATGATAAGGGCACCGAGTACCACAAAGTTGCGTGAACGCTATTTGTATATCTAAGATTTGGAATCATGTGAGATTATCTGGGTTAAATTACGCCTTCACTATCCACTCTTCCCCCCCGAGTCATTGATGACCATTGCTGTCGCTTTTTTCAGTCAGAGTCCTTTGTGGAGACCTTTCTCCCTATTATTCTTCATATATTTCTAATGGGGTAGCTAATAACCATGAACGGAGCGGGACGGAACATTCCGGGGACCGACCAGAAACAAAGCAAAAAAAACAGTTATTTCAGAAAAGCATCAGTCAAAATTGGTTTCAAGTAATAAAAACTCGACCGCATGGGGAGTGTTATGGCCGGGTTCCCCCCCACCTCCCCCTCTCCCTCCTGAAAAAAATGACCCTGTCTCGCTGAGTAATAAGAATCCAGGGGGAAGAGGCACTTACTCCTCTGAAATCTACTGAATATCAATAATCATCTTAAAAGATATTGTTTTCCACGATTCTGGGGTCTGTTGTCTCTCCTTCGCAACGCCGGCCGAAGTATGGTTTGGGAAATGCTGTGCTCTTCTATGTTTCTTTATTGATGAGTCATTCCACGAAAATCACGATGGGGAGCTTAGCTAATTCGCCTATGCGTTGCGCATTTAAAGAACTGGGGACTGGTGTAACGGGATCTGGTCTCCCCATACCGATAAACGAGTTTCCCATCTTCCGAATTTGGCCGAAATCGGGGATTTTAAGTGGTCGGGGTGCTCCGTTTCGTACGAGCATTACGCAAATCCTCCAGTTAATGCGCTGAAATCCTACATAATACATATCTCGCCGCCTCAGTGATCATCCAGCCAGTTTTCTTCCCAGATAGGCAGCATCGATAAAGTCACCGATATAGAAGATTGAGGCCTGGCACAAAGGATATGGAGGCACGTGTGGATACATCGAGAAAAAGGGAAGGGCAGATCCACCTTGATCGAACTAGTTCACATCCAACTAACATCTTACTTGAAACAGCAAAACCTTTTCAATGATGATCAACATGGGTTTAGAGATCAGCACTCAACTTCTACTGCCTTATTGACAGTAACTGATGAAATTTTAAAAGGCATGGACCGATCAGAAATAACTCTTTTAACGTTGATTGATCTCAGTCGCTGTTTTGATGTCATAGACCATGAGACGCTGTTAACTAAACTCAATATTTTACAAATTTTGACGGGATGGTTCAGGATCTATCTCAGTGGATAGACTCAGAGAGTCAGAATAGGCGAGAAAATGTCTAAACCCCTTCCGATAACTATAGGCACATTTCAGGGTACTTGTCTAGGCCCATTGTTGTTTAACAGTATTAGTAATGACCTCACATGTCACATTCCATCTGAACTTGATGGGTTCCGGGTCACAGCTGTTCGCTATGCAGACTACACACAGGTGGCTATCACTGGACCCCGAAACAGAATAACAACTATGCAAAATTGTTTGGAAAGTATACTAAACACAATGTGCACTTGGTTCCAACAGCATGGAATGATGGTTTATGCCGACAAAACTGAGCTTTTACTCTGCGGGGATCGCAGACAAATCGCAAGTCTATCCCAGTCCCCAAGTATCAGATTCATGGGCGAAACTCTCAAATGTACTGATAAGGTTAAAAACCTAGGCGTTATAATGGATAGTAACCTCTCGTGGAAATATAATGTCAAAAATATAACTGGTCGATGCTTGGGAATGCTGCTAGGACTGCTTCATGTCAAACTTGCTCTACCCCTTTCGGCATTGCCTCGTCTGATCGACTCACTCGTCATGTCATACATAAGATACTGTGTTCAAGTGTATGGCAGCGCAAACCCTTGTGTGCTTTCTGAATTACAGAAGGTGTTAAACTTTGCAGCAAGAGTGATATCTGGGCGTAGAAAATATGACCATATCTCCGATGTGCTTCGACAATTAGAATGGCTGACGATTCCCCAGTTGTTAACCTATTTCGAAGTATGCTTACTGCATAAAATCATCACGAACAAAACCCCCTCATCTATAAGAAACAACATATCATTCAACCACGAAACTGCAGCCCGTGAAACCCGGCAATCATTGCATCTGTCACTCTATCGCCCGAATAACAACCATGGAAAACGTCAGTTCATATATCGAGCATCTGCAAAATTCAACCAGCACGTTGTACCTAATGATCTTAATATTGTCAGTACCAATGTGTTCAAATCTCGCATTAGGCAAGTCATAATAAATTCCAGATCGGCGCGCAACACAGTTGAAATTATGCTTACATTCTTAATTGTTATACTTATGTGTTATACCGTGTTATGTTGTACTGTGACTGTTGTTTTGTAATGACGGTTTCGGAATAGCCCTCATGGAGTGGCGAGGCCTGTCAAGGTCTTGTAGGATGTTGAAATAAAATGAAAAAATGGCATGAACACTATGCATAATGCTCCTCGATCGAACATGCATCTGCCAAACGGCTCCGTTGTTCTGTCTAACAATCAGGGGCGGGTCTAGATGAAACGTTGGGTGGGGCAGCCCGGGTGAAATCTTGACAAGCACTGTGATCCAGAAAAAATAAGTTGAAACTGGGTACAGCTCAGCCCCTTTGAGGAGACGTGGCGGACTGACTGTCCTGAATCACCGTTTCTTACCAATATCGACCATTCCATAGCAGCAAGACAAGGCGGCATGGTAAATCCTAAAATAATGAGCATGCAGGGGATTGCCGGCTCTTGCCACCTGCGCTTGGGTGGAGGGAACCAAGCTTAGCTGTAGGTAGGGTCACCCAGTCCAAAGTCAGTGTCCCAGATGCGGTTTGGTGCCGCTGAAGATCAGCAGTTTACGTGACATTCAATGAGAAAATCGCTGTTTTAATGAGAGAAAGTAGGAAATATATGCAAAACGTTTCGTCAGCGAGCGTGAAGAGAATCATCATCCGTCAGGTTAAACACCTTTAGGTAAGCGACATGCCTTTTGGTTTGAAGGAGAATAAAACGTGGTGAAGAAATTTCATATCAAATTTATTCAAATAACCAATAATTTCCCGGAATATCCCGTTCAATTAACTTGACCACCCAGGTTATCCAGTGCTTTATTTTCAACTACTTCTTGTTTGCATTTGTTTACCGATGAACTGCTGTGTCTTTCTTCTATCAGATTTGTTCTTTTTCTTGTCATCTGTACGATAGATAAGCGTCGGGACGACAGACCATAGAGGAGAGAGAAACGAAGAGGAGGAACCGTGCCAGGGCTCCCGCCATATTTTTCATTATCTCCAGCACTGTTAATCTGTTGTGCTGCGAATAATATTGATCAGTCACGTTAGGTATCAAATGAGCGGAAATAAATTAGTCCAATAAGGTAATTGCCTCAAACTTGGTAGGTTGGTCTCTAAGTTTGTTATTCAATCCAATGAGTTTCTAACCACTAAAATGTTAAAGCCTCTGTTGTTGTTCCTCGGCAATTAAAAAGTTTACGTAGTTTTAGTCGACTAGATTAGTGACAAAAAGTCCGGTCCATAACCGAAAATATGACTAAATCAACAACAAAATTATTAAAAATCTAAATCCAGGTTCAATGTCACTCGAATTAGGACAGAATCAAATATCAATGCAGATATCTGAGCTATGGCCTACTCTAGGTTGAAGGCATCGCCTTATCGTAGGCGCGGAAATTCAAACTCTGTCACATTTTGTTGTCCTTGTGGTGGGCTTTCGCATTGCAAAATCCCAGCGGTACTGTTCCTCCAGCAAGCAAAACTACTGTAGCACCCTAAATACGTATAAACGCGTCATAACCGCTGGCACATTCAAGCACACTGCGGAAGCCACATTTCTAGGAAAAACCAGCTAACTATGCGTTACAACCAGCGGCCAGGGTCTGAACACTGAACACTGAGATAGGAAAACAGGAGAGAGAAGGCAGACTGGCCAACCGCACATTAGGATGCGCCGGAGCTGCCTGTGTCTGGGTTGGCCGCCGCCACGTCCCCGGGTGGGGTAGACGAACGCACAGGTGACGGGCTAACCACCGGGCCAAAGTGGGCCGCCCCAGTTCCGTGGGACCTCCGCCGCTCTTACCATTCGAATGATGAGGGCTGGGAGCGTAGCCGGCTCGGGTGAAACATTTTCAACTTGTTAACTGTGATATGATTTGTCCAGTGGACAAAGAAAATACACGGCTTCCATGGGCTCATTTTCTGATCTTATGGAACACAAACTGCACAAGGGTTCTCCCTCTGTATTAAAGCTTGCATGGTTTAGAGAGATAAAAATGTCCGGCAGGAGTTATGTCACCTAGCCCAGGTATCCAAGAAGGGCGAAGTCCGCCATAAGGAGCTGAGATAATAACAGCCTTACCCGCAGCTGATGATTTGGATAGTCAGTCGTGAAAGTGCCTATGCAGTTGCAGTGATTACTAAGTGTTTGGGGACGATTCCAAAGCACTATACCACTAAGCGATGACTTCTTGCTGCGACAGTAGCCCATTACATACTTGTAGACTACCACAAAGGGCCTGAAGTGTTTGAATTTAATCACGGCTTCCGTCCGTCGCCGATAAAGGGACTTCCAAGCATCGTCAAGCAAATCGACACCGATGAATATGGTGGTTTAATTACTATGGTGGTTTACTATGGTGGTTTACTATGGTGGTTTAAGTCTATCGAAATAAATTATATGCATCTGAAAATGATCGAATCTCTTTTTCTTAAGTTTCCATGAGCCATACATCAAGGCAGGGTTTAGGATTTCCTATTGAGGGGGAACTGGTCAGGGGGGTACCATTTGGAACTGAAAAGCACCACGTTTTGAGACGAGGCAATTTACCAAAAAGGGAAGAAGGAACATATCGCCAGGGTGACTATGGTTGCACCCTCAGGTAATGGCTGTTAACCCTTCACCGCCTGCGGGGTCCAATCGGACCCCTTCCTCGGTTTTTCGTCAATGATTCCCAACAAAGTTTAATTACATTCATACCGTTTGCATACCTCTTAAGTGACCAATTTGTCAACTTATGGTCGAAAATTGGCGTCAGGCTGGGTTACCGAGTTATGACAACGTTTCTAAACCCATGTAAGGCGATTTTGTTCTTCTACACGGAAAAGGACAAAACCAGAATGCAATTCAGTTTTAGAAGAGCTAGATCAAGTTTCTAACATTGGTTTGAAGGCTCTCAGAAAAAATCCGTATGTTTTATCTATTTTCAGGTCAGACCACATTACAAGGCCACCAGAGGTCAGCGAAAGGAACGTTTTTTTTAAATTAGTGTGTGTATAATTTTTTTACCAAAAAAGAGACAGCCATAACTTTGGTATCCTAGTAACCAATGAGATCCAAGGATTATCATTGAAATACTTGGTTCAAGACAAACATATTGATAACCTTGGCTTTGCTCTAGGTCTAATATTTGTTTTCCAGAGGGATTTTTTAAATAGACCTAAATTTGATCCATTCCTGTCCCTCGGTGACATCACGGGTCAACGGATACGGTTCCAACTTGACCTCGAAGTAGGAGAAGGTAAGCTGCTTTGAGCCGTATGACCATAGATGTCGGCGCGCCCCGAAACGCCGCCTAGTTGCTTTCATCACCATTCTAGATTTTCTGCATCACCGCCGGGTCTCAAGATCGTAGGGGAGGGGATCCCATCGGATTCTCGAGGCGGTGATCGAAACGAAGAGTACCCACGCAGTGTCGGGTTAAACGACATTTCGAATGGTGCCAAGGACGTTTCAGGACAATAGAGTCATTTCAGAGGGAATCAAGGTTTGATCGGAGGGGAGGGCATATGCCCCCATATCCCTGGGTCTGTCTATCTTCATTTTCATAATTCATATAGGAAGAAGCATGCATTGAACATGTTCGTTCTGAAATGAAGCTTTGGCCCTTCGCTTATTTTGCATAGCAGCCTAATGCTTCTGAAATTGTACCACGGCCATATATGATACAAGTTGAAATATTAGTAAGTCCATAAAGAATAATGGACGGTGAAAGATTTTCCAACCAAGACTCATCTTTTTGCGTGGTAGGAACGCGCTTAGTATGCGTGCATTGTGCGGCGTAAACTCCTTAAAACTGGCTTTGGGTGATCATGGCAAAGGCACCATACCCCGCCACTTTCTCGCATATTCTGGTGCTGTGGGTACAAGAGTGAAAGCAGTGAAATTGCCCCGAGCATAATGCGAAGTTGAAAGGATGTGACTGTCCCACACCCTCCCACTTCCAGTCGACCTGCAAGCACATTCACTGCAGTTATGGTATGACGAATTAGCTGGCCTTAGTACATGCTAATGAACAGTATGCTGAATGTACGAGGCAGGCCTGAATAGTTTTACATGCAAACGGTTAATGTAAAAGGCTAATGACAGAGTAATTATTCAAAATGTTACTCAGTGTCAATGTACAGACATATGCAAACACGAAGTTAAATGAACCGTTTACAGAACTTCAACGATGTAGAAACAAGGAATCTTTAAACATGAATCAATTCTATAACCTTGTGAATAAAATGGATAGAGCCTGGTTTCTGGGGATCTTTAAGGAGTACATCGTTCGCAGTCCGTCCTTGTAGGAAAACTAAAAAGAAATCGCTAGGTAGGTTAAAAATACAGATCATTTTAGAGCAAGACTAAATCACGAAGGCTGCATGCTTGTCCAGGAGTCAAATCTGCCAACCCATCCACCATGTTGGTGACAAACTTCTTCGGGACCTTTAACCCGCGCCCCGGTGGGCCTCCGAGCCACCTTTGCCCTGGTGGGGGGTGCTTCAACATCCCCCTCAAACTAGGCCCCTATGCGGGATAGCGAAAAAACGCGAACGCTGGTGGATAGCTCATAAAAATTCATGACGAAACTATTATAGTCGCTTTTTGGCTCAGGTCAATATTGAGGTCATGACAGGTCAAAGAACTTGGCTTTTTTATAAATTTTGTTCAGTCGTTCCTAGTACGGCTGCTGGAGTCGGGTCTCACTAAAGTCATCAAGGGACTTGTCACGGAGACCCCGACCCCACCAGCCGAACGAGCAACTCCCTCAATGGAGGGTCAATTTAGAAGCCAAAGTTTAACGTCCCACAAAGCACAGGGACGGCCGCCCCGCTCAGGTCACCCTCTCATCAGTCAGTTGCCAGCCGACCTGTACGTCGGGTAAACTATTGAGCGCCGGAGCGTCTCGGGGAACCGATCCCAGCCTGGACATGCACTGCCACTGCATGCTTCTGAGCAGCGGGCCGGAGCCCAACGCTCTACCAACTGAGCTACCGGGGCGGCAAAGATTTGGTCTCTAGCGCCTGACAGAGTTAAGTTAGAATCAGTTTTATGCACCATTCGCTTCCTCTTGTCATGTCGAATCAAATGATGTATAATATGGCCATACTAGGTAAAAAACCAAATAACCCGAACTCAGGTCAGGTCAAGGTCAAATTTTTACTTAGCATAGTCAATGTGCATATCAATCGACTCGCAATAGCAATTTGAAGGCAATAATATAAAAATAAGAGATGCATCATCATTTCATGCAAAGTAATTGACCTTAGTCTGAAAACTGCTTAAATACCTCCAGATGACCTCTCAGAGGTCCCAGGTAAAACATTTTAACATGAACCTGGAAAGGGGCCCAGGATACTTCGATTGGGAGAATGTGAAGGCATTATTAACTTTATTTATACAAATACAGCTCAATTGGTCTTTTTCATGTATTTCCAATGGTGAGGTCACGGTCCGTACTTGACCCTAGGTCATCAATATAAGAAATCCCGGAACAAATTGTGTAGACCTCGATGGGGCCATTATGTGTTATAAGTTTCAATGCGATATATTCACCCATTTCTTACTTATACCACCTTAAACATTTTTTAGGTGAGGTCACTTGACCTGCACTGGTGACCTGACCTGAGATGACCCAGCCTTAAAGTTTTGCGGAAAATTTTGATATCGATTAAGAATAATATGGTGTGTCAAGTACGGTGGGGCTTTGCACCGCCGTTTTTTCGTGCCGCAGGGAAAACCCGAGGGAGTGTTCAACCCCCCCCCACCGGGGTGAGGGTTAACGCATTTGGGTCTCAAAACCAACAGCCTTGAAGATTACACCGTATTGCTCAATATAAAAGACAGTGCTACCGTTTAAGCTTTGATGGTCAGAAAGTAGAATTAACCCTCATTCCGTCAAGATGTTCCCTGGCCTCTCCTCGAATCCGGAAAAGTAAAAACACTGAAGATTATATATTCGGGCACAGCCCTTCATCAGAATAGTGGAGTAAATATCAATAATTCTCAGTCCTAGTAGTTTCCGGATTCAGGGAGAGGCCAGGAACATCTTAAAACTCATCATCATGCTCCTCGCCGCAGCACTTCAAAACTTATCAACGTTTGAATCTCATTCCGTCAATACGCATTTAGTGCTGTGTGGATGGGCTCGGCTCACATTGTCACCAGCGATCACCATTCCCACTCTTATGCAGACTTGCTCGAAGAGTTTGGATTTGTTTTGGAAAGCACTAAGCGAAAGCAACATGAGCTCATCCTTATTCAAATCATATTTAGACTACGAATTTCTTCTTCCCCTTTCCTCACCTCCTTCTTCTTGCATGGCCCGTCTCGTGCCAACCGCCAGTAACCCCAAACATTGCTGATTGTGCTGTATGCAAGGGCTGGCAACGGCAAAGAAGGACTTCTTATGAGACTGCCGAATCAACTTAATACATCTTTATAATTGTTGGGGCTTACTGACGCACCAACTGCCAGGGTCATTTGGCGTCACCAACTCTTTCCCTGTTGGAAGGGTTTCTCGGGAGCCAGCTTGCTCCTTGTTCAGGGAAGCCGCCGGGCCTTCAACCCGGGCCGACTGAATGGAAGCCAGCTACGCTGACCACTCCACTATCGCCGCCCCCTTCAAACATTTTTTACGGATTGCGCTGGGTTGTCAATTTCTTTTGTTTCTTGTTTTTTAACAATTATTTCAACAATTTTTATTTTAACAATTATTAGATATTTACGACAAATATCGCCTCCTTGTATTCATTATATATACCTGTGATGTCCTATGTTTTTATAAATATTGTGCACGTAGTTCTCAGTTCGACTGTTGGAGTCAGAGTCTCACTAAAGTCATCAGGGGACTTGTCACGGAGACCCCGACCCCACCACCCGAACGAGCAACTCCCACAATGAAGGGTTGATTTAGAATCCAAAGTTTAACGTCCCACAAAGCACAGGGACGGCCGCCCCGCTCAGTTCACCCTCTCACCAGTCACTTGCCAGCCGACCTGTACGTCGGGTAAATTATTGAGCGCCGGAGCGTCTCAGGGGAACCGATCCCAAGCCTGTACACGCACTGCCACTGCATGCTTCTGAGCAGCGGGCCGGAGCCCAACGCTCTACCAACTGAGCTACCGGGGCGGTAAAAATAAATGTTGCAAATATAAATTCATGGATTTCATAGTTTTTATGATTTTGCATTTGTTATTTGGTACGCCTGTGGCTTTTGGAGAATTTGAATGGAAACATGTGGTGTATCTGTTTTCTTTGCTGTGTATATTACTTCAAATTGTTCTGGATATTTTTACTTTGCCCTTAATTGGGTTATCCGCTGGCGACATTTCAGAATAATAAATAAATTAATACATAAAATAAGACTCAAGAGAGTTCATACCGAACATAAAATCCCTTCTTTTTAGCAAAACCTAAACATTTTCGTTGACACACGTGAGGTCTGAAATTCCGGTGGTGATGCTCAAACATTTTATTGACCTTTATCTTAACACTAGACATCCTCATGCTTGATACTGCTCCATCTCTGGCTATTTTTTAGCTTTCTTATATGTCCATCTTAGCCAAAGTAAATTCAGAAATAACTATTTGAAAGTACGCCTTCTCTGAATGACACGCTGAGAATGTGTCTGCTGCTGTTTTATGATGCGGAACTCCGTGACGTCTTGTCCTCGTGGCTACACAGTTTTCCCACAACGGGTAATTAAGGCACACATAAAACTTGTCTGTCGTGGCATTGCCGATGGGAAGCCCTACACTTCAGAACACTTCAGACCAGTCCAGATCATCAGTAGATGACACAGTCTCCTTATCTAGATTCCTTCCAGGGCGCGGAGCAGAGGTTCAGCTAATACAGTTAGCCTTAGAACAAGAGAGAAACTGAGACTCACATGAATTGTGCGAAGGAATCCACTTACTTTCCACATACCACTCTGGCAAAGTCCTTCGCAGGGCGGCTGAGTTCTGCTGCCGTGTGGTGCTTTTGTAGCCCCTCAAGTGTACCAAAACAGAATGCACCAGACTTTAAAACGTCGGTTTATCAACGTCATATGCACACTGAATACCCGTGCTCTCCCTAATCGTTCGTGGTTAACGCGCGCATTGACGGGGGTCTGAGCCACCTTCGCTTTGACGGGGGGGGGGCGGGTACCCGCCCCTAAGATCTCGAGAATCACGGTAGGTAGCGAAAAACGGTAAACAGCGTTGGATAGCCCATTCACTTCTTCATCGAACATACTTGAACCGTTTTTGTCAGGTCACATTTAAGGTCACGAGAGGTCAAAACATGCCGTCATAGGGATAACATGTGAATTAAGTTAGGTGTGCTATATTGAGTGCGGCTGAGGTCGGGCGAGGTCGTTTTTTCGGTTTTTGAGACATGTTCCTATATAATTGGTACCATGTACTTATTAAATGTGTACTTTCTATCTTGCTCTTCACTTTTGTTTCTGTTTTCCTGCTATTATGTAAAAATGAAATAAAAATATTGGTAAAAAGTTTTTCGGCCATTTAATCTGAACAAGTAAAAATAGAGCAAAACGACTTGAAATTTATGAATCCTCGCAGAAAGCCGAATCGAATGATATAAAATTTGACCTTGCTAGGTCAAATCAAGGAATTGACCTTACCTGAAGTCAGGTCAGAGTCAAATCATATAAAATGCATATCATTAGAACTGCAAAGCCAGGGCGAGTCTAATGCAGCTAAAATAAACGCCCTGTTACCATCCTGAACTGAGTTATTCAGTAAAAACCATTTTTCCGATGTATTTCCAAAGGAGGGGTCATGCCTCGTACTTGACCTTAGGTCATCGATATCAAAAATACCGGAACAAGTTTTAGAGACCTCGGTAGGCCCATTATGTGACGTGAGCTTCAATCGGATAAGTTCACCCTGCTCCGAGTTATGCTATCTTAAACTTTTTGAGGTCAGGTCACTTGACCTGTACTGGTAACCTGACCTGAGATGACCTAACATTAAAATTTTCACAGAAGTTGTAAAAATGATGAGGAAAAAGATATGTCAAGCACGGTGGCACGTAGCGCCGCCGTTTTCCTGCTCTCTCCGAAAAACCCGAGGGGGGGCGGGTACCCCCGTCAATGCGCGTGTTAAATCCCCACGTGGCTCCAGCCAGCTGTTTTAGCAAAGCTGTTTATCCTAGTGTTAATCCTAGTCAACTTCAGGGCAAGTGAAAGCAGGCCACAGTCTAAGGATTTTTGGAGTCAGTTATCGGACCTAAAATCACAGGGTATAGTGAGTGGAGAATGCCCGCGACGTGATAATGATCTGGAAAAAGAGATCCAAGATCCCGAGGTGGCATTGACCTGGGCCTAATACATAACAACTAGGTGATCCGGAGAGAACGAGAGTAATGTGCTCTGTGGCGTCTTGCCTGGGGCAAGAGGTGGGCTAGATGAAAAGGTGCACGACAGAACGATAAAGAGAAAAACAGGACAAGGGAAACTAGGGAGGAATGGTGACAACGAGGTAAGTAATGCAGTTCCGAACGTTGCCCTGTCGGCTTCCTTGCACAGGCTATCACATTTTGTAACATACCTATGTTTTATAATGTCTCGTTCTATTCCTTTTGCACGCTGTTAATCGGATTGAAATTATTTTTACACTCCAAGCTAGTGCACAATGATATGCATTCTATTTCGTTTCATAAGGGAAATATTCCCGATTTAAGTCTCGGCACTATCTTAAATAAATGTTATCTGACCCCCAAAATCCTTCCAACAGGATGGAAATAACGAAGCTGATCTCCTTGGAAGGTGTTCCGTCTATCAACCCCAACAAATCAACACCAACGCCCAGAATCTTGACTATATAACGCCAGTCTTTTATCTTCCGGTAAGGCCACGACACTTGCGGTCTCCTACACCCGTGGAAGTCTAAAGAGACCAGAGGTGCTCTTAGGCATAATCCCACGAATATTTAGACAAATGTTCACACCACTGAGGACTCACTTCTCACCGGAAATGACTCATTTCTCACTTCTCGCAGGTCATTTCTCTGTGCGAAAATGCTCGTAAGAGACAGGCACAATAAAAGGAGAGATAGAGAGAGAGAGAGAGAGAGAGAGAGAGAGAGAGAGAGAGGAATCCACAAATACCGTTCTAGTATGGCGTGCCTGGTAGCAGAATGCTGACTCTCAACGGTGGTCTGGTTGCCTGCAGCGGGTCTCTCCTCCTGTGGCATCAATACATAATTGGTGCATACGCAACCTCACACTGCTGACCACTCTCTCGCTCAGCCCCGGGCGATATCGTGATCAGATGCCTCTCCCGTGTGCAACTGGCCACAGAGATACTGATCATTTCGGATGTTTGCGCTGTCTAATTTACATACAAGAGGTAAGAATACGAGGTCAGAGTAAAGGTGCAAAAACATATGTGTGAATGTTTGATTGGTTGAGTGTCGAGGTTATGTCATGGATTTTCCCGCATTAGAATACAAAGAATGTATCAAAATGTTTCAAGTGATTACTCGTTTCTAATTGTATTCCTTAGACGTCAAAACAATGTATGCAGGCAGTGACTGAGGCTTTATCAGGACATCACTGCAGTTCGCAAAGCAATGGGGCGTACTATGATTCATATTAGAAGTGCCTCTTAAACTACTTTACTCATGATTGCAAAGCTCGTAGATCCTGCTATAACCACAGGCATTCAGTCGTCCACGTACGGAACCAAAATTATGTTCAGAGAGCTACGCCGGAAGATGTTTTATCTTGTATTATGCAAATAGCAGATGGGATTTTTGTGAGGTAAACATCCGGCTCCGAATTCAGAGCGCGGTCGTTCACCTGCCTCTTAGCCGGCCCGATGAGCTGATATTTTTTGTCTTTCGTGCTTGTTATGTGGAGTACATGATATAATGACTGCCCCGAGGCCGACTAGAATTGACAGGCCGTGGATTCAGGACAGAGGGTCACCAACCACTGATAACAGGTCTGCTCAGTACAACTTTCACCGGAGATCGGGAGCCGACACACATCTCTTAGAGGCGATGCCATGGGGGACAGACACACTAACCTCGACCTTCGATTAGGACGTTAAAAACTAACTATACGTGAAGGAATAAAAATAGGACTAACACAAAGTTTGCTCGCGAGGACCACGTACCCAAGTCATGTAACAGGGGAAGTTGTCCTAATTACGTACAATAAACGGGAAACGCATTTATTCCAAAACGGCGCAGTTACTAACCATGGACATTTGTAATATTATGGTTAAGTGCATTTCTAGCCTTTGTCAAGATTAGAGAGCTTAGCACGCATCTCTCTGGTGTCCCCGGCATGACGCGTCCCGCTGCGGGAGGGGTGTATTTTTCAATCTTTTACCCTCTCAGGCCAGTAAGCGAGGAAAAACCTCTTATTTTATCTCCTTTCGCATCCCATATTCTAGAAAAGCTAAAGCAAAATTACGGACGGCGTTCGAAAGCGCTTGACGAAACAAAGCAATAGTTTACAAATATTTTCACGTCAGGTCAGTATTGAGGCTACCAAAGATAAAAAGATGTCGTATGCTTACAAAAAAGCGTTGTAGACTTTCCGTTATATATGCGTACTGAGCGCAGGTAGAACAAATCTTTGGGCATCAGTAGAGTTCTCTTATTGCGATGAATCACTTGATAGCTATTCTCAATGATGAGGCTATCATTATTTACCTCAGAGACAGAGGTTGGAAAAAGTTTCAACGTGTCACCGACGGAATTCGAACCAAAGTTGTGTAGCTTTGGCACCAAAGGGTATTATTTTCCACGCCCTCTGAGTCCTTTTTAATATTAAATAGTGTATTGGCAGACCGAACGTCAGGTTCTCACACTGTGTGTCCCCAACCTTGCCTGTTTTGTCACTGACATGATCTACTTTTGTCGCCAACACAGTTGGCGAGCTGGCAGATTGTTCGACCGCTGGTCAGCGAGCAGCTTTTTCTGTCAACATAAATCCGTAATTAGGAACAGGTACCTAATTACGCACACCTTGTCGAATATTCACGTTTAATGACGCACACGCAATATTTATGTATTTTCAACATCAGATCAATTCATTTTCAAATGAAACGAGCATTGAACGCGTTTTGACATGATAATAGTCGCAGCATTTATGCTACCATCAATGGCCATGCCCTACCCAATTTTGAGTACCTCTTGCCAATCTTATTGTGATTGGGTCCCTCTCCATTTGTAAAAATACGGGTGTCTGGTGTCTCTCTGGGGACAGATCACAGGTAGCCTCGCAAAACACGGACAGGGATATCGTACAGCATGGGTGCACGCATGAGACTTTGTGTCTTAAATGCATCTTCTCGATCATACGTCTCAATCCCGTTGGTCCATTTCAAGGCTATTTCCAGCAAGGTAGTAGATTACGTTTTTAGCAGGGTAGTAAATGATGGGTATTCCGAAGTTTTCCCCTGCACTTCTGCATCATGGGTACATTTTGCACTGGTCCGTTTATAGCCTGGGTGTTGCAGTCTTACAGTCACATGATCTGGGAAATAAAGATAGAAAAATGACGACAGTGTACAGGGTTTAGAAACGGGGCGTACGTGGAGGTCGACTGGGCGATTTCTCCACTTTGGTGGATATTTCCCGTGCGTAGAAGCATAGGCAGATCCACGATTTCAAATAGGGGGGGCACATGGTCGGAAGGGGGCGTCATTCAGACCAAGGTAGGGGGCGTCAAAAGCCTACCAGGTGGGCACCAAGGCCTATCGCAGGCGCGCCGATGCTCCCATGCTGGGGGAGAGGAGGAGGGGTTGGGTTTGGCAGCCAATATTTCAAGGGGGGCGCCATCGACTTTAGACTTAATTTTACCTATGGATAAACAGTTCGGCAACTCAATTTCAGTAATGGAGGGAGGCATGACCTCTAAATCCCCTGGATGCACCATTAGTCGGCTCTATACTTTGATTATTTGATTTGTGGCTGAGGTGTGCGAACTTGAGTGATTTTCATTTAGTTTTTTTGTCGCTTCAGATCCCACCAATTATAATTGGTTATATAATTGGTTACCAATTATAATAACGATAATTATCGTTGCATTGGCAGCCGTTCGTTGAATGTCTCGCACCTCACCAAACAGTAAAGTCCGGAATGTCAAAACTATAGTTGGGGCGGCCTTAGGACACTAAATTTATTATCCAGTTACTATCTACTAACACTCACAATATTCTGCACAGCTAAGGCAAATATGTTTATTCATCTATTCTATTGTATTCTATTAGGGCCACTCCCAACAGGCACACGTGCCTAATTACAGGGAGCATTGGCGTGGGTGTTTAAGGATCGTCTCCACCGGGTCAGATCTGACTCGGAAGATTGAACCCAAGTTAATCCATGATATGTTACCTACCTGGGCGAAGAAACGTTGAAAACCGCTAGGGACTTGTACAAGGCCGTTTTAACACAACACAACAAAGGGAGAGAACCATGGAAATCACAAAAACGTTGTTGTTAGTTTTGCCTCTGAATTTTCTTTGAGTTTCCAACATGACCGACCCGATGCATTGTGAAAAAAGTGTATAGCGATCACATGAAAAGATGTTGGCGCACTTTTCGTAAAAAAGTGCTCCTCGGGAGTGGCAGAGAAGAGCACGGAGCCCCTCCACCGCGAGAGCCAGCGTTTAACGTTCCACAGATCCGAGCTAGCGCCTCATCATTGAGGCCTATATCTTGGAGGCCCAATGGCGCAACACGGGCTTCCCGAGTGTCCCTATCCTCATCAGTTGTGATGGTGTGGCTTGCACGGCTAGGATATTATTCTTCACGGCTGGCTACCTGTCGGCAGTGGGGTTTTGCTTTGGCGTCCAGCCCGTTGAGGCAGTTTGTAACACGTTCGCTTCCCCTCACGTCTTCATGGTGTAGCGGCACAGCTTGTTGTTACGGGATGGTTGAAAATGACCCTAGGATTTATATGTCCCCAAAATATGTGATCAAATCATCCTTTCAAACAAAATGCATTAACATAGCTAAAAGTAGTAAACTATTTCAAGGCCGGCAGACTTGGCAAGGGGCACACGAAACCGGTAGAAATGTGATTGTTGTGAATCATTGGAGTACTTTGCTCTCCAACGGGACTGATCGCTGACAATATGCGGACCTAAGCGGCCAGCCTGAAGCACAAATGCAAAGGAATGATACTTCCAGTCATGGTCAGACTAAAGGTATCTAATGAGATGACCCTTGCCAGAATTTCAAAGGGTTCGGCGTCTTTCCCATGGAGTTTTATTATATTTCAGAGCGAGACACTTTTGCCCTCAGTCTCACGTCTGTTCTGTCCTATTTGGTACCGACGAATGTCAAATACGTCCTCTTGTTCAGTGCAGTTCCGTAATTGCATTCCCGCCTCCCGCCGTACACACGTCTCTGACATTTCTGCACGGCAAACCAGTTTTTTCCTCAATTGTATAACACTTAACTCTCATTCTTATGCAGGCTCCCAACACCACTGCAAACAGAGTCGCTCATCACGCGATGAAGCGGCGACCCCACAGGGAAGACAAGAGTGCAGTGATATGACATCACCAATAGGCTCAATAAATTGCTTCCGAGCGGGAGCTTGGTTCCTGCAGGTGCCAGAGGCGCGATTTCACTGCCAACACGGCAGTGCTTGCAACACTGGCGGAAGTGTTCAGCACCAGTGAAAGTGGACAGCGCTGCGCCCCGCTGCAGTGAAGGGCAGCGGCGTCTGCCCCGGGCACACAACCAACGCCCACTTTCAGAGTGGCGCATAACGACTGCCACTGACGCCTACAGGGCAAACGGCTTACCAAACTGTAGAGGTTTCCTCTTTTTTATATAATGCTGTTCCCTCTGCAGTTGCGTGTATTGGACACCGTGGTGAGCAAAGATGAAACGTCCCATGGCGGGTATGGCGAAAATCATGTCTATCCCTTCGGCGATCCAGCCACCACGGCAATCCTTACCAAGAAGCTTATTCGGCTCATTTTCATTGCGCTGCTGAATTTTTAGAATAATGGTTTGTGGCTAGAAGTCTATAATTCGGGCCGAGGTCACGTAAACGCATGCTTAGCAGGCCATCCACCGGACTATTCCATGACAACGTCAACAGCAAATATCTACCAGTGGTGGTGGCGACTTATTGACATTGCATTTTATAAACTTTTTACATTTTTTTACTTTTTACAACTAGAATCAATGAGACCCACTGGAAAACTTGAGACATTCATACCAATGGTGCCTCTGGGTTAAACAGTGTATCAGAGCACAATTCTTTGAAAATTTTGTAATAGCTTTCACGACATAGTACGTCAAATAACTCTAAGCCCGTAAGTATTGTCCCATTGAAAGTTCACAGCAACAAGCTGTACAACAACCGTTTTGCGAGCTCATTTATCACATGTCTGGTCTGCTGGGATAAAATGATGCCACAGCAATCAAAGAACGGCATCATTCTGCTCCATTATCACCTCAGGAGCGGAAAGGTTAAACGTCACGGTGCTAGTTCCCCGACGTCATGTGAGACAATAAACAGGTTTGATTGAGACGAATTGAAACAGGTATTGCTCATTTAAGGTGTTAGGCTCGATTTTAAACATGTTAATTGATTTAACACGCGCATTGACGGGGGAGCGGGTACCCGCCCCACCTCGGGTTTTTTCGGAGATAGCAGAAAAACGGCGGCGCGTAGCGCCGCCGTACTTTGCATACCTTTTCCCTCATCATTTTTACAACTTCTGTGAAAATTTTAAGGTTAGGTAATCTCAGGTCAGGTCACCAGTACAGGTCAAGTGATCCGACTTCAAAAAAAGTTTAAGATAGCATAAGTCGGAGCAGGGTGAACTTATCCGATTGAAACTCATATCACATAATGGCTCCACCGAGTTCTTTAAAACATGTTCTGGTATTTTTGATATCGATGACCAAAGGTCAGGTACGAGGCATGACCTCTCCATTGGAAATACATGGGAAAAATGGTTTTTACGGAATAACTCAGTCACGGATGGTGATAGAGCATTTATTTTAGCTGCATTAGACTCGCCTGGGCTTTGCGGTTCTCATGATATGCATTTTATATAATTTGAGCCTGACCTGACCTCAGGTCAGGTCAAATCCTTGATTTAACCTAGCAAGGTCAAATTATATATAATTCGATTCGGCTTGCTGAGAGGATTTATATAGTTCAAGTCGTTTTGCTCTATCTTTACTTGTTCAGATGTAATGGCCGAAAAACTGAATTTACATGTTATCCCTATGACGGCATGTTTTGACCTCTCGTGACCTTAAATGTGACCTGACAAAAAAAATGATTCAAATGTTTTCGATGGAGAAGTGGATGGGCAGCCCAACGCCGTTTACCGTTTTTCGCTACCTACCGTGGTTCTCGAGATCTTAGGGGGGCGGGTACCCGCCCCCGTCAATGCGAAGGTGGCTCAGACCCCCGTCAATTCGCGTGTTAAACAGCAGATCCATTACCATAATAGTTAGTGCGAAACGCTTTTGTGGTATACTAATTCTTCGCTATTTTAGCTCAATTCCCATTATAAAGCTGCTACATTCCTTTAAATACCCACTCGTCATTTCCATACAACAATTGACGCCATGAGGTATTAATATTAATTTTGGGGACTTATCGACGCACCAACTGCCAGGGTCATATGGCGTCGCCAACTCTTTCCCTGTTGGAAGGGTTTCTTGGGAGCCAGCTTGCTCCTTGTTCAGGGCAGCCGCCGGGCCTTGAGCCACCCTGAGGCATTAGATGCGACACAGATACCAATCCTCGCTGCTTTACCAACACAACACGGCAAAACACCTCTCCGGAGTCACTCGTTGCTGCGTTGACTGCAGGGTGGGTTCCATCTGGCCCTGTTTAGCCCAGTTTGCCGACCGGACGCCCTTCACGGATCGTCTCCAGCGACACGTGTCTGGCAATCGCCGCAGTCGCGCCGCATCCGCCGCTCCCGCCATTTCTACTCCCACGGCCATTCCGACGCTCACCGCGGCGATTTGAGTGGCGGATTCTCTCAGCGGCTGTTCCATTTTCACTGGCTGCAGAATCTGCTCGTGACTTGCAATGGCCAGAAGCCAGCCAACCGCGATACGCCATTCATTTCTGAACAGAAACGCCGCTTTCGAAAGCTTTATGAACAGATGTGGAATGAGCGCACTTTCTTGCGGCATGGTTAAGGTGAAGTTTTACATCTTTGCGATCGACCCGGATTTCTTCAATCTTTAAAGTCCGAAAAAACATTACAAAGCTTGGCGGCTGTCATAAGTTGTGGCCACAAGCTTCAAAAGTGGAGGGGATGGGGCACAGGCTGCTCACTATAAAACAAATATTATGTGACAGAAGCCAGACGGGATACATTTTAGATTTTGTTGAGGACATGAGTGCTATGGTTCTACAGAGCCTAGGCCCGGGTAGTTTTCAAGCGGATAGGCTTCTGTCTGAGATTAGGCTTCAGTAACGATTTTTGGCAATGACGCCCAAAGGTTCGGAAGTTATTAGTGAAAACTTCTACCCCATAATACTTGCAATGCTTTTTCCTTACCTCGATTGATTTTAACACGCGCATTGACGGGGGTCTGAGCCACCTTCGCATTGACGGGGGGCGGGTACCCGCCCCCTAAGATCTCGAGAACCACGGTAGGTAGCGAAAAACGGTAAACGGCGTTGGGCTGCCCATCCACTTCTCCATCGAAAACAGTTGAACCATTTTTTTGTCAGGTCACATTTAAGGTCACGAGAGGTCAAAACATGCCCGTCATAGGGATAACATGTAAATTCAGTTTTTCGGCCATGAAATCTGAACAAGTAAAGATAGAGCAAAACGACTTGAACTATATGAATCCTCTTAGCAAGCCGAATCGAATGATATACAATTTGACCTTGCCAGGTCAAACCAAAGATTTGACCTGACCTGAGGTCAGGTCAGGGTCAAATTATATAAAATGCATATCATTAGAACCGCAAAGCCCAGGCGAGTCTAATGCAGCTAAAATAAATGCTCTATCACCATCCGTTACTGAGTTATTCCGTAAAAACCATTTTTCCCATGTATTTCCAATGGAGAGGTCATGCCTCGTACCTGACCTTAGGTCATCGATATCAAAAATACCGGAACATATTTTAGAGAACTCGGTGGGGCCATTATGTGATGTGAGTTTCAATCGGATAAGTTCACCCTGCTCCGACTTATGCTATCTTAAACTTTTTTTGAGGTCGGGTCACTTGACCTGTACTGGTGACCTGACCTGAGATGACCTAACCTTAAAATTTTCACAGAAGTTGTAAAAATGATGAGGGAAAAGGTACACCAAGTACGGCGGCGCTACGCGCCGCCATTTTTCTGCTGTCTCCGAAAAACCCGAGGGGGCGGGTACCCGCCCCCCGTCAATGCGCGTGTTAATAAAGACTTAACCTAAGTATGGTAGGCAAAATCGATTTGTCTTTCCAACAGCTCGTTGCTGTGACAAAATTGGCCTATCTTGTCTTTCAGACGGGAATGTGAGTGTTAAAATTGAGTCCCCGTGATATTCAAGTCTGAATTTATATACTTTTATCTGCACGTCTTTTTATATTGAATGACCTATATTGCCTAGCTTTTAACTTGACTCGAAATTCAAGGGTATAATAGTGAAACAGTGATCCAAGTGATTTCAAGTGGTGCTGAGAAGATTGTTCTAGCTATTTTAGTTCTTGACATAAATAATGCTTACGTGCACCTCAATTCAGCAATTTTACAGTCAGTATAATATTGAATGACAAACTATGATTGAAGCAACTTCGACTGCATTTAGAACGAGCGTTCAGTTGGTTTTGTCCTCTTAGCTTTCTTAGTTTTCGAGTCGGAGGGTCTCTTAATCCCCACCATAGCGAATGTTGAAGGGCATAACCCTATTATTGTCAGGGGCCTGGCCATACCTAATCCTGTCAGGGGGTGGAGTGGTGCCCCCTCTCCCCTGAGGTCTCAAAATCTGCCTCTGATTAAAAAATTAAACTAGGGCTGACTTGTCTTCCACCAACCCACGATAAAAATAAAATACAAACTGAAATTTGTGGCAAGGAGCAGGTGAGATACACTGGTTATAATTTTAGCTTTTAAATAAGTCTTGACCCTGTCGTCTGACTTTTATGAAACTAGCATGTTTTGACAGGAATCAAACGCAAATTACGCATATCTTTAAGGCACGATAAAATTTGACATTCAATGCTGCTCCAGGTACATAACTGTATGGTAAAGTATATACATTTCGCCAGTTTTCTGCGGCATAGATTGGTATACGCAATATACTGTGAGACATATTTGACATTGATGTAAATGAATACATGAATGAAAAACAGAGGCGGATATAGGAAATCAAAATTGTGGAGCAAGAGGCATATTGCCAATATCTAACGCTCGCAATGGAAAAGAGTCAGGCGTCAAAGAGCAGTAGAGTGGAAGGGTCCAAAGTGCACCCCTGATATCTAAAAAAAACAGGCGGGCTAAAAAACGCCCGTAGGGGTGTATGGGGCCATTGTGATCTATATTATAGCCCATTTTCATTGATCTAGGTCTATATCCTCGTTTAAACGAGGTCGTAAAGGTCAAATCTGGACCGTGCTGTCCAGCGAACAATTTGGGTGGGGTACGAGTGGGCTGCAGGTGGGCTGGGTCCCGCGTCTCTGCGTCTATAGCCATACGCGGCTTTAAATCCGTTCCACGAGTGGACAGGCCGAGAGCCGGCTTCTCGGACGTAGCCGGGCCAAGCATCGTGGTTGGGCATTCGACCGGCTGGCAGAAACAGTGGTGGTCGGAAGTGCGAAATTGACCGGTGGGTAGACAGTTTACCATTGTCTTGGACTCGGCATGGGGGGAAGGTGATGGTGATAGCGTGGCCGAACGGTCTACGGCGAGGGTTGCAGGCTCCAGTCTCTTCGGGAGCGTGGGTTCTTATTTCACCGCTGCTGTTTTTTTCTTTACAGGATTTGACACAAACTATGTCCTCTAATAGTAAAATACAATGTCGCCTGTCAAAGATTTACTAGTTACATCCCACCATCGCCAGCCAGCGCTGGGTATGTTAAACACACAGCACTTGCCGTCATCTGTTGGAACGCATGCGCCTGCACAGCACGGCAGAGCAGGCTGTAAACCAGCAATTCTGGGTGGGCTGAAGTCTGGGGCAGCTGTGGGCGTGAGCCGGAGAGTTCTTTCATCCCCGAACAAAATCGGCCCGCGCCCGGACTTTTGCCGGACCATTTTCACCAGACAGTCAAATATCAGAAATGTAATGACAGTGCGAAAAATTCTGGAAATACACTACAAGCGGACTGGGTCACAGAGGGAAGTTTCACACAATGTCCTCTGAAGATTTTAAGTGAAGGTCATTCAAAGTCAATGACCTATGATGTAACACTATGACATATTCCCAATAATGTACCTACAATATAACTGGCACTATAGCAACCTTCAAGCGGAAACTAGGGGATTGATTTGAAAAAGACCTTTGTCCTTGGCCTTGACATTAAGACTGAACATTACGACCTTGAAATCATACTGAAAAATGCCATCAGACCGAAACACTGGGGTTAATGACCTTAAAAATACTTCTATGACCTGGAACTATGACCTTTGTCCTGAAGCTTCATATGAGGTGGCATTGACATATAATCCCGATCATATGACGTTATTACGTCGCCACTTGGTCTACAGTGCAGGTGAACTGGTGCGACCTCGCGATTGCGACGGTCTCAAAAGATAGGTCTGACTTAAAAAGCCAAGTCAAAGAATTATCGAACGACTTTCAAAATTATTTCACCGAACGACGCGCACGCAAAGTCGCTCTAATCCAACCCGGTAAAATTGTCATGCTGCAAATGGTAAACCTCAGAACCTCAAGCCTCAGAAAACTAAGTGAGGGGGAGGAGCACTTGGGACCCCTCCACAGCGCGTTTTAAGAGGCATGCATGTACGTACGTATTACCTATTATATGTATGCAGTATATGTACGTACGTAAGACCTATTGATGTTTTTTTTGCCCAACCTTTGTCAGCCCATGCCCCCCCCGAGGATTCTGAATGTTATTTTCGCTTAATCTGCCTATGGACGGTTTTTCCTGTAGACCCATGGAATAAAATGTATACCCAATATGCCCGCTCTATCCATTGCTTTAATGAAACTGAAATATCCTAGCACGTTACTCATCCTGAATTTCAGTACCTGAGTACACCTATGCCGTTTTTTTATAATAAACACATAGGTGAGCGAGTATGGTATGGTATTGCTAGTTTTTTTTTGTAACGGCTGTTCTGTGATCAGTATTTTCAATCTCTAAGGATACAATCCAATTAAATTGGAAACCCTACGTTGAGCTGTTGTGACCACTTCCTACAGAAATATTCACGAAAAATGTAAATGAACTATCAGCTAAAGTCTCACTTCAAATATTCAAATATTTTAACTGCTCTCAGCACTGTCGCATACGGGTTCGTGCTGAAAGACCTTATACTGTACAGGAAAAAACACAGTCTGTGAATCGATTCTCCCTAAAAACTAACCCATAGATACGTCCCTCGGAACTATTTCACCTCAAAACTTTCAGCAAATCTACCCAGTTTCGTTCCATGAAAATTCAGAAAGTTTCTCGAGCTTTTCACAAACCGTATCGGAAATACCCCGAGAAGCATGGGGGGGGGCAGAATCCGCTGTTTCTGACGGAAACAGGGTACGATTTTAACTTTACCCGTCATTGCGGAGATTGCTCGTTCAAATGGTGACGTCGAGGTTCGGATATAAGTTTCGTGATAATTTTATGCTACAAGTATCTATACACAGCAGGTATCCAGATAACAGAAGTCGACTTTGCAACATCTCGAAAAAATTAACAGAATATAGAATCAATGGCCTTGAACGAGTTGATTTGTTACAGAGAATTTAATTTTCGATCATGTCTCTTTTATATGAAAGATCATATAATGAAATATATCATATTCGATGATCAAATTATTTTTTCGGCTGTATATGTGAAATGTACGTTATGACGATAATGGTGATGTTAATACTACGTCAAATAACTGATGTCAGTATCAGTACCCACGCTGTCTTTCGCCAACAAACAATCTGGCCATTTCTCGGTTACTGCCAGGGCACGGAACCCGCATGCAGGGCCGCGCCATTGAACCCCAAACCGGCGATAGAGCCATCTTTGTCCGCACACAGGATGTAGGGAAGGACGTGGCTGGTGATTAACCGACGGGGTGCGGCCGTGTTCCGTCTCAGCTACCGTTATCACCAGCCCGACAGCCAATAATGGCCGCAGACTCAGGCCCGCCGACCGGCGGCGCCCGAGCGACCAAGTCACGGGCCGTGGGACCGCCTCAGTGTCTGCAACGGCCAAACGTGGGACCTGGTCATCCGTCTCACATGAAACTCTCTTCCACAGTGTGCACAAAGGAACTGGAATCGATGACGAGGCGAGCAAGTAAGCAGCGTAAAGCACAGCAAACATGCTACGGCCGTGCATTTTCTCGAGTTTTCACGGCGGGCCAAAGACGAGGAAGGAAGCTGCTAGGACTCACAGAGGCATATTTAAAGACACACATTGACTCTCATTTTCCCATACAAAGAATTTTGTTTCCTGCATTGCACAACAAACCACGCGAGGGAGTCCAGCGCTTTTCAGCAAAGGGCACAAGAATACCTGCCAAGCAAGGAACGGAATAAAGTTACGCAGAGCTAAAAGGGCGCTGGTTACTAGTCGGGCGAATTCCCAAGAGCTGCATAACAATGGGGCGACAGGGACAAAATTGTCTTTTGTTTAATGAAAAAATATGTGCTGCTTGTAATTCAAATGCTCCTAAAACTCATTATGCCAGCATTTCAGTGTAGTCAACCGTCGTTTACTCATGTAATACACTTCGAAAATGATTCGGACCCGTTTTTAATATAGAACGAAAAGAGAAAAAAATCGGCCACGAAACAAAGCTATTTCAGAATTTTAAGAAATGATAGCTAGCTTTACGAGCGCAGACCCAGGGGCATGTTAGCCTGTTAGCGCACACGTTTGACTCGACCCGTAATAACTCCGTACAGAGTGTCGCAGGTTCAAGCCTTCCTGGGGGCAGAAATTTGGCGTCCTACTCTTGCTCATCCTAGCTTTATCACCTTCTCTCTCCGTCTCTATATGACCTCAGTAGTTGGCGCGTCATTAAAGCACCAACATTGATATTGAACGCAGACGCCCAGAGGTGCGATTAGTTGAAGTGTTGAGGTCCTATGGTGTCACCAACTCTCACCCTGTTGGGAGGGTATTATGGGGATCGGAAAGACTTATGCAGAATGCCCTGCCGGCGATTTGGACCCGGGTCAGTGGCGTGGAAGTGGAATGTTCTTCCCTGCGCCACTGCATCTCCACGAAGGATGGAACGCATGCTGTATTGGATGCCATGAAAAACGGCAATAACATTTTTGTATTTTCTTTTGTTTCCCAAAGGTGAAAAACGGTACAGGTACGAGGGTTTTGTGTTTGATTCCTGGGTGTGAATAAGCTGAGGAGTTGATTTCTAATACCTCTGGGTAGGTACGTTGCAGCCTAAACTGGAAGGAAGAGAACCAACAGTATAGCCCATGGCAGCATTCCCACAGCTCAAGCAGAACTAAAGAGTGTTTGGTGGGAGGCAAGGATGGTTCGAGCGAGATGCTTCTGACTGAGATGTTTACCTACGGCACATTTGGGCATATTTATTTTACTATTAAGTGATGTGTCTCTTGAAGCAGTAAGCTCACCAACAGGCAGGAGGTTAGAAGGGTCTGCCCCTGAACCAATTTTGTTGGAAGGCGTAGGTGATTGTTTATTTAATTCATGAGCAGCAGGCTGCCCTCATTTACAGCTCAAGTCGTGTAATATATAGAACACACAGTTTATAATACGCAAATAAGGCAAATTATTAAAGTGCTCGCCCTGGCTGGTTTTTCACAGGCCTCCAAAACATGTTAACGTTAAAATACATATGCAAAAGAGGTGAAATAGCAGCTAAGTCTTTGGAGCATGGTCTCTCTGCGAGTGGCGTAACAATATCAATACGCAAACAAGGACAGTTACAGAACAAGGAAACGTGGAAGATTGCTGACCGCTTCACGTTTCAAAAATAAATCATACTTCTGGTTTTCTTCCAAAATAAAATGTCTAGATCTGAGGGCATCTGTTATCTGTCAAAATGTTTTCTAAGAAAAACAAAATTTGACTGGAATTATGTTTGATCCTGTAATATTGTTGCATTCCAATAACAAGATCACAATTGTTGTTATCTCACAATATCAGACATATACAATATTTAGGTCTCAGTTTCTAATCCAAGCGCGTTCGCGGTCACTCCTTTGGTTTTGGTCTCTTAAACGGACGTCGTAAGCGCAGTGCTCCACACGTGCCAAGTTCTCCAGACAGACCGGCCAGCCCGGAGGACGTGAGAGAACGCACTGGAAGAGAGAGCTGATGCGGCGCCTTGCACACTACATAAATCCCAGCAACTCAGCATGCAGAGCCAGTCCACTGCACCGACCCAGGGAGGGTGTGTTGAAAAATGACTCAACCATGACTGACGACTGTCTGCAATCAGTCTTACGGGCGCTTACACGGTAGGCCGTCCCTTAACACGCGCATTGACGGGGCGGGTACCCGCCCCCCTCGGGTTTTTCGGAGATAGCAGAAAAACGGCGGCTCGTAGCGCCGCTGTACTTGGCATACATTTTTCCTCATTATTTTTACAACTTTTGTGAAAATTTTAGGGTTAGGTCATCTCAGGTCAGGTCACCAGTACAGGTCAAGTGACCTGACCTCAAAAAAGTTTAAGATAGCATAAGTCGGAGCAGGGTGAACTTATCCGATTTAAACTCATATCACACATTGAGCCCACCGAGTTCTCTAAAATATGATGCGGTATTTTTATATCGATGACCTAAGGTCAGGTACGAGGCATGACTTCTCCATTGGAAATACATGGGAAAATGGTTTTTACTGCATAACTCAGTAACGGATAGTGATAGAGCCTTTATTTTAGCTGCATTAGACTCGCCTTGGCTTTATGGTTCTAATGATATGCATTTTATATAATTTGATCCTGACCTGACCTCAGGTCAGGTCAAATCTTTGATTTGATTTGATCTTTGATTTGACCTAGCAGGGTCAAATTATATATCATTCAATTCGGCTTGCTGCGAGGATTCATACAGTTTTGTTTGTTTTGCTCTATATTTACTTGTTCACATGTAATGGCCAAAAAACTTAATTTACATGTTATCCCTATTACGGCATGTTTTGACCTCTCGTGACCTTAAATGTGACCTGACAAAAAATAGTACAAATATTTTCGATGGAGAAGTGGATGGGCTACCCAACGCCGTTTACCATTTTACGCTACCTACCGTGGTTCTCGAGATCTTAGGGGCGGGTACCCACCCCCTTCGTCGAAGCGAAGGTGGCTCAGACCCCCGTCAATGCGCGTGTTAAACAAAAAACGAATTTTAAGATGCACACGGTAGTTTCTGGTTATTCATCGTGTGTTCATGTCTGGTGCAAAAAAATCACCCAGATCTGACAAATTTTCACGCCGGCTTTTTCCCCTCCTTTTTCCATGCATACACCCTATGGCGTCTTGGGAGCGGGCACGGCGGGCGGCCACAAACTACTTCTGCCAACTGCGAAATGATGAGGCTGGCAGCACTACGCTGGAATCACAATGTTTGCTACGTAAGAAAATTCCTATTGTTACTTTTTATAGCTCCCCTGGCCTTTTGGCTGACTTAAATTTCGTATCAAGCCTACAAGATTAGTTAATCCTAACTACGTTGTGGCTCGGGTGTCATAATTATGATAAAGATGGTAGCTTAACCCGCGCCCCACCGGGGGCATCTATGGCTCCCTCTAACTCCGAAAACATGGGCGTTAGCGCAAATCTGCAAAGTGCAATAGAAAGATCACGTGAATCAATAACAAATTACTTCACATGCTTTAGTGCTCAGGTCAATAGTTTGACCTCCAGAGGTCAAATTAGGTCAAGATCGGCTATTTTCACTCAAATATGCAATGCTTGAGCAAACTAGGCATAACTCTTATGCATTTAGAGCTATTGAGGTCTGGTAAAGTACATTTGATAGGAAATTGTTAGTCCCTTTTCCACTATGTGAAACATAAAGACCTCCCTCCAGTGGTTTGACCTCCAGAGGTCACCTCGTGACCTAAGATGACCTGAGATCACGAAAGGTCAGCAAGTGACCTTGCTGTATATCAAATGAAAGCCAGTGGCAAGACAAACCCGATGGTGGTTGTTTCATCGCTCTAGCTTATTTAGGTCAAAAGTTATTGTCAAAATACTGTTTTTGACCCCTGGTGACCTTGGATGACCTTGGAGAGGTCAAAAGGCAAATATGGCCCCTGAAATCCGTGAAAGGGTGTCCAAGAACGCTTTTCTCATCAAGCTGAGCATTTTCAAACGCTTTTGTGACTTTTAGATCATAAGACAGCTTTTCCCCATGCTTTTTCAATGGGAGAGGTCACCTCGTGACCTGACCTCAGGGCACGAAATCGAAAAATCCCGGATATACACCTTGTAGACCCTGGAGGGGCCATAAAGTGTAGGAGGTTTCAGATTGATCGACTTCGAAATGTAGCTCTTACAGCGCTCTGAAGTTGAAGTGAGGTGACCTTGGTTGACCTCGTCTGGTGATCTGACCTTGGGTGACCCGGGGTAAAAAATTTCAGGGATGGTGGAAAAATAATGCAGTGAGAGGTAGAGCCCTCAACCGCGGTGTGGCGCCTCTTAGTTTTTCTGCTATCCCGGAAAAACCTTATGAGGGCCATCGATGGCCCCCTCCCCGGTGGGGCGAGGGTTGATTTTCACTGTGCTTGTTGACAGAAAATAAGGTAAACAAAATGCCTAGGGAAACAGCTTTAGCAACTGTAAGTTTCGTTTTACATCGTGAAAAGTTGACCTTAATCGAATTCTTCGTGTGCAATCTTGGCCATTTTTAACTTCATTTTCGTGGAAAAAGCTAGTTGGTGAAGACAATGAAGGTATTTGATCTCAGTTTTATATTTCTCCCTCAAAAATTATCACCACGGGTACTGGCAGCACTCTATGATGCTGTTGAAGCTATGGGCTCATCTTCTTCTCTTCACTCTTGATAACCTTCCGTCCCTGTCAGTCCTGCCTTTCTTTGTTGGTCTTTTGTCTTTTCTTTTTTGCTCTTCTTTTTGTTGTTCTGTCTTTGTTGAATTCGAAAGTGGCCCATGAACGTTCATTCGTTCATGCCTTCGTTTTCACAAATGACAAATTAGCTAGGTAGTATACGGCCCTTTGTATGAATCTGGCGTTGCTGACGATTTTTGGCTCCGAAAACGGACCATTAACAATTAGTTAATAACTTCAGGTACATAAGGCCATATACTTCCTTGCCATGCACATTCTATCGAGCCAAATTAGTCTGTTCAGTGCAGAGGCCAAGGAAAAAAATTGAGACAATTACATAAATCTGTGGGATCTATCATGCATAGCTCTTCATGGGGACGTCGCCCTGCCACCACACCTTTCAATGACCTCCGAGCCACTCAAGAAATGCGTCAATACAATAAAATGAGACTGGCACCGGCAAACAACTATCTCAAAAGTCCAAGCAGGCATCTTGACTACCTGTCTCCATCACTTCTTGTTTTCTTTCATGCAGATGATGACATTTCAGAGGAGGATGAAGTATCCCAAGCGCCCATGAAAACTGAAAAGCCCATCGTGCTTTGTCAAGAACGTAAGCCAACCATCCCTTGCCCAGGTTTTGTTAATGACAGCACTCTCTGGTCTGAGGGTGGCAGCAGACCGAGCCTGACAAGCTTTGTAGGACCGAAGAGCTGGCTCATATTTCAAAGCCCGCAGTTTCGATCAACTGGGATGACTGTCTAAGCATGTCCACACTTGGAACCGGCATCAAGCTTATGTTGAGTTCAAACAGTTTGTAACGAGACTCACCTGTGTGAATGATCCACCCGAGAGAACGGTGAAGCTCCACACGGAAAATAGAGCTCTTCATCAAATACTTACTTTATTAACTTTTGGATACTAGACGTTTCAGAATCAGAGTTCCTTCATCAGTAGATTAAGCTCACATCAAAAACACTGTAAAGACACATACAAAAGCTTAAGTTCGAAACAGGTCGAACTTCGCTTTTGAATGTTCTTTACATTTTTATGTGTTAATCTAATGAAGGAACTCTGATTCTGAAACGTCAGGTATCCAAAAGTTAATAAAGTAAGTGTTTAATGAAGAGCTCTATTGTCCGTGTGGCGATTCAAACCGTCAACAGAAAACAAGAACGGTGAAACTCGCTAAACATTTCAAAGGAAGCACCAGGACGGAATCTGGTTTCCAGAACACATCTGCTGTCGTAGCTGATCATCGGAAGAAAGGCAGGACTAACAGGAACGGGAAGTTTATCAAGAAAGACGCGAACAAGATGAGCCCATGGCTTCAACAGCATCCTACTATGCTGGCAGAACCTGCGATGCTAATTTTGTGAGGGAGCGATATAACGTTAAGATCAAATACCGTCATTGTCTTCACCAACTAGTTTTTTCCACGAAAATGAAGTTAAAAATGGCCAAGATTGCACACAAAAATTTGATTAAGGTAAACTTTTACAATGTAAAACGAAGCTAATAGTGCTAAATGTGTTTTTAAGGTGTTTTGGTTGCCTTATTTTCTGTCAACAAGCACAATGAAAATTAAGCTCTCATCTTTATCATAATTATGACGCCCGAGCCACACCGTAGTTAGGTTTAACTAGTCTTGTAGGTTTGATACGAAATTTAAGTCAGCCAAAAGGCCAGGGGAGTTATAAAAAGTAGCAATAGGCATTTTCTTACGTAGCAAACATTGTGATTCCAGCGTAGTGCTGCCAGCCTCATCATTTCGCAGTTGGCAGAAGTAGTTTGTGACCATCCGCCGTGCCCTCTCCCAAGACGCCATAGGGTGTATGCATGGAAAAAGTAGGGGCAAAAAGCCAGTGTGGAAAGTTGTCAGATCTGGGTGATTTTTGCATCAGGCATCAACGTATAATGAATAACCAGAAACTACCATGCGAATTTCAAAATTTTAATCTTAGTATGCTAAGGGACTGTCTAAATACAGACACACGGTGTATCAGGAGACGGATATCGCCTGCATCCACTGTAACTCTCATGGCTGGAGCTCTCTTCTCGACCCAGTGGTCCTGGGTGGGTTAACACGCGCATTGAAGGGGTCTGAGCCACCTTCGTTTTGACGGGGGGCGGTTACCCGCCCCCCTAAGATCTCGAGAACCACGCTAGGTAGCGAAAAACGGTAAACGGCATTGGGTAGCCCACCCATTTCGCCATCGAAAATACTTGAACCACTTTTTGCAGGTCACATTTAAGGACAGTAGAGGTTAAAACATGCTGCCATAGGGATAACATGTAAATTAAGGTTTTTGGCCATTTCATCTGAACAAGTAGAGATAGATAAAAACGATTGAAACTGTAAGAACCCTCGCAGCAATCCAAATGGAATGATATATGACATGACCTTGCTAGGTGAAATCGAGGATTTTACCTGACCTGAGGTCAAGTCGAGATCAAATTAGATGAAATTCATATCATTAGAACTTCAAAGACAAGGCGAATATAATGCAATTAAAATAAATATCACCATCCATTACTAAGTTATTCAGTTAAAACCATTTTTTATGTATTTCCAATGGAGAAGTCATGACTCGTACCTGACCTTAGGCCATCGATATCAAAAATACCGGAACATATTTCAGAGAAATCGGTGGGCCCATTGCGTGATATAAGTTTCAATTGGATAGGTTTACCCTGTTCCGACTTATACTATCTTAATTTGTTTTAGGTCAGGCCACTTGACCTGTACTGGTGACCTGACCTGAGATGACCTAACCTTAAAAATGTTGAAAAAGTTGTAAAAATGATGAGAGAAAAGGCATGCTAAGTAGGGCGGAGCTACGCGCCGCCGTTTCTATGCTATCTCCGAAAAACCCGAGGGGGGCGGGTACCCGCCCCTGTCAATGCGCGTGCTAACGCTGGCGCGGCAACACAGGCCCAATGCAGGGCCTATGAGAGATCCAAAATCCAGGGAAAGGGCCTCCTGACCCCCCCCGATATCCACCCACGGTCACTCTACTAGATCTACAATGATATATCGTTCCGGGAATATATTCCATGATAGACCGTCAAAGTCTGATCTGAAGCATACAATATTGCTTAACGCGTTCGTATTGTAGACATCTGGTAACTCCAGGCAACGCTTGACAAGGGTGATGAACAAAACACGACCCTGATAACCGAACCATTATCAGAAACTAGTCATTGCAAAACACGCAGGCTGGTTGGATTCAATCCCGAAATTTCCCGTATCAGGATTTTAATGTTTCGGTCTGGAATCAGGTCAGACCAGACAGTTAAAACATATAATACAAGAGAAAAACAAACCAGCCCCGTTTAATTAAATGTTTTGGTTCAGAATAGCACTCGGAGCGCGCAATCCACCCATGCTTTAGGTTACGCCTATGAGAAGGGGAGCTGAAAATGCTATTCACTGTCACGATGTAAAGGCGAAGTTAAGGACTCATTTCCCGTTAAATCAACCCCAAACGCATTTGGAGTTTAAACATCCTTCATATGCACAAAGTGGATATTTTTACCGATACTAGACAATTATTTCGAGTCTCGACAAATGCCCTCATCTCGACCATGACATCGGCTGGGGAACGGTTCGTGGTGCGTCGATAAACGCCAGGCTATTTCATGCTCTGTTGAACTCGTTAGCAGCAAGGAATATCAATGATGTAGACTGCGACTAACTATTGCTGCACTGAGATTCAATCAAAGGCAACTGAAAACAAAAGAAAACTATAGAGGGTCAAAAGTGTAAAGGACTGCCTCTAATGTGTTCAGTGGTCTGTGACGTCACCAAGTAGTATTATAGCTTGCTGAGCTCGCCAGCACGAGACAACCATACTTATTACTGAACTGGTATCGGAAGCGTTCGAAAGTGATGTCAGTGGAGGGAGGGGGAGCGGGAATGATCAAACGTCCCCGGCTAGATTTCGCCGCAGATTACAGATCCCTACGGATTCCCGTTCCTTTGGCGAATTGGACTAAATTGGGTGGGAATTTCCAGACAATTTGGATAGCTTATATAGGGTCCGGATATGAAGCCAGATTATCATTTTTGTTGAGGTACTTGCATTTTCGGCTAAGCATTGGATTTCGAGAAATGAGCAAGCCATGCGAATGGGCTGGCGTAACTGGCACGTTGGGTGGCCAGCAGAAATCTGCATATTTTGCACCGATGGAAAAGTGGGGGAAAAGGGAGGAAAAAAGCGTTATAAACAAATAAATTATCACTCCGTGCAATTCCCAGATAAAAATATCGGAGATACTTCGAGGGGTAGAACTGGGTAGAATGGCCGTAACACACCCAGCCCCTGCGGTGAGGTCGGTGTCGGTGCCCGATTCAGGCCCCACTCATGTGAGATAACACAATAACGGTCCCAGTATTTCGAAAACGGGTTCTATCAAGACCAGAATAGTGACAAAGTAGGTTTTCTGGACAACTCGGACAATTACTGGAGGACACAAAAATAATTATCTTAAGCTCTACAGGAAGTATGGTAACATCCGCTCCAACGGGCCTCAGATCGATCCTCGTCGTTTTCGGGTGGGGGAGGGAGGGAAGAGGTTGAAAACCCCTCGATATTTTCGTTTTTATATTGTTTGGTCCCCGATCCAGGATCATTTTCTGATATTTGTACCACACGCACACGCCACGGCAGATGTCTTTGTTTAGTGACAGCCTTGCAGGACAGTCGTGCCCACACGCTCCCTGCCCCATGCCCCACCGTATGCTACCGCGGGGCTGTCCCGATTTCTCGGGTCCGGCGTAGCAGAGGACTGTTCCGGTTACACGAGGCGAGACCGTGTCCCTGGGCGCGCCACCGGGCCGGCGGGTAGGTACATCTAAAACCGATTACGCTCGTGTTCCCAATAATCTGGCTACTGGCTGGTCAACATAGCTCCCGTGCCAAGACCAGCAGCACCCAGTTGACTGTCATCTCTGGTATGAGCGGCAGGCAGCCGGGGCTGCCGGACGAAAGCTTTGATACAGAAACCTCCCACACCGATCCCTGACTCTGACACACAATCTTCTAGATTTTGGCTCCTGCGCCAGTGCAGGAGATACAAACAGCAGAAAATAGCCCATGAGAAAGATGATGAAATGATACGTGCTCTTTGGCGCATGTCCATTTTGCCGCATGAGAGATACAATTAGTGAAAAGCAGCCTCTTTCTGGTCTTTACTTCATGCTGGGTTGAGTGAGAGCAAGTATTTAGACATCGTTTTCTCGTGTGTTTACGAAATTGCATAACTAAGCCGGGTCAACACGTCCAAATGCCCACGGTAAGGTCAATATAACTACCTGACTTAAGACAGCCATTATGTACATACATTAAACGACTGGAAATAACAATGTAAAACAACGCATGAAATAAAAGCTCTATCACATTCCTTGCGAAAGTATTAAACTGAGCCTGACAATCAGCTAACATAGTTCCAAATGATTTGTCAGAGGTCACAGGTCGAAACTTCCAGCCTCATCCACGTCAACGGCATAATGTGTCATGGTTTAGAGAAGTCAGTCCAGGCTGTAAGTACAAAAAGGGTCATTTTCGACCATTTCCTGTTCTCTCGTGCATGGATGGGTCGTGATCTGTACCTGACCCTAAGTCATCGACATGAAAGTAGAGTTATCACAATTCCTGGTACTTATTGATTTGAATTACAATTTTATAATTTCTAATGCATTTCTTTATTTTTCGATCTGAACCCCAGATCAATGGATCAAACCCATTCTCACTGGCACCACTTGAAACATCTCATCGGCTTTGAGGTCGCTTGACCTGGCGTGACGACTTGATCTGAGATAGCCATATACCTCAAATTTTTTGGAGGTGCACAACTTATCAGAGATTAGGTGTGAAAAGTACGACGGTGCTTCGCGCGTCTGTTTCTGGTTGCCTCGGAAAAAGCAAAGAAGCCAAGGGTAAGTGAAGCACCACCGCCACTGAAGCGAGAGTCGAGACTGCTCCAGGTTCGCTATGGCGCCAGTCAAGGAAAAGCAGTGGTTTCTAGAACGGCAGATCTAGAGCTTTATCTTAAATTGACCCCTTGACTGTCTAGGATGGTAAAAGGACAAATATCTAAGGCCAACCACCATGCTTGATTTATTTTCACATGAACAGAGTCATGTTTCAATCACTTAAAAACCTGAAACATGTGGCTACTCAACTCCGTTCAAATTTGTCAGCTTGCAAAAGTCAGGCACAACTCCAAAAATACCAGCTCCTTCCTGTGCAGGGGTTTATTTGTGAAATCGACATTATTGCTTGGAAAGGGCAGCTATCAACTGCTATGAACTTTACTTCAATCAGTACTGATGTGACCAACACAAATTTTTCATATTTCACCGCCTTATTTAATGTATCACGCCTATTTCTTTGGAACAAATTCATCAAGTTCCGGAAAAAACATCGGCTCCGCTTTAGCATGAGGCTGCTCATTTTGGAACGGTGTGGTCCGAATAAAATATAAGACCATGGAGAACTAAGGTTATCCAAGGCTTTAATCTAACGCATGAGCATATTTTCATGTAACTTATCTTTATTGAGAAAGAACCGTAAATACTGATTAAGTCACACTAAGCTCCACTAGCTTAGTTTCATCTGAAATCATGTTGATATCAATTTCACAAGCCTTCGTGAGGGTCTAAGAAATGCCAACACATTTTGGGGCTTTGAGAAATGTGAGACAATGCATTCTTTGTATTCCTGTTTCCTTCGTTCGAATATATTCATGAAATGAAAAAGGTTGATAAGACGTTCACTGGCCTGTCCCCTCGAATCCAGATGTAGAAAAAAACTACAGGGTAAGCAAGCTGGGGCGAGGGACTACAGTACTGAGGTGAGGGGCATGATAATAAGTTGATAAGGTGTTCACTGGTCTGTGAGAGATAAATATGGTATGTAGAGTTACAAACATCCGGATTCGAGGGGACAGACCAGTGAACACCTTATCAACTTATTATCATGCCCCTGGCCTCAGTACTCCAAAACCTATCAGCGAAATAAAAAAATAGCATTACCTCCACTGCAGGACGCAGTCCATACCCATGTAATAAAAACAGCTCAGGTAAGGCAGTGCAGCGAGCCTGTCCCCTGGCAACCACCATGCTCATAAATTACAAGAAAAGCCTCATGCATTATCACGCTCATAACCATTCCTGACGGGATCATTAGCACCATCATCAAGAGCAGGCTTCATACTAGAGGATTATACCGAGCGTAGAAGATGCCCAGTAAAGATGGTGGCTGACAAATTAGTATGTTCGGAACTCACGCACAGGTGGCTTCCTCGGATGGATTTCATGGACCAGTGATCAAGACTCAAATGTATTCGCTTGTGCTCCACGGCAGCGAGGGGGATTTTCACACAATCGCGTCAGGAACATAAAGCAGTAAAAGTGGACTTGCAGGAATGCAAGAATCAGAGATAAGTGACTCACACTCTGGCAAACAGAAACTTAACAACCAAAAGCATAACACGATGACCAGATATCTTAAGTTACATCAGACTGATGCGACTTAAGACAGTCACAGCTTAAGACAGTGTGTTCGCCAGTGTCTACCAGGGCATGTTTGCCACTGCAGTGTTTACCAGGGCATTTACTGGTCTGTCGCTACAGTGTACATATACCAGGAGATGTCTGTCGCTACAGTGTACATATACCAGAAGATGTCTGTCGCTACAGTGTACATATACCAGAGGATGTCTGTCGCTACAGTGTACATATACCAGGATATGTCTGTCGCTACAGTGTACATATACCAATGGATGTCTGTCGCTACAGTGTACATATACCAGGAGATGTCTGTCGCTACAGTGTACATATACCAGGAGATGTCTGTCGCTACAGTGTACATATACCAGGAGATGTCTGTCGCTAGAGTGTACATATACCAGAGGATGTCTGTCGCTACAGTGTACATATACCAGTGGATGCCTGTCGCTACAGGGTACATATACCAGGAGATGTCTGTCGCTATATGCAAACTGTTATTTGGGTACCATGCATCTAGTCACTAAAAAACGCTACGCTAAAACAGTGGGAAAGGTTGTGTCAGAACCGCTGCAGTTTTTTTACTATATTATTTCTTAGATGCATATACCAATGGAAAATAATACCGTTAACAAAATGTGTTTCTTTTTCAAGGAGAGATCAAGCTGATAACACCCACGATTTTTTTCAATTTCCTTTTTCACTTGGCCGGCACATCCAAGCTAAAAAGGAAATGTTTTAAAAATCGTGGGTGTTATTACAAGCACCAGCGGCACACCCTAGCTGTGTGAGATTATCACGTTTCCGAGCTTATTGGTGATCTTCATCCTTTGCAACTAGACAACAATCAGTGGAACTTTTCATTTCTTTCGGTTTTGAAAGGATTTGCTACATGCCAAGGTGGGAAACAATTAAAAAAAAATTATGTACCCGATTATTAAGACGGGTGATTTGGTGCTTTCACAATAGCTCGGAAGGTCACCGGGAAAAACTAACCCCACTAGTGTTACAACCTAAGGTTGGTGACCTGACGGCACACAGCGCCCTCATTAAGCGCCGACATCTGAGCTCACGGTCTGATACGTGAGCTGGCAGTCGAGAACGAGGCCTGTGACCTTTACAGCTGGACCGCTGTCGGCTCTCTAATGACCGCTGAACAGGCAGAGGTCCGAGATATACGGGCCGGTAGAAGGGCATCCATAGCCCACCTACCTGTCTGTGAGACCCGCTCGTGAACTAACCCTTTCAGCCGGTCAGTGCTGCTATCTATGAGGTGAACTGGGAACTGTACGGAGGACGGACTTTTTCAATGTTCCGTGATTTTTAGCAGCGACGATAGATGGCACTGCGGGCACGTACGGTGAATTCGCCTCGGAACTCTGATGTTGGTTCCACCCGCATAGGCGTGGGCTCGGTGGGGACCTGCAGAGTCAGCATAGTACGAAGATAGCGAGAGGATCGGAAGGGGCTACGTCCCCGGTTGGCAAACTAGGATGCGTGCCCCCAAAATTCTGGTACTTGAAGGGTCATTTTAACCTTTGACATGGCCCCCGCTCCCCGGTCGTCGCCTGGTCGGTCCGTCCCCGTCCCCCCGTTAAAAATGTGTGGCGACGCTTCTGGTTTTATGTCTGTTGGAGGGCGCTCGTGGTGAGTCACAATGAAAGGGCAGGATTTTGCCGCCCCGTACGATGCAAGGACTGTGTCGAACTAAAAGAAATAAGGATTACACAATGGTTGTCACCTACATTCTGCAAATTTGATGCGCACATCTCGGGGTGCAGCCTGCTGATCTTAAGCACGTTTCAGCATAGCACAAACAAGTGGTTAAACATATCTTTATGTAGAAGAGGCTCCAGAATTCCTCCGGTAGATTTTACTGTGCAAAAACAGACGAAAAAGTACGTGTTTTGCAGTTTTCCGCTCTATTAAAAACACTTTACAGAACATTTAACAGTTTTTACAGACCAGTGGCTCACTGGAAAATATCCTAACTCGACCAGTTTCATATCTCAGGGACACCACAACGCTAAATATTGTACTGAAGCCGCGACAAACGGGATGCAAAATGTTCCGATGACACGGTATTAAACACAAGTGATGTAATCGTATTGTGCACAGGGTCACAAGGAGTTCAACACCAGTACATGACAGTGTGAGAGCGGGAGAGAACGTTGAACCAGGAAGTCGGCATTCATGCATGTCTGCAAGTCGCTAATAAATATTGCACATTCTCAGATCATTTTCTCGGTTTCACTTTCGTACCCTTCCCCCTTTGGGTTCAGTTGGAGGCACAATCCTATCTCAGACGTAAAGGTGTGACGCGTCACTCAGTGTGGGCTCTTTAACACGCGCATTGACGGGGGTCTGAGCCACCTTCGGATTGACGAGGGGGGCGGGTACCCGCCCCCCCTAAGATCTCGAGAACCACGGTAGGTAGCAAAAAAACGGTAAACGGCGTTGGGTAGCCCATCCGCTTCTCCATCGAAAATAATTGAACCATTTTTTTGTCAGGTCACATTTAAGGTCACCAGAGGTCAAAAACATGCCGTCACATGCCGTCATAGGGATAACATGTAAATTAGGTTTTTCGGCCATTACATCTGAACAAGTAAAGATAGAGCAAAACAATTTAAACTCTATGAATCCTCGCAGCAAGCCAAATCGAATGATATATGATTTGACCTTGCTAGGTCAAATCAAAGATTTGACCTGACCTGAGGTCAGGCCAGGGTCAAATTATATAAAATGTATATCATTAGAACCGCAAAGCCAAGGCAAGTATCATGAAGCTAAAATAAACGCTCCATCACCATCTGCTACTGAGTTATTCAGTAAAAACCATATTTCCCATGTATTACCAATGGAGAGGTCATGCTTCGTACCTGACCTTAGGTCATCGATATAAAAAATACCGGAACATATTTTAGAGAACTCGGTGAGCCCATTATGTGCTATGAGTTTCAACTGGATGAGTTCACCCTACTCCGATTTATGCTATCTTAAACTTTTTTTGAGGTCGGGTCACTTGACCTGTACTGGTGACCTGACCTGAGATGACCTATCCTTAAAATTTTCACAGAAGTTGCAAAAGGATGAGGGAAAAGGTATACCAAGTACGGCGGCGCTGCGCGCCGCCGTTTTTCTGCTGTCTCCGAAAACCCCGAGAGGGGGCGGATACCCGCCCCCGTCAATGCGCGTGTTAAACTTAGGAAACGTATTCTGTATCAGTACAAGCGTACGTCAAAGTATGTCTGCAATGTTGGAAATGCATGATAAAAACGAAGTTTTGTCAACAATGGTCTATTGCTTTCGAGATGGCTGAAAATAGCTTCCAACATTAAAATATGTAGTATTTTCGGATCCTCTCTGAGGGATAAAAATAAATAAGAACTAGACAACATTATCACATAGCGCGTCTGCTCTGGCTGCCATTTATCAAGGTCCATAGAGAAAAACCTCATATTATTATTGAGGTAATTACAGGTAAAAGAATGAGACAGATTACAAAAAGTTTTATTTTGGTTCCAGCGTCTGACTGCGTTGAGTTATAGAAAATTTTTGGGCTCCATTCAATTTATCTTGTTACGGCACATACAATTTTGCACGGCCTGGTCATACTAGTTTAAAATGTAGGGTGACCTGACCTAATTTCGTATCAAGCTCACTTTCTGACTTAAAATGGCTAATACAATTATCAATAGACACGAAAGTAAGTCAAAACCAAATTCTATGACAAGGAAGGCTTCACCACCATCTGTAAAGTTATCGACCCAAGTCTAACAGCCCACTTCAGTAGTACCAGATGACCTGAGGTCACAGGTCCAAAGTTGCTACATGACCCTAGAGGGTGACCTGTAACATTTGGAACATTTGGAGTGTTGGAAATCATTTTCAGCCTTCTTTACAGAATATGAGCCATTTTTGGCTAATTTCCGTTTTTACCATGCATTTTCAATGTACCGGTCACGAGGTGATAGGACGACCCTGGTTCATACATATAACAAATATTGTTACCACAACTTGTGGTACTTGGTGGATGTGTTGTATGATATGAATATCAGACCAATAGATTCAACTTATTGACATTTTTGCCTGTTGTAACATTTTTTTGGATGTGAGGTCACTTGAGCCTTAAATCCCTGGCAGTTGTTGCGTTGTTAAACCCTAACGTGAGGTCACCTGACTTGGCCTGGTGACCTAACTTGAAATGACCCAAACTTAACGCTTTGAGAAACGTTGCGCACTTGCTCAATAATAATGTGTTCCAAGTAGGGTGCAGCTACGCGTCACTGTTTTCTGGCCCCGTGTGAAATTCCCCACTGGGCGAACTTGTTTAACCCCCATACACCGGGGTGACAGTTAACACGCACCCCGCTGGGGGGGGCGCAATTCGCCCCCTCCTGGTTTTCCCCAGATAGCTCAAAAACAAAGAAACGCAGAACAACGAAATGTACAGCACCTTATTCCCAATTAATTTTACACATCTGACCAAATTTTTGAGTTAAGGTGATGTCAGGTCAAGAAGCTATTCAGGGTCAAGTGACCCGACCTCAAAACCTAAAATCACGAGTTTGAAGCGGTGCCCAGGGAACATCAGGGAACCGATCAGTTTGAAACTTCCACAATATGATAAGGTCATTAGGTTCTAAAAATCTGCTATCTCGGAATTTTGATATTGTTGACCTAAGGTGGGGTCAATTTTTTGGTCACCCTATTATAAGTATACGATGAAAAATAGAATGGGCTCGTTTTCAGTAAATACTGGATAGATAAAGCTGAAAATCCTTAAACCATCTATTCTTACCCCGATCTTGACCATAAAGTTGAGTTTTTGAGCATCTGATCTCTCAAAAGTCATATCAGGTCACGGGAGCATAGGGTGATTGTTTTGCCAATAACTTCTCACTGAATTGAGATAAAGCTCCCATTTTGCTTGCATTGTGCTTTCATATGCAACATGACCATATCAGCTCACTCTAATAATTTTGGAGGTTAAACGACGCACCAACTGCCAAGGTCATACGGCGTCGCCAACTCTCACCTTGTTGGAATGGATTTTGGGGATCAGATCGACTTATTCAGAGGGTCAGCTGGGACTTGAACCGGGGACCGGTGGTTTAGACGACAAGGGTGCTATCCACTAAGCCACCTCATCCCCTATCAGGTCACTTTGTGACCCTGACCTAGCTCGAGGTCAGGTCATTTTCACTATTTGACTTAGCAAGGTCGTATCATACATCATTCGATTTGCCTCGATGAGAGGAATCCAGTGATTCATAAAGATTTTCTTTAGCTCACCCGAGGGCAGATCTAGAGAGAGAAACGTTCACTGCTCTGTTGTAAGCCTATGGAACCTTCTTTGACCTTTGCTGACCTCAATATTGACCTGAAATAAAAATGTTTCGTATAAATTCTCTTCGTTTTGTGAAGAGCTTTCGAACACCGCCCGGAATTTTCCTTTTGCTTTCGTGGGGAATGAGATACGAGAAGGAGGGCGAAAAACGCCCCCAGCGGGGCGCGTCGTGCCAGGGACCCCAGCGGAGCGTGTGTTAACACGAACCGTAACGGGGCTGGCGCCACCTTCGCCTGCAGGGGGGTGGGGTAGCCACCTACCCACTACCCCATCCTACGATCTCAGAGATCATGCCAGCTAGTGAAGAACGGAATGCGGCGGTAGATAGTCCGTCTTGATCTTTGTAAAATGTTAGATTCAATTTTTGGGTCAAGTCACTTTTGAGGTCGCTGAAGGTAAGTGTTTTCTCAAAGGAATACAATGATAACTGACGTTTTTTGTCTTAACGACTGCCAAGTATAGCTGTTGAAAATATATGCGCATCACTGACGTCCAGCGTTAAGCCTGATTTAATGACGAGTAATATAGATTTTCCGGTAAAATAATAAAATTGACATAACCTAAGGCCAGGTATAACATTATAGGTCATAACACAAGCTGCAGCGGCAAGCGAAACACAATGACTCAAAATAAACATTCTATCACCATGTTTTGGAAAGCTAATGAAAATAGATCACAGAGGTGCAGAAAATATGCTGGCTATAACAAACATAATGTGACGCATGTCTTCCGTCACAGGAAGCTAGAAAGTGTTATGGTATAGTGTAGTATATGTGAATGTAACATCATATGCTATCTTCATACCAAATATTACGGCCATGGGCAGTGGCGGATACAAGGAGAGCAGTAAAAGCATTTGCTCCCCAGACCCAAAGTTCGGGAAAAACTATATTTTTGCCACTCCCTAAATGTAAAAAACTTGCAGAGTCATAGACCTAATATTATGCCTATGGGCGAATAGGTACAGCGGTACTGAAATTATCATATATGATTCTCATATCATGGTCAAAAACCTTATCAAATTCCATGCAATTCAGCTGATTTTAGTGTGTTGCCCACCACACTTCACAGATTTTAGGTGAGCAGGTATTATGTTATCGTGTCTACGCTCTCAATTCGAATATTTTATTTTCTCGCTGTTCCATAGTTTATGCAGATTTGCAGTCTAAATATTTTTTTGTAATTTTCAGGCGTACCAAATACTAAATTCAGGGTAATAGAGGTGCTAGACTGAAGGAAAAACTTTAACCTTTGCCCGGGTGGGGATATTTTTAGACCTCCCTCCTCGGGTTTTTCCAAAGTGACCGAAAAACGGCGGCGCTCAGCGCCGCCAATTTTATTCTAGCTGTCCTTTCATCATTTCGTAATTTCTATTCTAAAAATTTTAGCTCAAGGTCATATCAGGTCAGGTCATCAGGCCAGGTGAAGTGACCTCACCTAAAAAATACTTAGGACTGCATAAGTAAAATGAGGTTTAATTGATCAAGCATATTTGGCCCACCAGGAGCTACAGCATATGTTCCAGGATTTTTTATATTGGCGACCTAGGGTCACGTACAGAGCATGACCTCCATGTTGCATATGCATGGGAAAATCACGAAGCGAGCCTTTCTCAGTAATTATGGATGGAATCAACTTCAAACATCGGTTAAGACTTGCTCTTAGCCCATTTCTAAAGTTGATACCCAAAAATTTGATCTATGATCACCTTAGGTCAAAGAAACACTTTTCGGTGTCTTACTCTATAAATTTTGAATAAACGAAGATAGAACTTCTATTTTGTCACCGAAGTGTTTGTATGGTCACTGCAAGTCAAATGATATGCATCATGACTATACCAGGCCAAGTTCGGTCAAACCGTTGACCTGGGTCGGGTCAAATTTTAAATTGGATCTGGCATAGCAATATCATATGTCATTCGATTTGTATTGACGAGAGCATTGCAATGGTGTATCAACGATGGCTGTATTTTGCTTGGTTTGGAAGTAACTAGCGAAAAGGGAAACGCCCTTATGCATGGGTGGCTATGGACATTCCCAAGAACATTGCAAATGTTCAGTGACCTGCATCTCCCTAGACTTTGACCTAACCCCAAAATCATTCGCACTGTTGTAAAAGACCAACTCAAAAGGTGTTCAAAAATGTTTCTAGCTAGCAGCTAGCTTAGTTTCTAAGATATACGAGGTTTCCTTAGCACACCTCATATTAGCGATTTTGACCTATTTTGACCTCTGGAACCTTGATATTAACCTGGCGAGAAAAATGGCCGCAGTATTTTGGATATCATTTTTGAAGAGCTTTCGATTGCTTTTTCGCGCTTTTGTTTAGCTCTCTTAGTTTTTTTATCGGGGGGAGGGGGGTCTGTCTTGATCCCCACCAGGGAGAAGGTGGCTCGTACCCGCCACCGGGGCAAGGGTTAAATGTGGTTTTCCTTGCGAAATAATGAGTAAGTAGACAGAAAAGTAGACAACTCCAGGCTCATGCTGCAAGCAGAGGGGCTAAAACCTTCAAGCCTATTGCATGCTGCACATATCAATTCACAAACTGTCGCACGACCTATGTTTTCACAAATGCAGATACAAAAGAAATGACAATTCCGGCATTGTATTGTAATTGAGCACTGAGCAGAATTTCAGTAATGTCACCTCTGTGCTCACTTCAAAACGGCCTTAAATGCCCTAGTACAACACTTTGTTGTACAGGATTAAGAAAACCTGGGTTGAGGAATGTTCTTTTTTAAGAGTAAAAATTTCGGACGCGTGACTTTTTTCGATACTACAAGCTTACATGTTCGATAAAGTACCTCAGCGCCGACCTGGCATCTGTCCATCTCAGAGGGATATTCCAAACCTTCCCAAGCCTGTCGCGCCTTGCGACGGATTGCCTACTATCGTATCCATAGACTTAGCATGCATCCGTGCGACAGAGAAGACGAAACGTCCGTATTTTAGCAGGGTAAGGAAACGGCAGATACGAAAGTATCGAGATGCATACTGACTATGCTAGGTCAGATGATTACCTTGAGATGACCTTTAGTGAGGCCATTATTATGTTTTGACCATATCATCATATCATATACATCATTATATCATATCATATATCATTCGATTGGCCGTAATGAGAGGATGCGATGGTTCAGAGGCTCATTAGGGTGTGTATAACACTGGTAACTCTGACAGATAACCCGCGCGGGGCTGGGGTGGTAAATTTTACCCCCCCTCGCGAATTTTTGCGATATGTTAAAAACGGCGGCGAGCAGCGCCGCCAAATTTTCTGTACCTTATTTTACATAAATTTTACACATTTCTGCCAAATAAAATAAAATCGGTTGAAAACTTTTCGAGAAATAAGCAAAAATGTGACGTCACTACAGGCGATTTTTGTACCAAAATCGCGCAATGTTTAAAAAACTGCTGAAGCTACAGTTCTGAACCGATTTCCAATTTTCTTGCATCAAACGATAGGCATTATTGTGGTCTTCAAAATGGCTATCTCGGATTTTCAAAATTTTGGTTTGGAAAAATATTTTTAAAAAATTTTTTTTTGAAAAAGTTACAAAATTTCTAAAATTTTCAAGATTTTTCAAAAACCGGAATTTATTTGGTAAAACACCATACAATGCATATGCATGAAAAATTTTGAGTCCCTAGCTTTATCAGTTTGGCCTGGAGAGCTGCCAAAGCTCAGAGACTCACGCTCTGATTTTTAGGGCTGATCAATACTGTCTTTATTTAGTGAATCATAGTGACCCAGGATGACCCAGGATGACCTCATACACGCTTTACGCTACTTTTATAGTGTTCCTGAGACAAAACTGGTCCGAAACCATGTGTCATTTGTCAAAAAATATGAACTTCCAAAATTGACCTTTGGTGACCTGACCTTGACCCCGACTGTGCAAGTTGAGCCCAAAGTATTTCAGATACGCTTCTCTGAGCATTATAGTCGAATTCTGCATGCAAAATGGCCCAAAAACATGTATCGCATGGCCACATTGGGGTACAAAAATATGGTGACCTTTGGTGACCTGATCTTGACCTGACTCGGTCATGTCACCAGCCTAACAGTCTCAAAGCACCTTGCTGCATTCAAGTGAAGGCTTTCCATGAAGAATGAAGCTCATAGCTTCCATTGCCTGACCTCCGTAGCATTGCAACCTCAAAAACCACGCTTTTGACAGCTGACCTCAGTTTGACCTTGACCTTGACCTCAAACTTTAAATTAAGTACATGTTTTTAGTTGTTCGTGATGAGATCTTTCGATTGGCGTTTGAATTTTCCAAATCGGACGATTAGTTCAGGAGATAACAGGGGGGGTAAAATTTACTCCCCCCCAGCGCCGCGCGTTCGGCTGGAGACCCCAGCGCCGCGCGGGATAAAGTCCAGGCGTCCTGCAGGGGAAGTGGGACCTTTTTTTAAATATTTTTGCCCCCCGACCTGGGGAAATTTCTACATATTTGCACCACATATACACACAGTCACACTATGTACACAGCAGATGCTTTCATTTATCGGCACCCTTGCGGGACAGTCGTGCCCGCACGCTCCCTTTCACATACCCCACCGTATGACACGGCGAGGCTATCCCGATTTCTCGGGCCCGGCGGAGCAGAGGACTGCTCCGGTGACACAAAGCGAGGGCACGGGAAGTAGGACAGCGATTTTTGTAGCAACGGAACATAGAACATACATCAAACTACTAATGTTACGCTATTGAAGAAAACGGCTAATAGATGTAGATGCTAGTTTCACGCTTAATTCTCTATTTTGAAAACATGTAGCTTAAAGGGAGATACGCAAAAAGTATTATTGTTGTTTCTTGCTATTCAAAAATCCTGATTACGAAACTGTCGATTATTTTTGTATCTTCGGCCAAATTTTGGGAGGCTACTCACTTATTATCGAAATAGATTAACAGCTCCGATAAAATGCTGCAACCTTCACCCATCACTTACTTTTAGAAAACTATTTAAAGTTGAAAAGCATTGTTTTTTTTTGTAAATTTGTCACCTACCCCAGTCACCGTGTTGACCAGATTTTTTGCATCTCTAAAAAATATCATGCATTTTCAATAATAGAGAGTGGCTCTGACCAGACACCAGGACATCGATGCCAAAAATCCCGTTTCCACATATAAATTGTTCTCGGTAGCTTTACAATCTAATGTGAATCCCAAACCTAGAGGTTAAGTCTGCTTCTTGCAGAAAGAGAATGTGTTAGCTTTTGTTTACGAGCAAAATTATTGGGCCAAGTAAGGTCACCAGTACACGGGGACGAGGCATGCGCGGGAGTCCCAGGAGTCACAAATTCATGGTCATCATTGCAATATTTTTGCCACCGTCCAAAAATCAGGGGTACGTGGGGTACCAGTCAGTATTGTGGGTTCTCCGTAGAATTTTGGCTCATCCCTAACTGAAAATTATCATCACTAAAACCGAAACCATTTTATCTAGATTTTAGATTTTCCTTCTTTTATGCATACCTCCAGAAATTGTAATATTTTACCGATTATTCTTAAAAAGAATATCTTTCTAATCAAAAGTAGTGGACGCGTCCCACGCCCTTGCCAAATTCCTAGAGCACAAACATCCCTAAAACCAGTCAACAAAACGTAGATAACTCCACATCCTCTGCCACTCAAGACTCGGAGTCGGGGAGTCCGACAGCAAGGCCAACACTGAACCCCACTAACCTTCAACGCTGAACCCCCACTAACCAACGCTGACCTACACCTAGACCAGTGCTGACCTACAGGTGAGCGTTGGTTAACCAACACTGACCTACACCTAGACCAGTGCTGACCTACAGGTGGTGTTGGTTAACCAACGCTGACCTACACCTAGACCAGTGCTGACCTACAGGTGGGTGTTGGTTAACCAACGCTGACCTACACCTAGACCAGTGCTGACCTACAGGTGAGGTTAACCAACACTGACCTACACATAGACAATCGCTGACCTACAGCGGGGAGTTGGTTATCCAACGCTGACCTACACCTAGACCACCGCTGACCTACCGCGTAGTGTTGGTTAACCAGCACATGTTGGGACCTGCAGACCTGAGCCAACCTCCTGGGTGAATACATGAAACATAATGAGCATTAGACACCAGGCGGGCTCTGTCATAGGTCCAAGTGGCTCAAAGCTGCCACTGGTCTTCACACTTCGGAAAAGGGGTAATTCATAACCATCCCTCCAAAATAATCGCCTAAACTCATTGAAATATAAGCCAAGAATTGCAAAAAACGGACCAACCAACACTTCGCCAAGGTGTGGTAAAAGTGGGATTATGCAGAGTAGGGGTTGGGGTAATGTTTAAACAGCAGCTGCAGCAACAGTACATCCCGGCATACTGAGGTTTGATCATCCCAGTGCCTCCACCGTCCTTCTGCAGCGTTTTACATCTGAGGAAACCATTTCGCGCTCTTTTCCCTACCCCTCTTTCACGCTCGCCAAGACCATCATCTCGGCCCAGTTGTCTCCGAACCCAAAATTCGAGTCTTAGATTCACCAACGGGAGAGCTGCTTTGAATCCCAATTCCATGGCCGATTTTTGATCCAGCTTTTCATAATCTTCCCCTTCTGGCATCTCTAGTAAATGCCTGGCGTTGTTCTTACTTAACGCAGAACTACCCAAGGACCCCATCGGACAGGGTTGTACGATTCGTGCCCTCAAGTTCAGACATCGCGAGTGCCCCCGGCCGATTGGGACAAGTGAGATACAATCCGGGCCATGTCCAGATGAATCCCCATTGTCAGCTGCCCAGTAAATCTGCATTCCGAACGAATGGGGTCGCGTGGTGTTGGGCTGGGCCTTTAGAGATATAGCTGTGATGAGTTTCCTCTTTGAATGACTGAGAAAGGGTCGAGCGCTAGTCGAGCGCGCCGCGGCTGATTCATCGACTGGAGCTTACTCCCACTTCATATCAAAGTATAGGTATATTATATAATATGAACCTTGAATTAAAAACAGGAGGTTCTGCGCTTCAAAATAAACAACAAAGCCGTAATGAATGTAAGAAAATACCAAGGTCTATACATAAACCAAATAGATAAACCTGTTGATCCAGTAAAAAAAACAGCTCTGCGTCATTATCACTTCATTCAACATTGAACATTGTCGCTACACGCAGCTAATAGCCCAATGACACACTTGTAGGTCTGACCGGGAATCTCTAACTGCATCGAATGAAGAGCGCTATATGCAGGGTTTGCTGAGACATCCAGACGCCAAGACAGATTACAGCCACTAATGATGCAGTCTCCATTAACTCTACCTATCAGTATCTGTCGTTAACCCGCATTTGCAGCTCTGTGACGAATGTGGTAAAAGCCGTTATCTGGATGGCTTTATGACAGCTTGGGCATCTCTGGATTGCAGTTTTTCACACGCGAACCGGGGGCGATAGAAAATATCCAATAAGAAAGTTTGAATGCAATTGTATAGATGTGTCTAAAACAAGCATCGAATCATAGTCTATAAAACATAAGCACCGGATGTCAGCCACCACCAAGGTGGGACGGACCCATCGCCTGCGTCCTCTGGTTTTCCGGAGATAGTTAACTGCAGCGTGCAGTAACGTGCAGTTAGTGCAGCAACGCCGAATGCTGCCGTGCCCTGGCGTGCATTACCTCTTCTCTGAAGATTTTCCACAGCAGCTCAGGTAAAAAATGCGGCAAAGCGACCTCAACTCACCAATGCTTAAAAGTACAATGACTGGGAGTATGGTTGACCAACTTATCTAACATTGATATTACATAGTAGGTTCGCCAAAGGCGACAAACACATGCGTCGAATCATAATCATATGATGTAACATATGATGCAACGTATCATAAGAATATGCATAGCTGCAGCAAGCGGTGAGACAGGGCCTGATCGATTTTTCCACTCACTTTATCGTATGGGTCAGTAGGAAAACCAAACGGACCATTCGTTTTATTTCCAATCCAATATTCAGCTCAGTCTGCATAAGAAGCACATTTTAATCTGCAGCAACTTCAATTTTGTTGTTTTAAGTAAACCCATAGGCTAACGGAGACAGTTTGAGAAGAAAGGTCTCATAAAACTAGTTTTCTCTCAGAGTTTTGTCTCTTTTTCCTTTCATTATGGACATTTCGTATGATGTTGGCTGCGCATTTTAACATAACGATACGACGCCATAACCAGGTGGCAAAATACATCATTCAAGTCGTTTCCAGCTCAGACGTTTCCCTCAAACCTTTCGGAGTATAAGAACCGTGGGATTAATCAATACCGCAATATTTGGCCTGTAACGTGGTCGAGTGGTGTTTCAAGACCATACGTGGACGGCTGTCACATTATCTTCACAAGAAGAGTATATGACGCCCACATTTGCATCGTGCAGCACACAGAAACCATAGGGGAAAGGTAGGGTAGGGAAAAATAAGCGGATAATCACCCCTTTCTCACTCAGGCGAATTTATTGCAGGAAATTAATCTGCCGTGGGAAAAAACGAGGGAATAAGCAGGCTTTGCCATTGATTGGCAGGCGACAAGGAATTATCACCAAGGTATATATAACATAAGGTCCTTAAATGCCCCTCCCCCACATATTTTTCCGAGGTGACCGGAGAGCCTTGAAGCTGGAAAACGCTACTTGGCTACATTTGAGATAATTCATTCATAATTCATGAGTTCGTAGACTGGTAGAAGAATTTTGAAAACTGGTCAATATTTTGTTTTACTGATAAGCTTTCAAATTCGGGCCTATATTTTGAGACCGTCCCAATCGAACGGATGTACCAGTTTGCCCGCACTGTAGACCAAGTGGTGATGTGATAACACCATACATGCATAACCTGGATCCTATGCCAACGGTACCCCATATGAAGGTCAAAGGTCCAGGTCAAAAGCCACAGGTCAAGGCCATTGACCCAAGTATTCCGGCCATATTGCATTATTCAGTATGACATATGTTATGCTATGACGTATTGGAGCCTATTCAATGTGAAGGCCAAGGTCACAGGCCAAGGTAGTTCTAGTTCTAGTTCTAGTTCTACCGTGTATTGACCACAATCATCAAGTTGATTATTTTGTCAATGCGAGTGTCCGTAGTTTATACATCTCAAAAAGAAGAATAAACAATTTACGTATGCGGTTACAATGCATGGATGGCAAATGGATGGCAGATGGCAGATGATTAATGTTTACACAAAAGAGTCACAAATGAGTCGAGTGAAGCAGCTTCCACAGTTGCATGGAGCAAGTTGTTCCAATCTCGGATGGTTTTCGGGAGAAAAGCGTGAAGGTGATAGTCCGCTCTGCATCGTGGTGCCAGAAACTGTTGATTGTGTCCCCGTCGTGATCTTGGCGGGAGCGGTATAAGTTTACTCTTTATGCCTTCTGCATCCACCATGCCGTGTTTTATCTTATAAAGCATCGTAAGCCGAGCTTTTCCGTCGCTCTTCAAGAGATGGCCATTTGAGCTCTTTTAGCATTGGTCTCACGCTGGTCGTTCTCCGGTGGTCCCTCATATCGAACCTTGCCGCCCTACGTTGAATAATTTCTATTCTATTGATGCTCTGTTGATGGTGAGGGTCCCAGACGGCACTCGCATATTCTAAAATGGGACGTACATATGCCCTGTACCCAGCTTCTTTTAAGGTAAAATACATATATATTTTTTCAAGATAATACCTTTATTTCCCGCCCAAAGTTTGCCATTGTGTAAGTTATGTTTTACATTACTCAGAATACGTGATATTGTTACGCAATATGTAAGCGACCTTGAATGGCCTTGACCTCAAAATTTTAGAGAACATTGTGTGTTACCTTCCCAGTATGAACTTAGTCCACATTCTGTGTATTCCCGTCTTCTTTCCGCAGAATCACGGAATTTTTCAACAGCTCTCCAGCATGATCCATATTTAACATTTACGTCCTAGTTTTACCTTACAAATATTTATCTAGGTAAAAACGTGATTATAATGTAGCTCACCATCGCCCCGGCAAACCCTCAAACTGGTGTTTTGCTAGCCCTCTTGTTTTTTATGTCTCAGGGGGCACTTAAGGACCTCCTCCACTGCACATTAAAGGGAATGTGGCACCTTGGTCGAATACTGGAATTTAGTGTTATTAGGCGTACTTTAAGTCAAAAATAATAAAACCACTAACGATTTCTCTGAAAAATGTACAATAAGCTCAATATTTGGTTTTTAAAAATACTCCTCTAGAAAAAGAAATAAATAACAGCCTGTGGATGATGTCACGATCTGGCAAACACTACCATACTTGAAGCGCTTCAAGGGCTTCGATTGGCTGATGCTCATCGTGACGTCAGCATATGTCGTCACACCAGTAGCTCACAACAATGGCCACCGGCGACGGGAACTGAGGGGGGCTGGTGTCAGGTAGCTTTTAGCTTTTTTCTACGGAAATATCGAGTTCCAAGACAAATGAAATATGGAGTACCGGGTTTTCCGACCTGCTTTACAACTTGGCTATCTCAGTTAAAATCACTTTGTGAAGGTACCACATTCCCTTTAAACGCAAGACCCCTCTCCACTACGCGTGTTAATCCCTCGCACCGCTGGTAGCAGACAGTTACGAGTCCATTCGCGTTGAAAGATGTATCCTCCTTACACAGCCCAGTATTTTCGATCGCGCGAAATCGAATCAGGTTGAACCGATGCTTTGAATGCACATTTTGTGCAAGAGCCGCCGCGGTGAACATCGTCTCTACCTTGGAGGGTGGCCATCTGACTGGCCGGTTTACCGAATGTTTTAACGGAAACGGCTAGAATTACAATAGCTTGATTTCCCAAAGATGTTTGCAGAAGCCATGACCAAACAAATGACCCGTCATATTACGCTTGGAAAAACAAGTTGTATGTATGTATGTATGTATGTATGTATGTATGTATGTATGTATGTATGTATGTATTTCCAGAATCACCAACAGGCATGGGCACCCACTGACAGGTGAAGTCAAAAGGTTTAAAACAATAAATATCGATACAGAAACAGGCACAGTCAATCGTCATTATCTCCTGTCACGTAGGTATAAAACAATGCGTTTCTTGAATTCGGTGACACTATGGTACCACACATCTACATTGCGGTTTGCATTTAAAAAGGCGTTGCACGCCTTCGGTATTCGACAAAATAAACCGTTTCGGACGGTATCGACTTGAAATGTAGCTCTGGTGCGGAGCTGCCGGGTGGGCACAGCCAGTGGGAGCTTAAAAGCAAGAATGGAGAGTCTACTTTGTGGCGATGGACATCTCTTATAAACATTAAATCCATCTGCTCTCGTCGGGCCGCTAAAGAGCTCATTCCACAAATATCCATCAATTCCTCATACTGGAGTGAGGGCCCTACCACTCGACATCGAGCACACAACCACATCAAAAATTTATGCTGGACACGTTCAATCCGTTTCATGTGTACGTCAGCTGCTCCACCCCACACCACGCTACAAAATTCCAAAATTGATCGAACATTGGCACAGTATGTGCTTATCACAGATTTTTTGCTCCGTTCATTGAACGCTCGCCCGTTTTGCCGGTCTGCAAAGACCTCATAAGTAAGCCCAAGGCCCTATTGGCCTTGCAAACAGTGGTGTTCACGTGTTCGCCGAAAGTTAGTTTTTCGTCCAGAAAAACGCCTAGATCACGCATCACTGACACTCTTTCTAATTCTACCCCACCTATAATGTATTTACCAGTCACAGGAGCACGTCTCAGGGATAAAGTTAAAATTTTACACTTTGCCGGGTTCTAAGTCAGACCCCACGTCGCAGACCAGCAACAAAGGGAGTCCAGCTGTCTCTGTAGAAACTCAACATCTTCGTCGCCATCAATTTTGCGATACATTTTCACGTCATCCGTGAACATTAAGGTGTATGTCTGAACAGCTTCCGGCAAATCATTAACGAAACAGGCGAACAGCAGCGGCGATAACAATCCACCTTCCGGTGTCCCCGATGGAACAGGCATCCATCGCGAGCACTTGCCCTTTACAACGACTCTCTGCTGCCTCCCAGACAGACACGCCTCACACCATTTAAATGCTTGGTCCGAAATATGAAATGAATGTTTAAGTTTGTGGAGAAGCAGTTTATGGTTCACACTTTGGAAGGCCGAACTATAGTCTGTGTAAATCACATCCGTCTGAGAGCCAGCCGAGATGTTGCTCCAGGCAGTGTGCAACAATGTGCTCAGGTTAGTGGCGCAGGAGCGTCCGGGCATAAAACCATGTTGCGTGTTGGATAAGACGGGTTTCACATGCTGAAACAATGCAGTAAAAACAACTCGCTCCAGTACCTTACTAAAAAGAGATAGAAGTGAAACTGAACAATAATTGGATGGCACGCTTTTACCACCTTTCTTGTGTATTGGAACGATATTTGCGCGCTTCCATGTCTAGGGGAATATTCCTTGCTCGAACGACAGTTTACACAGTTTTGCCATAGGCACAGACAGCTCATCCGCACATTCATTTATAACACGAGCACTGATATTGTCCGGTCCACATGCTTTGTGCGGATTAACACTGCTAAGTATTTCTCGGATAATTTCCTCAGACACGTGGAAGCACCGTAGTGTCTCCAAGTCATAATCAGGAGCTCGCGGAAGCTCTTGTACTGTCGGATCTGTAAACTTAGCAGCAAACGCACGGTTTAGTGGCTCCGCTTTTTCACGGTCGTCGGTGATAATATGGTCCCCATCCACAAGATGCGATAATTCACTTTGTTTACCCTTGACACATTTCAGATAAGTCCAAAAACGCTTAGGATTAGTTTTAAGATCATCGATCAGGCCCTGTAAGTAGTCATAAAATCTCGAGCTTGTCATCCGCTTAAAAAGTCTACGCTTATCACGGAACGTTGCCTCAGTAGCAGGTGTCCTGGTCCTTTTCATGTGACGATGTGCCGCCTCCTTTTCCCTCAGCACCATGCGGAGTTCTCTGTCGAACCAAGGCGGCTGTTGGCGCTTTAGGTGAACTAAGGGAATGTAGAAGGGACTAAGGGAATGGGAAAGTTGTCAGATATCTCCCGACAACTCATAAATATTCGCGATAGTTGAGATGCAATAATAAAAATAAGTACTGCCAGACGCAGGAGGGTCAAAAGTCAAGCAGCTAATGATATATTTGCCTATTCTCTATAATTCTTCTAAACACTTTATTATTTTTCTCTTTCTTTCACGCACCCTTGTGTGACCACATCTCGCGCAGGCTCAATGCAGCCCAGCCGTCAGAAAAAAACACTTCTATTGAACGAGCGTCACCGTCAAACATGAAATCCATGGAGGTTATGTGACCTTCCAACAGTTGGTCCCGAGTGGCAGTATATGTTGGGCACTCCACCAGCATGGGCGCGGCGGTATCCACGTCTTCCGCAGTCCCGGCAGTCATGGGCGTATCCAGGGTTTCCGATCGGTGGAGGAATAATAATTTTGGGGCTTATCGACGCACCAACTGCCAGGGTCATATGGCGTCGCCAACTCTTTCCCTGTTGGAAGGGTTTCTGGGGCCAGCTTGCTCCTTTTGGAAGCCGCCGGGCCTTGAACCCGGGTCGGTGCGTGGAGCGCTAGCTGACCAAATCGGTGGAGGAAGGGGGGCACATGGTTGGAAGAGGGGCACCATCTGGACCAAGAGGAGACGCAAAAATGTATCGGGTGGGTGCTAAATCCTATCGTGGAGGCAGCGATACTCCATCCTGAGGGGAGAGGGTGCAGGCGGATGCGACATTTCAGGGACACCATCGGCCTTTCAATGGACACCGCGACCATTTCAGGTGTCATCAAGGTTCGGCCCAAAGGAAAGTGCCTCCCTGGATTCGCCTATGCCGGCAGTTGAGATGTTTGATGCGGCCAATCTGATAGTGTCGCGTGTGGGAGGCGATTGCCCAACACGCAAGTGCGACAGCCTGACTTGACCTCACGGCGACAGGCCATTGTGACCACGTATATTGGTCTTTGGCAAGGTAGGTAATATTGTATGGCCTAGATTTTGGAAAATTTTCATCTACAAAATAGTTAAAGTATTGAAGCGAGGGATTTTGGGTGGACTCAAGTACTCAAATTTTATAACTTTTCATAATTTGGTTGTGTTCAGCTTCTTAAGTTTCCTTTTTTCAGAATGTAATATCTTAACACGTGCATTGACGGGTGCGGGTACCCACCCCTCGGGTTTTTTGGAGAAAACAGTAAAACAGCGCCGCGTAGCGCCGCCATGCTTAGCATACCTTTTCCCTCATCATTTTTACAACTTCTGTGAACATTTTAAGGTTAGGTCACCTCAGGTTCAGGTCACCAGTACAGGTCAAGTGACCTGACCTCAAAAAAAGTTTAAAATAGCATAAGTCAGAGCAGGATGAACTTATCCGATTGAAACTCATATCACATAATGGGCCCACCGATTTCTCTAAAAAAATGTTCCGGTATTTTTTATATCGATGACCTAAGGTCAGGTACGAGGCATGACCTCTCCATTGGAAATAAATGGGAAAAATGGTTTTTACTGTATAACTCAGTGACGGATAGTGATAGAGCGTTTATTTTAGCTGCATTAAACTCGCCTTGTTTCGCAGTTCTAATGATATGCATTTTATGTAATTTGACCTTAATCTGACCTCAGGTCAGGTCAAATCCTTCATTTGACATAGCAAGGTCAAATTATATATCATTCGAATCCGCTTGCTGCGAGGAATCATATATTTGAAGTCGTTTTGCTCTATCTTTACTTGTTCAGATGAAATGGCCGAAAAACCTAATTTATATGTTATCCCTATTACGGCATGTTTTGACCTCTCGTGACCTTAAATGTAGCCTGACAAAAAATGGTCCAAATATTTTCGATGGAGAATTGGTTGGGCTACCCAACGCCCTTTACTGTTTTTCGCTACCTACCGTGGTTCTCGGGATCTTAGGGGAGGCGGGAATCCGCCCCCCCCTCGTTAAAGCGAAGGTGGCTCAGACCCCCGTCCGAGCGCGTGTTAAAGTACATTATCCTAATATAACCCTGATCTTTTTCTGGCCCTTATATCTCTTTGGGTCTTAATATTGCTCCTTTTATAAATGAATGTTCCTCGTTTTCACGTGAAATGGATTTTCTTGGGCTACTGCATATTCTGCCAAATCAAAATCTGCAGAATTATTTCAACTCTGCTGGAAGAAATTCGCTACTGTAGCTTCACGGTGCTACTAGATTATGAAATTTTCGCTACCGCCACGATAAACAATCAATCGTACTGATTTATTCAGGGCTTGACCACGGAAATCAATCCCGCAAGTCGTCTAGGACAACAGGGCGTAAGAACAGCCGGGAGCTTGAACAGTTGCAGTGAATTAGCCGCCAGCTCAGCAGCGGCGCAGAGAATACACCGTATCACCCTTGCAGAGGGTACCCGTACACCGTATCACCCTTGCAGAGGCTACCCGACGGCCACATCCTGCCCGCCCTCCGCCTGGAGGCATTGCCCAGGCGCCGCCTACTGCAGCCAGTTGCCGTGTCTCTAACTATTTTACTATCTGCGCTGAGAGCATCATGAAGATGTAATTTTTGCTACCTAAGAGAGGAAGGCAGCTGCTTGTCCGACAGCGGTTTTGTATTACAATCCAGCTTGCAAAAAAAGAGGGCGGACTATAAGAGGTACGGCAAAATTTGGCACTGTATGTCACGATACGTACAATTGTCACACAATGTATGCTTAATTACTTTCCGATGTATTTTAAGAGCTACCTCTGCGGATGAATCCCTGCTAAACGTAACATGGTCATCTTTGCTTGGAGTATTCAAAGTATGTAGAGCTACTTGCATCTGCTTGTTAGTTTCAGCAGCTTTTATGGGGCGTATCCGTTCTAGACCACGAAAGGCAATCATCTTTCCCATTACCTGTTCGTTTTTCCTCACGGATGTGCACACGCATTAGTGTCCTCTTTCTTTCAGGAAACCTGCTCTTCCGAGGGGAGGAGCGTTCTCGTCTGCCGAGCCGATATATAAAACTCGGCGAGATGGCACTAGGTCGCGTCTCGGTGCGTGCTCCGGTCCGTGAGATCTCCAGACAAGGCCAGCCCAGGACCCGCCGGTCTGGCAGAGCTACACTCAGTCTGTGTGCGTGCCAGTCTACAACTGCCGGCCTTCCACTCACTTGTGTCTGATCCCGAGCGACCAGACGAAGATCAACTGAAGCACCGTGCCTAGTTGACGGTGACGCTACTCAGTGGGGAACACCCTTTCTTTGAGAGGTGCGGTGTTGATGTGGAAATGGTGATTAGGTTCCAGTGACGAGGACTTTGTGCGCATCTGCAGAACAAACATACGCGAGCGCTGTTCATGCTTCCTGAATAGTTTTGCACGCTTTTGGAGCGAGTAAGCGATGCCAACTGAGGCGTGGTAGGAGAGACGAGGCGCTTCATCAAAACGTGACAACTTGCACGCTTAAGTCGGCCCTCCATCACTTTCAATGTCAAAAAGGGAAAACAGTGCCCTGCTTCGTATTGTCAGGTGAAGACAACGGAGGATCGGGACTGAGTTAAGACCTTTTCACCCATTGTGTGCCTAGATCAAGTGAACCTCAGCCAGTTGAAGGTACGTAAATGAGAGCTCCTCACATTGGTTAATACTCATAAAACGTTTCTTGCTCTTATTTTAACAGGGACATAACTTTAAGAAAACTATTCGTTAACTTCTCACATTGTACAAAAAACATTTGTTCCTACTTATTATTAGAAAACAGCTATCCCTCAGTTCCACCATTGAACTATTGCTATATTCCTGACATACGTGTTCCCTGCAGGCTCCGAGCGTTACAAAACCATCGAAGGGTCGTAATACTTACAATTCCTGTCTATCTGAGGGATAATGCATTTGTGGTGTCAAGCACAATGAAAGCGGACCAGCAATGCCGAACCTTGTTCAGCTAACTCATTGACGTCGTCTGCTTTTGAGCACTTTGAACCTGTTGGCGACACATAAAAAACCTGCAGAAATACGCTAGCAAAACTGTTGCATCCCTGCCTGCAGGGTGGTATAGCACCATTCTCACGGAGATTTGTGGTGGTGGTGGTGGATAAACGATGTTACTATGGGTTGCCGTATTCAGCATAGCTTTCCCTCGCCCTTTCCATAATTTCAGCAGGTTATAAAGTTGTTCCAGTGAGGTCAGATTGACGGGTGAAGTCAAGGTAATTTATTCTTGATTTTATTATACCGACATTTGTTTTTTTATCTCATTTGACTTTAGCTATTATTGAGTTCTGTATACCTGTTGCTCAGCAGCCCTCAATAAACAATTCTCACAAATATCCCCAGTCGTAACATGACTAAATAATTATCTTAGATCTATATCTCATAAGCTCAGTAATTTAATGGGATGGAGTATTGTTCAAAATTATCAACTCGGTACAGCTTAGCTCTCGAACATAATAGCGAACAATGGTATGAACTGATTTTATTTATTTGTGCTTAAGTGTTGTGTTTTTTATTTATTTATCAACCTAAGAACGATGTATGCATCGACTAGACACAAAAATCAATGTAAGCTTACCACTACTTAGATACAAGACGTGGATACTGCATTCTTACATTCACCAAATATACTTATTTGTCATATCATAAATTTGACAGCAGTGTCTTTGTTGAAATATAGACCTACATGATGCATGGCGGACAATTTAATTTCAGTTAGCCTTTCAACAGTGAAATAGTGTGGCGTTACAGGGACACTGGCTGAGAACTCATTAAAAATATCACAGTCGAGTAGAGACCAGCTCCGTTTTACTGACTTTGCCCGGATGACTGGGCCGCGCTGCATTTAGATCTGCCGCGTATTCCAACCGTGAACAATCCACGCGTTCGAGTACCCGCAATAAACCCAGGCTATGCCGTTAACAAGTTTTTTGTTATACTGCAGCACGGAAATGATACCTAGCTGCGTAGATAGAGTTACTCAGGACTCAGCCAATCGAATCCAGGAATTTCGTATCCAATGTACTTGGATTCAGATCGCCCCAAAAATAAACGTGCCTAAAATTTCGTTCCTTAAATTTCTGAACAGCCCCGATTTGAGGCACATAGCGCTTGCCTTATACAGTCGTGCACTAACGCACTAAATGTAAAAGAAGACACCACGTTCAAGCTACTGTTTTCTATAAAAAATACAATAGCGTGTATGGCGGATTCTGTGCATCGTTCCGATACTGCACAGCTTGGAATTGAGTATACAGTCAGCAAAGGACAACCATTGGTCCGTCTTAGCTGTCCGAGCATGTTTATCAGTGCCTATCTGGCTTAATTGCCCAGAAATGACGTTCTAATAGATAATCTACGATTTCAGTGTCCGTAGCAGACTTACATACGAAACATTCTCCATTTGTCTACCGCAGATTTAATTACTGCAATTTTTTCCTAAAAGATACATCTGAGATTTCTGCATAATCAAAATTTACCACGAATTTACCACTGAAGAATTTCTGGCAGCATTACAGCAACACCTAAACTTAATACCTTTGATTATTAAATCATGATTATGAGCATCTTAAAACATCTAGAATGCTGTGAAGGGCCACCTTGACCTGGTTCCCTTGGGGGCGCGGTAGTGGAGTAGTCAGCATAGCTGGCTTCCATTAAGCCGACCCGGGTTCAAGGCCCGGCGGCTTCCCTGAACAAGCAGCAAGCTGGCTCCCGAGAAACCCTTCCAACAGGGGAGAGTTAGCGACGCCATATGACACTGGCAGTTGGTGCGTCGATAAGCCCCCCAAAAAAAGGACCTGGTTCCCTTGTTTCCACGCTCGCGATTCATTAATACTTAGGTAAGCATATCTTGATAAAAGCGGTTTGGAACAAATATTTGGGTAAATGAGTAGATACCAGCATGTCTATTCCTGTTTTAAAAGAATACAGTTAGAATACAGTTTGACGGAACATAGAAATGGTAAATAACACTATCACACGTACGCATTATGTCAGTATATGCCAAGGAGCATTGTAGCGGAAGATAACTGTTTTATCAGCTCGACGCTCCATTCCTCTGCTTTGCTTACACTCACGCAGCATTTGTTGTGAAATTTCCAGGGTCATTCATAACGTACCCGAGTGCGCCGCTAATTGGACCAGTCGGCGCGTTGAACCAGCGGTTCGCCGTTGCGTTGGTGGATTGGGATAGATAAGCCAGAAGAGTGAAGACATGTTTGAACCCCAAACGGATTGCTTGGGACGTTTTTTTGTGGCTTTTTATTAATCGTTTTAACGAAATTCCAGAAATACTTACCAGTGATTTTCACATTTCTGAAATATTATAGTGCGCATCGACGGGGAGGGGGCGGGTATCCGCCCCACGAGTTCTTTGGAGATGACAAAAACGGTGGCGCGTAGCTCCGCCATACTGAGCAAACCTTTTTTCTGAACATTTTTTTCAAACTTTTGGTTCCAGGTCATTTCGGGTCATTTTACCACAAAGGTTAAGTGACCTCGCCTCTAAAAAAGTTTAGAATAGTACGAGTAAGGACAGGGTTAATCTTCGGATCTGAAATTCGTATCACATAATACGCCTACCGGGTACTGCAAAATATATTTTGATATCGATGACCAAATGTCAGGTACGAGCCATGACCTCTCCATTGGAAATACACCGGACATTTGGTTTAAGCTGAAGGCATAATCATGCATGCCGCTACAATATTTATTTTAACGACACTAGATCTGTTTCATCCTTACGGTTCCAATGATATGCATTTTAACCTAATTTTCGCTTGACCTGGTGCTTGAACCGAGTCAAGTCCAGTCCTATATTTGACTTAGCAAGGTCATATTACATATTATTGGATTCAGCTTGCTACGAGGATTCCGACTTTCCAGACTTCCTTGCTCTGGCTCTATTAGTTCAGATGTAGTGACTGAAAACTCTCATTTCTATGTTATCTTTATCGTGACATGCCTTGACCTCCAGTGCCCTAAAATTGGATCTGATTTTTCGATAAAAATTTTGATGGGCAATCCAACGCTGTTTACTGTTTTTTTCTATCTAGCGTGGTTCTTGAGATCTTAGAGGGGCTTCCCCGTCAAAACGAAGATGGCTCAAACCCCCGGCAATGCGCGTGTTAACCCTTGCCCCGGTGGCGGGTACGAGCCACCTTCGCCCTGGTGGGGGGCTAAAAGACCCCCACGATCTCAAAAACTAAGAGAGCTAGAAAAAGCGCGAAACGGCAATCGAAGCTCTTCGAAAATGATATCGAAAATACTTCGGTCATTTTTCTTGTCAGGTCAATATCAAGGTCACCAGAGGTCAAAATAGGTCAAAATCGCTAATATGGGGTGTACTAAGAAAACCTCCTATATCTCAGAAACTATGATAGCTAGAAACATTTTTCTAACACCATTCAAGCTCTTGAGATGTGCTTTCATTACAGTGGCATTCTTTTCGTGTCAGGTCAAAGCCTAGGGAGCTACAGGTCACTAAATATTGGGCATATTCTTGGGAATGTCCATAGCCACCCATGCATAAGGGCGTTTACTTTTTCGCTAATAGCTTCCAAACCAAACAAGATACAGCCATTGTTTATGCACCATTGCAATCCTCTCGTCAATACAAATCGAATGATATATGATATTGCTATGCCAGGTCAAATTTAAGAATTTGACCTGACCCGGTCAACGGTCTGACCCAACTTGACCTGGTATAGTCATGATGTATATCATTTGACTTGCAGTGACTATACAAACACTTTGGTGACAAAACAAAAGCTCTATCTTAGTTTATTCAAAATTTATGGAGAAAAACACCAAAAATGCTTATTTGACCTAAGGTGACCTTTTAAAGGTCACAAGTCAAAATTTTGGTATCAGCTTCAGAAATGGGCTAGAGCAAGTCGCAACCGATGTTTGAAGTTGATTCCATCCATACTTACTGAGAAAAGCTCATTTCGTGATTTTCCCATGCATTGTCAATGGGGAGGTCATGCTCTGCATGACCTTAGGTCACAATATAAAATCCCGGAACAAATGTTGTGCTCTGGTGGGCCCAGATGTGGTATGAATTTCAACTTGTCGATTAACCCTTCTTTTGTTATGCCGTCTAGTTTTTTGAGGTGGGTCCTTCACCTGACCGGTGACCTGACCTGATATGACCTTGGCCAAATTTTCGGAAGATGTAAAATTATGAGGAACGCTGACCAGTTTGGCGGCGCTGCGGCTTTTTTGGTCTTCGGAAAACCCGAGGGGGTCTAGCCCCCCAAGGTTAATGAAGACAAAAGATGACTAAGGTTTAAATAAAGAGAAAAAACAAAACACATCATCAAATATTTGGAACACCATCAATTAAAAAAGGTTGGAAAACCAACCACATGTGTCTAGCCGATGACTAAAGCAAGTAGTTGTTTAATGTTTGCACTTGCCACTTCGGTAAATGCTATTCCTAGGGCTAAAAAGCCTGGAAAGCTAGATTATATTTTTCACTAACTGGGGCGAATATTTCATAAAATGCCGTCTCAAAATCTCGCGCACATTTGTTATAGATGCTTGTATAAAACGTTAACGCCTAGCTTCCACACATAACGTATCGTTCACGTAAAGGTTAATCACGTGCCTTGACATCATCAAACTCATTGGTTACCTGATTTGTTAAAGGAAATATGGAACCCTTGGTCGAATCCTGGAATTTAGTGTAATTAGGGGAACTTTTAGCCAAAAATCGTGGAAGCGTCCATGATTTCTCTGAAAAATTTACAATATGCTGAATATTTTTATTTTCAAAATGCTCCTCTATGAAAAGAAATAAATATATGCCTCTGGATGATGTCATGATCTGGCAACCACTACCATATACAATACGCTTCATTGCAGGTGGTTTTTAGCTTTTCTCTACGGAAATTTTGAGTTTCAAGACATAGGATATATAGAATACCCGGTTTTCCGGCATGCTTTACAACTTGGATATCTCAGTTAAAATCACGTTAAAAAGGTGCCACATTGCCTTTAAGGTCAGCAAATGATCACAGGCTCATTGCGAGTAACTTTGATACTGGCTGCTGAAAACTGTGTTTTTTCGCCACCATATTGCCTCAAAGGAGAATACCTAATCAATTGATGATAAGCACGCTTAACACTGACGCAAAAGTTTTGCGCTGGGTAGTGACATAAAGTTTTTGCAACAGTTTACGTGAAATAGATGAGTAAACTTTCTGAAACTATCATGTGAAATTCACCTCAGATGCATTGCAGGCAAAAAACGACCAGTTGCAGTTGCGTTCATTGGTGGATGGTGCGTCTGTTTTAGGAGCAGGAGGTACAGGGTTCGAGTCCGGATAGATTCTCAGAAAATGTGTAATCTGATCCCAAAAAATCACTTAGAACCGTCGAGTTATTGACTTTGGTTACCTTATCACAAAGGTGTGGTATTCCATATCTTTAGGGGAGCACCGGCACCCCCAATCACGTGCAGGGCACCCCAATGGTGACTTGCATATCCCCAACCAAATGGTGAAGAAAAGTCCTAATAAAGTGCTTAAAGGAGAGGAAATGGGCCATAAACACGTTTTCCACAGTGTTAAAGTGACTTTCTGCATCTGACTGACATCGTAACCTTCGCCCGGGCGGGGATCTTTTAGACCCCCACCCCCTCGGGTTTTTCCAAAGTGAACAAAAAACGGCGACGTGCAGCGCCGCCAAACATGGTCTAGCTGTTCTTTCATAAATTTTGCATGTTTCCTGAAAATTTTAGCTCAAGGTCGAATCAGGTCAGGTCACCAGGCTAGGAGAAGTGACCTCACCTAAAAAATACTTAGGACCGCATAACTAAAAGAAGAGTTAATCGATCAAGTTGAAACTCATACCACATATTGGGCCCACCAGGAGCTACAACATTTGTTTCGGGATTTTTGATATTGGTGACCTAAGGTCATGTGCAGAGCATGACCTCCCCATTGTAAATACATATGGAAAATCACGAAATGAGCTTTTCTCAGTAAGTATGGATGGAATCAATTTCAAACATCAGTTACGACTTGCTCTTAGCCCATTGCTGAAGTTGATGCTAAAAATTTTGACTTGTGACCTTTAAAAGGTCACCTTAGGTCAAATAAGCATTTTTGGTGTTTTACTCTATAAATTTTGAACAACCAAGATATAACTTTTATTTTGTCACCAAAGTGTTTGTATAGTCACTGCAAGTAAATGTATACACCTGACTATACCAGGTCAAGTTGGGTCAGACCGTTGACCTGGGTCGGTCAAATTCTTGCATTTGACCCGATAGCAATATTATATATCATTCGATTCGTATTTATGAGAGGATTGCAATGGAGCATCAAATATGGTTGAATCTTGTTTGGTTTGAAAGTTATGAGCGAAAAAGGAAACACCCTTATGCATGGGTGGCTATGGACATTCCCAAGAATATGCCCAATATTCAGTGACCTGTAGCTCCCTAGACGTTGACCTGACACGAAAATGAATGGCACTGTTATAAAAGAGAAACTCAAGAGCTTTCTAATGGTGTTGGAAAAATGTTTCTAGCTATCATAGTTTCTGAGATATATGAGGTTTTCTTAGTACACCTCATATTAGCGATTTTGACCTATTTTGACCTCTGGTGACCTTGATATTGACCTGACAACAAAACGACCTAAGTATTTTCGATGAAATTTTTGAAGAGCTTTCGATTGCCGTTTTGCGGTTTTTTTAGCTCTTAGTTTTTAAGATCATGGGGGTCTTTTTACCCCCCAACCAGGGCGAAAGTGGCTCGTACCCGCCACCGGGGCAAGGGTTAACACGCACGTTGACGGGGGTCTGAGCCACCTTCGCCTTGACGGGGGGTGGGTACCCACCCCCTAAGATCTCGAGAACCCGCGCTAGGTAGCGAAAAACGGTAAAAGGCGTTGGATAGCCCATCTACTTCTCCATCAAAAATATTTGAGCCATGTTTTTGTCAGGTCACATTCAAGGTCACTAGAGGTCAAAACATGCCGTCATAGGGATAGCATGTAAATTAAGTTTTTCGGCCATTTAATCTGAACACGTAAATATAGAGAAAAACGATTTAAACTATATGAATCCTCAAAGTAAGCCAAATCGAATGATATATAATATGACCTTGCTAAGTCAAATCAAGGATTTGACCTGACCTGAGGTCAGGTCAAGGTCAAATAGGGAAAAATTCGTATCAGTAGAACAGCAATGACAAGGCAAATCTAATGCAGTTAAAATAAACTCTTTAGCTCTATTCATTACTGAGTTATTCAGTTAAAACAATTTGTCCCATGTATATCCAATGGATAGGTCATGGCTCGTACCTGACCTTAGGTCATCGACATAAAAAATACCGGAACATATTTTAGAGAACTTGGTGGGGCCATTGTGTGATATGAGTTTCAATCGGAAAAGTTCACCCTGTTCCGACTTATGCTATCTTAATTTTTTTTTTAGGTCAGGTCACTTGACCTGCACTGGTGACCTGACCTGAGATGACTTAACCTTAAAATTTTGGAAAAAAGTAAAAATGATGAGGGAAAACGCAAGCCAAGTACGGCGGCGCTACGCCCCGCCGTATTTATGTTATCTCCGAAAAACCGGAGGGGGAGGGGCGGGTACCCACCCCCACGTCAATGCGCGTGTTATAATTTTTTTCATTTAAATTTATATACTTTACCAAGGAACAGAAATCCTCGGACATGATTGATAATTAGCAATGTATGTAGGTGCTTGTGTACACCTGATATTTAACTTATTGCATGCTCCATGGTTAAGCAGTGATGCAGGTCATAAGATGCAGCAAAGTAAAAGTCATTCACAATAGCTGAATTTAGTGTATATTTTTCACGGGATAATTCCTTTACAATGAGGCCAGCAAATTGAAGAAACTATTTCAAACCAACAAAGGTGCAGCATCATGGGATCTTTGGCCCATGATGCTGCACTTGTTGCATCATCCGGGGCCGAAGATCCCATGATGATGCAAAAATGTGCAGCATCATGGGATCAAGATCCCATGATGCTGCCTTTGTTGCATCATCATGGGCCAAAGATCCCATGATGCTGCACCTTTGTTGGTTTTATCATCATCTCATCATCATCGTGATGATGATGATCCCATCATCATGGGATCTTTGGCCTGTGGCAGCAGCGTGAAGTGGCGCCGCACTTGGCATACCTTATCTCTGATCAATTCTACAGCTTTCCACAAATTTAGGTTGGGTCATCGCAGGTTAGGTCACCAGTGCAGGTAAAGTGACCTCACATCCAAAAAGTTCAAGATAGCATAAAAAGGAACAGATCGAAGCTTCCCTCACGGAAATCATATTACATAATAAGCTCGCCAGGTAATACAAAATATATTCCGGGATTTTTTTTGTATCGATGACATAGGGTTAGGTACGGATTTTGACCTCTCGATTAAAAGTGCATGGCAAAAATGAAAATTGGCCAAAACTGGCTCTATTTCTTTAGATACGGTTTCGAAATCTGTCTATTGATCAAATCGTAGTATCTTATGCCCATTTCCAGGGTCATGTTGCAAGTTTGGACCTGTGGCCTTTAAGAGCAGAGAGCCTGGGGAGAGCCTGGAGAGCCTGGAGCCAGAGAGCAGTTTCCCAGACTTTGGTCAATAACTGCGCGAAAAATGTGATAGCGTCTTCATTTTGACATAATTTTACCAAATCTAAATTTTATTTCGAGTCAATTGCTATGAATGTTGACTATGTTAGGTCAGATGGTGACATTGAACTGATGTTAAGTTAAATCATTCTTTATGTTTGACTTAGTATAGTCCTGTTATATATTATTCGATTCTCCATAACGAGAAGAGCCGAAGGGCGCCTAAAATTGTCTCTAACTCCGTTCGACCCTGGGGGCCAAAAACCCTTCTCTAGCCTGCTACATTTTTTAATTTGTCATGGCCTTAATATTGGCCTGAGCCAAAAAGTGACCGATGTGTTTTATTCATTAACTCTTATGCGCTATCCAACAGCATTCGCATCTTTTTGCTATCCCTTGTAGGAACCGACATAGAGAGTAGGGCGGTATTTGAGCCCCCTCCTCCCCACTCACCCAGAGGGGCGAAGGTGGCTCGGAGGTTTACTGGGGTGGGTATTAACCCACGCCCCACCGAGGGTCCGGTGCCACCTTCGCCCCACCGGGGGGAATCGATGGCCCCCCTCTAACTCAGAAAATATGAGAGGTTACCTCAAATGTGCCAAGTGCATTAGAAAGCTCTTGTGAATTCAGTAAGAAATTACTTCAAATTTTAAGCGCTCAGGTCAATGGTTTGACCTCCAGAGGTCAAGTTAGATCACGATAGGCTATTTTCACTCAAATATGCAATGCTTAAGAAAACTGGGCATAACTCTTACGCCATTAGAGCTATTTAAATCTGGTAAACTACATTGGATAGGAAAATGCCAGACCTTTTTCCGCTATTGGAACGTAATGATCTCTCGCCAGTGGTTTGACCTCCAGAAGTCTCCTCGGGACCAAATATGACCTGAGGTCAGAAACGGTCAGAAAGTTACCTTACTTTATATAAAATGAAAGCTAGTGATGGAACATACACGATTGTGTTGGATTCAGTGCTCTTGCTTAAGTAGGTCAAAAGTTATTGCCAAAATACTGTTTTTGACCCCTGGTGACCATGGATGACCTAAGAGAAGTCAAAGGGCAAATATGATCCCTGGGATTCGTGAAAGGGTGTCCAAGAACGCGTTTCTCTGAGCAAGCCTATCATTTGGAATCGCTTTTGTGGCTTTTAGATCATAAGACAGATTTTTCCCATGATTTTTCAATGGGAGAGGTCACCTCGTGACCTGACCTCAGGTCACGAAATCTAAAATTTCCTGATATATACCTTATAGACCCTGGTAGGGCCATAAAGTTTATGAAGTTTAAAATCTATCAAATAAGAAACGTAGCTCTTATAGAGCTCAAGATTTGAAGTGAGGTGACCTTGGTTGACCTCGCCTGGTGACCTGACCCTGGGTGACCCGGGGTAAAAAGTTTCAGGGATGGTGGGAAAATGATGGGGTGAAAGATAGAGCCCTCAACCTCGGTCCTGCGTTTCGTCGTTTTTCTGCTATCTTGAAAAAAACCTTAGAGGGGCATCGATGACCCCCGGTGGGGCGAGGGTTAAGAGTACCATCCTCAGACAAAACATTCCGTCGCCTATGACTTTTGGGTTTCTTTCGCCATAAACTTTAGTTTTCGCGATATAACACCAGAAAGGTGAAATGAGCATCGAAAATGTTTTGAATCCTGAATTAGTTTACGTGCCTTTTCTCCATCCAAAGGGGAGCAAAGCAGCGCATGATTCGCTCTTCAGGTATATGATCTGGTTGTACTTCGGCAGCGCTCTCTATTAATCTTCACTCTCTTTAACTTGTTCGACGTTTAACTTTTAGTTTTATGTATGCATGTATATACGCCTCTTTCCCCCTTCCCTCGGTTACCTTCGGGTCGGGCTCCACTCCTCTCCACGCAGCAGAACCCCATCTCGCGACGCTCCTCACCGCAGCGAACTCAGCCGCCGGCTAGCCTGCGCTGACTCTGCCGCCGTCTCGCCTGTACCGAAGTGCAGCCTCCTATTGTGGAGCAGATAAACGGACCAATATAGGGCATATATCGCTAACAATGTTTGAAAAAGGAAATGTTAATACATCTCCGAGTTGATTCTTTAAAGGTTTATCTTTTTCATGGAAACATTTCCCTTATTTTTCGTCATACAAGTGAACATGCCTCCACCAATCAGCGACCGCCATCCGCTGGCTGCCGATTGCCTGCGGGCGCAGGGGTTAGAGAGGTCACGCTGAGCAGCGCTGTCGCCGAGCTCAAGCCTTGGTGGGGAGGGGTCGTGTGGGGGAATATAAAACCCACGTGTGGGTGCTGATAATTATCGTGATTATGCTTGCTGTTAGACTGAGACAAAGGGATAGAGGTGTAGGAGGCACTATGTGGACGTGGGAGGATATATGGTGAGCATTTCAATGGAACTGGAAAAACATAAGTATGAGCATCATGCCTGGCGGGAACAATTCAGGCACCAATTTCGAGTCCTTTGCACTTTTAGGCATCAGGATACATGAAGCAGCTTTTCAAGACTTTGTTAAATTGACAACACTTATCGGCAATACAACACACACGGTAAACGTGACATACACGCCTAGTTGACGCTACATGCGTATGCAACAATAAAAGTTTAAGGTGTTAAAATGATCACTTGAGCCGGAAGGGTAAGTAGTTCTGACCATTAATCAATATGAAATAAATGTTAAACAATGAATGTCCAAAGAAAATTCCAGGCTGCACGCGAAAATTAACCGAGTAGGTATGCATATTTTATTGGTATGAGCATCACCGTGTTCCTTTAGCATGGATCATTCCCCTATCACATACTTCCGATGCCGCCGTCACCCGGCCTCCAGGTAGCCAGAAGCCACTGTGCACGGCTGTCTAACTGTGATTGTCAGACGTTCTATTATAAGGCCAAAAAATGTATTTGTCTCCTCCAAATGTTGCGCCATTAATCTCCCCAGTGAAAGCACGTTCCTCGCTAATCATTGTTTATTGTAATAATTAGCAATCAATAGTCGTTTACCGTTATGAGATCGAGACATTCAACACTCAGCTTCCGAATTATACCTCATTTAGTGGAGCTAGGGAGTGAGTGTCCTCAAATGTGTCAAGCATTGAAAATAATGAACCATTGTAAAATAAATACTTGTTTTAATAGATCTCAATATTTTTGTCCAGCTGAACATTTCCGCGCTAACTGAATAAGTGCAGAACGCGGAAATCGTTGCACCATGATGGAAGAGGACACTTATAAAACATCAAGCAACATTAAATAAATTATTTTGAGTGGTGACAGATTTCGAACGGCTGTGTTTTGAGTATGTTCAAAATGTTTAAAATTTATTTGTATAATCTTTATATCACGGCACATGTCAGTGGAAAAGGTGGCTGAACGGTCCCGCATAGTGATGGGCTGTTACTCGACTTTGATGAGCGGTACTATGCAGGTCTGTGAACTTATTTCTCTTTTGGAACAACTGGGTACGCGCAATGAAATATTAAGTTAGCGTCAAAATACCCCTGAAATCTGAGTGTTCAGTATTTTCAGGATTCAAAAGGACTGTGCGATGGCTAAAATAAAGACAATATTATGTTTTTTCCTTGCATGTGAATTTACATTTTTCAAATTTAGGCACGCCCGATGGTTTTTAGGAATTCATGCCCATGCCTTAGCAGTTGATGCGCCGTTCAGCACTGCCCCAGTGGGCCTTCGATCCACCATTGTCCCGATGGGGTGTTGTCAAAACCTCCTTCGATCCCGGCTCCTGAGCGCGAAAGCAAAAAACGTGAATGGTGATAGATGGCCCAAAAAATGATGACAACTTTTGGTCGCTTTTGGCTCAGGTAACGGCATGACAGATCCAAGACGGTGACAGGTTACAGAATATTTTTGGCTCTAGAACTTGACTGGGTCAAGCTAGAGTGTCAAGTTTCACGCACCATTCGTTTTCCCTCGTCGCCGCGAATCAAATGATGTAGAATAAGGCCATGCTAGGTTGAAATTAAAATTAATTGACCCAAGGTAAAAAGGACAAGGTCCTATCCACCTGAATAAAGTCAATATCTATTTCACTCGACGTGCAATGACGATCCAAGCGTAATAGTACTATTACGATTCTATTTCGATATTACGAAATCATTTTGATACTTAACAAAATATAGCGGCCCCGGTAGCTCAGTTGGTAGAGCGTTGGGCTCCGGTCCGCTGCTCAGAAGAATGCAGTGGCAGTACATGTCCAGGCTCGGGATCAATTCTCCTGAGACGCTCCGGGGCTCAGTAGTTTACCCGACGTAGGTCGGCTGTCAATCGACTGGTGAGAGGGTGACCTAAACGGGGCGGCCGTCCCTGTGCTTTGTGGGTCGTTAATTTCTAGTTTTCAAATTAACCCCTCATTGTGGAAGTTGCTCGTTCGGGTGGTGGGGCCGGGGTCTCCGTGATGGCTTTAGTGAGACTCCGGCTCAAACAGCTGTACTGGGAACAACTTGGACAAAATTTATAACACAAAAATATCCATTACCATTTTCCACGAAGTTCTTTACCCAAGTCTGCAGTTATCCCAAGATTTATTGTTCGATTATCTCCCGTTTTCTCCATGCATCTGCAATGGATACGTCATGAACCATATCTGATCCTGGGTCATTGATATGTCAAATTTTGTTATCACATCTCATAGTGCTTGGTGAGACTATTATGTGATATGGATATAAGATTATTAGACTGAACCTGCTTCCACAGTACGCCACTCGAAACATGTTTGGGGGTGAAGTTATTTGCCCTGGCCTGGTGATAGAACCAAAGATGATTGAAGCATACAATTCTAGGGAAATTTTGAAATTGATTAACACGCACACTGGAAGGAAGAGGAGGCCCACCTCCTCTCCACCATCTACTTTTCCGAGGTGGCCGGAAAACCTCCGTAGCCGGGAAACACGACTCCGCCACATTTGAGGGTTTTCAATGGCGCGTCGATTGGTGCAAAAAATTGGAAAATCAGTCAATTGTTTGGCTTATAGGCCTTTAAATTCCAACCTACATTTTGATATATCGCTACATCAGTTGGGCTGCGTTGGAGACCGAGTGGTGACGCCATAAAGCCTTTTTTATTTTTATAAACCCACTAACCTTTTAATAGGTGGGCAGAAGTGCCCTTCCGTACCCGTGCGACCATGCTACTAAAGTTCCATTATAAACAGGTTTAGAAGTATTAGTTACTGCAACAGGACCGCACCACTCCCCGCTCCTTTGTTTATTAATCATGCTATACAACTTAAAGGTAATAACGTATCCCTGTGGTCCTCAGAAAAAATAGATGAACTAGTAACATTCGAGGGAAATGAATGAAAGGAAAATAAATGAAATTATATGTCAAGGCCGTCTCACATAAAGGCCATTGTGAGGGTCAAAGGTCACAGATCAAGGCCATGCCAGTATTTTAAGGTCATTGGCCCCAGCAGTTCTGGTCAAATGGCGCTCCCTGGTGTGACGCGGGTATAATTTGTGTTATAGTGTACGTTATAGGGGATATACCATATCATGACCCAAAAAATCAATGACCTGGAATGACCTTGACCTCAAAATACCAGGAAAATTTTTGGAACCTTTCATTTGTGGCCTTGGATAACTTTTAGTATATTCCCACCTTTTTGATTCATAATTACGGAGTTTTCCAAGCTACCCATCTCGGTCAAGATTTGACTGTTATGACCCCGTTTGCCCATGAAGATATTGAATTAGGTCAAGGAAAGTTGGCTATAATGTATATTAATGTGTCTCCCATACACTCCCAAGCGGGCGCTTTTCTGCACCCGCTACGTGGTTTTCTATATCTTAGCCCCCTGGGGCTTACCAGTTCCCCGCTCTGTACGCGTTAGTGCAAGACCCGGTGTGATTTTGTCTCAAGTGTGGCGGCGCTCCGCGCCACCGTTTCTTGGCACCAAAGCACAAACCTGAGAAAGGTGTTAAACATCCTCCATCTAGAGGAGGGTTAAAACTCAACAGTTATTATATGTTATTTTTGTAAAAGTTTACCAGCCTTACACGCCGGCATTGTGTTCCAGACATGCAGCTTCTGCTGCGCTGCGCGATTGTGGCAGCCGTCCTCCGGCTACACGTCTGCCTGGGCGAGGTGGCCAACCTCACACTCACCACCTTCAGAACCGGCGAGGAGCTGGACGAAGATGACTACGCCAGGAGGCTGGCGGAGGTCGCCAGCGGCAAGGGCTTCATCAACAGGTGAGCAGTGTCCGGTCACGATCTTAGACATCGGAGGGAGTGTTAGACTGGTTTGGTTCTGGTCACAATCCAAATTGTTGGAGGGACACTTCACTAAATGTTTCCGAATATCATTGGATTTGGATATCGAGGCATGGTTCAGAAATTTATTGCACAGGATTTGTCGTGGAAAATTCGAAGATGGACCGGATTGAATCGGAATTTTCCCATACATGACACACTCTAGAGGCGCTTTAAAATTTCAAATACAGATATCAAATTCAAGCGTGGTGTCGTTCCACTGCGACTTCCAGCGACGGGTTCCACTGCGGCGGCAAGTAAATATCAGCCTAAAGGGAATGTAGCACCTACATAACGTAATTCTAACTGAGATAGCCAAGTTGTAAAGCAAGTCGGAAAACCCGGTACTCCATATATCATTTGTCTTGGAACTCGACATTTCTGTAGAAAAAACTAAAACCTACCTGACACCAACCCCTCATCAACCCCTCGCCGGGCGGCAATTGTTGTGAGCTGTTGGTGTGACGACATATGCTGACGTCACGATGAGCATCAGCCAATCGAAGCCTTTGAAGCATTTCAAGTATGGTAGTGGTTGGCAGATCATGACATCATCCACAGGCAGATGTTTATTTTCTTAGAGGAGTATTTTTAAAACAAAATGTTGAGCTTATTGAACATTTTGCAGAGAAATCATGAGTGGTTTCATTATTTTTGGCTAAAAGTACGCCTAATTGCACAAAATTCCAGGCTTCGACCAAGGTGCCACATTTCCTTTAACTGTCAATATTGACATACACACGTTCCACGAGTCACATGGTGTTCATTTGCAACTTCGAATAATTTTAAGTCAAATAATAGTGAAACATTCCATGACATGTCCACACCATAGTTACACAATTAGGAGAACACCCTGAAAACTTGAGACGAGAAAAAGATATCCTAAAACTGTGCTGGCCCGGAAATGGTGCGGAAAGATCACCTTAGTTTGTTCGGTCCCCCAGTTCATTGTAGAAGCGAATCTTGCTCCCATGAGAGAAAATAGTTTCAGACACTGCATTTATCTCTTGAAGGGAATCTTTAAGTTTTAAGAAAATTGAAGAAGGACATTTTATGTACAGAATAAGTCTGTTAAGAACGAAATCATTGTTGTGTTGCATAACTTGCAACAAACATATAGCCCCTTAACTTATCAATTATTTTGTCATCAAAACAAAAATTTTCTTCATCTGCATATTTGATTGCGGGCATAACACAAACTCATTCTGAATTGTACCCGAGTGTAGTGACCAAAAAAGTTTCAAATTAAAAGTTGTTTTCTCCGAAATTCACACCAAAGTTGAGCGTGACATGGAAACTCGTTTCAATAATTTTGTATACCGATAGATTTCCAACACCTCTTAGGAAGTTACCGACACGTGGAAGGTCGTAAATGCAGAGGTATGTGTAGAATACAGAATTATTATTTGAAGACAGATTATTTGTCTAATTTCTTAGGCATCACTCCACTGGGTGACACGAGCGTATTGCGTCAACAGTGGCACGGAACATTAGGCATATAGTAAGAGTGGTCTACTCGCTGAGATGCCATTTTTACCGAAAGGGAAAGTCCAGACCCATCAATCTTTAGAATAAGGTGGATATCAATTATTTCAGAGTCTGAATTAGGGCCTAGGTATCGCTTATTTTCAATTAAAAGCTGTGCGGTAGCATGTAGGGATAAAAATAAGAAATACAGACAGGGAGCTCTCAGGGAAATATACCACGCCAGCTCGTGATTTCCTGGCATGCTTTACTTTACCGCCATCTTAGTTCCAATACCATTATTACTGTGGAACACTCCCATTAAAACCACGTTCATTTCGTTTCAAATGCATGTAAACAGGTCACGAGTGGTCGCCTGAACCGTCCGACGCATTAAACGCTGCCTCGCCCCCTCTACACCGAGGAGATCCACCTCCGCGCGGGTCTGGCGCCCGGCCAACGGACCGGGCAAGGCTGCGCCAGCGGCTTTCACGGAGTACTTAATTGATTTCAATCACTCTAACCTACACTTGCAACTAAACAATCACAACTTTGTGGGCAAATGCATAAGCTGAAAACAACTCCTTCAAGTGAGAACTTTTTGTAGTGGGGTTTAGAGGTAAACAAACAAAAAGATGGTTTGAAATTTTTACTTGGCCTAACAAGTAGGTTTCGGGAAATTATTTTTCATAAACCCACGTTTTTTTCTTCAGGATGTTCTCTAAAAACTGTTAAATCTCCAAAATATTCCAAATTCCATGATAAAAATTCCCACACATCTAGATAGCCAAAGATAAGCGGAAACTGACTGATAAGTTGTCCTATTTCTACAGTTGGTAGCCACTCACCCCATAGCGTACCACGGATCGCATACCATTTTCGACGTCTTTAAATTTAATATTTTCCCTAAAATAGTCATAATTTTAGGTCTGATCGACAGAGAGTTCACCAGAGAATGCTTTGACACGTGTCAGGGACTGTACCCGTCCAACAGACGTGGCAGCCGGTGCGACTGATCGAGCTGTCGCAGGCCAAGCACATCTGGTTCGTCTCATCTGCTCATGATACGCCGCATCAAGCGCCATCATGTCATTACGCTAAATCACACCACAAATTATCACGCTGCATCAGACCACGCATTCTCACACTACGTCAATTCATCAATCCCCTTCATTATCACACTAATCAGTCTGCACGTCATAATGCTGCACTAGATCACAGACCATCACGCTACATCACAACACACACAAAGGTGTGCTAAAGGGACAGCGGGCTGGCAGCGGTGCCGCCGCGCCGGCTACAGCAATAAGCATGTGAACACGCGGCAAGTAGTGGACCAAGCGAAATTCCACGTGATATTCACGAAAGCTCACCATGGCTGAGAAACGTATTAGTGGAATTATACTATGTGCAACGCTTTCGTTTGCACGAGACAGTTCATTACGATAACTCTCACCATTTAAGAAAATCCCCCACTGAAAAGAGGCGACGATGCGTCTGTACTGGCTCCACGTGTTCCTACGCCTACAAATACGAGCAGCAGGAATACCACGAAGCCATTTGCTGGTCCAGAGCCAGCGGGCATGGACACATGGGAGACCGGGTTATGCTATCATTACCTCACCCGCAGCTTGGAAATACCAGAGATCAACTACCTGGTCATGAGACGAAGCCATGAGGGTGTCGGGAGGTATTAAAACAGGAATGGACATGCGGGGAGGGGAGGGGCGAGCGGGATGACGCCTCTTTAGGTCTTTACAGACGCTCCAGAGGGAGAGGCGAACGTCTCTCAAATGCCGTAACTCTATTATTAAACTTATATGAAACTTATTTAGGAAATGTGGTACCTTCATAATGTGATTTTAACTGAGATAGCCAAATTGTAAAGCAAGTCGGAAAACCCGGTACTCAATATATCGTTTGTCTTGGAACTGGAGATTTCCGTAGAAAAACTAGAACCTACCTGCAATATGCCCCTCATGTACCCTTAGCAGCAGGCCACAGTTGTCATGGCTATTGGTGTGACGACATGCTGACGTCACGATGAGCATCAGCCAATCGTAGCCCTTGAAGCGTTTCGAGTATGGTATTGGTTGCCAGATCATGACATCATCCACAGTTGGATATATATTTCTTTTCCTACAGGATTGTTTTAAAAATCAAAATATCGGGCTTATTGTACATTTTTCAGAGAAAACATGAGTGCTTTCGTTATTTTCGGATAAAAGTACGCCTAATTACGCTAAATTCCAGGATTCGACCAAGGTGCCACATTTCCCTTAAGCTTAATAAGCTACTCAAGCAGGCTTTCAGATACAGGTTAACACCCGCCCCGGTGGGTCTCCAAACCACCTTCGCCATGGTAGGGGGCGGGGTACTCAAACACTCCCTTCCTCGAACTCGGCTCCTATGTGGGATAGCAAAAAAACTTGAACGCTGGTGAGTATCTCATAAGAATTCGTAAAGAAACTACACGGTCACTTTTTGGCTCGGGTCAATATTGAGGTTATGACTGGTCAAAGAAAGTGGCATGTAAGAGAAGAGTTTCCGGGCTCTAGCGTCTTGACAGAGTTGAGTTACAATAAACTTTTGACACAGTTCACTTTCCCTCATTACGGTGAATCGAAAGATGTATAATATGACTAAACTAGGTAAATAAGACCTGACCTAAGGTCAGTTCAAGGTCACCATCTAACCTAGCATAGTCAATATGCATATCAATCAGCTCGCAATAAAAATCCAAACGCAATGGTAGCAAATAAAAAGCTTTATCAGCATTTATCTGCAAAGGTATTGGCCAAAGTCTGCAAACCTGTTGTAGTAGCCCCTGATCATCTCTCAGAGGTCACAGGTACAAACTTGCAATATGAGCCCATAACGGGGCCTAGGATGCTATGATTTCGGGAATACGAAGGTATTCCAAGCGGTATCTACAGAAATAGACCAATGTTTCGGCCAATTTCCGTTTTCCTCATGCATTTCCAATGTAGCAGTCATGATCCGTACCTGACCCTAGGGCATAGATATGAAAAATACCTGAATATTTTTGTGGTGCTCGATGGGTTCATTATGGAGCACAAGTTTTAACTCAATAGATTCACCCTTTATTACTAATGACAACAAAATTTTGAGGTGAGGTCACTTGACCTGCATTGGTGACCTAACCTGAGCAGACCAAATCTTAATATTCTGGGGAAAGTTGCGGAACTAATTAACCTTCGCCCAGGTGGGGGCTCTTTTAGACTCCCTCGGGTTTTTTCGAAGTGACCAAAAAAAAACGGCGGCGCACAGCGCCGCCAAACTTAGTCTGGTTATTCCTTCATCATTTTTACATATTTCCTGAAAGTTTCAGCTCAAGGTCATATCAGGTCAGGTCACCAGGCTAGCTGAAGTGATCTCACCTAAAAAATGCTTAGGACTGCATAACTAAAAGAAGGGTTAATCAGTCAAGATGAAACTCATACCACATATTGGGCCCACCAGGAGCTACAACATATGCCCCGGGATTTTTTATATTGGTGACCTAAGTGCATGTACAGAGCATGACCTCCCCGTTGCAAATGCATGGGGAGAGTCAGGAAATGAACTTTTCTCAGTAATTATTGATGGAATCAACTTCAAGCATCGGTTACGACTTGCTCTTAGCCCATTTTTGAGGTTGATGCCAAAATATTCGACTTGTGACCTTTGAAAGGTCACCTTAGGTCAAATAAGCATTTTTGGTGTTTTACTCCATACATTTTTAATAAACAAAGATCAAACTTTCATTTTGTAACCAAAGTGTTTGTATATTCACTGAAAGTCAAATGATATACATTATGACTATACTACGTCAAATTGGGTCAGACCTTTGACTTGGGTCAGGTCAAATTTTTAGATTTGACTTGGCATAGCAATATTATATATAATTTAATTTGTATTGACGAGAAGATTGCAATGGTGCATCAACAATGACTGCATCTTGCTTGGTTTGGATGTTATGAGCGAAAAAGGAAACGCCCTTATGCAATGCATGTCTGGCTATGGACATTCCCAAGAATATTCCCAATATTCAGTGACGTGTAACTCCCTAGGCTTTGACCTGACCCGAAAATCATTGCCACTGTAATGAAAGAACAGCTCAAGGACTTTCAAATGGGTTTCAAAAAGTATTTCTAGCTATCATAGTTTCTGAGATATATGAGGTTTTCTTAGTACACTTCATATTAGCGGTTTTGACCTATTTTGAGCTCTGGTGACCGTGATATTGACCTGACAAGAAAAATGACCGAAATATTTTAGATATCCTTTTAAAGAGCTTTCGATTGTCGTTTTGCGTTTTTTCTAGCTCTCTTAGTTTCTGAGATCGTGGGGGTCTTTTTTAGCCCCCACCAGGGCGAAGGGGGCTCGTACCCGCCACCGGGGCAAGGGTTAAGGAGTTAAGGTGCACCAAGTATGGCGACGCTTCGCGCCGCCTTTTTTCTTGCAGCTAAAAAAACCGACTGAGGACCGTTTAAACACCCCCACCGAGCTGAGGGTTTATAACTACTCACAAGAAAATGGCGATTCAGCATTTATTTTGATATAATTATTCCGTATTGTCCTTTCCAGTAGGCCGTTATGCCTAGTGGCCATATTAGGTCATACATTGACTTTAAACTGAACCTGGGTGAGATCACTTCCACATACTGACATACTATTGTC
>JAOTON010000936.1:0-30000 GCA_034440635.1 Lepas anatifera
AGATTCCACAAAGCCTGTTCACCTCTGGCGCTGATATTTATCGACAATAGCTATGGATATTTCCCCAGATCGTAACGCTAGCTATCTCTGCCCGCGGCAAGGCAGAGCATGGTGGCCGTGCGGCCTTGAGACGACCCTGATGCGTCAGTGGCGTGATTTGCACCGTCGCGGCGGGGGTCACGGGGTCACAGAACGCACGCCATCTACCCCCGCTGGGCAACCAGTCAGGAAGCAGACACTGGGTAACGGCACGAATAATAATACGTTGCTGATCGATTACCATTGCTGCACCTATGTATTTGTTTCCGCATGTGTGATGAGTTCACGGGTTGAGCTTTGAACAGCCGTATTGATAGGGGACGAAAATTGCACCCCACCATAATGGGGAGCAAACTATCTCAAACCGAAACAAATTTGCAAGGTCAGATATTAGCAATGCAATCTGTTCAAGCTTAGCAAGCAGATTTCCAGGTGTGCACCCTGGGGTAGAATAAAAGGGATACAAATAGTGTGGTTTAATTAAACCACAACATCAATTTGACAGATCAGCTGTGGATTTATCATTCAAATATCAATGAGGACCATTCACTATTCGGGCAAAGTGCCACCTTTCCACACGTGGTACTGCGCCTTTGCTTTCTATCTAAAGTATTCATTTGGGGGAGGGGCATGGGCGTCCAAAGTGGGGGAGGTGGGGACCGGATGAGGCGTCCCTCTACTCACGAATCAGGAGGGAAGTCCCCCTAAATTTTGAACCTCGAATTATTTGTCTTGCCTTCTCTCCCCTCTTACCTGCGTGAAGCTATATCAATCTATTGGTGAAGTTGATCGTTGTTAGTGCTTCATATGCGGCCAAAACTCAGAATTTTACTCCCAGCCTCCCCCGATTACGTGCAGTCTACCGTTTGTCCCCAGTAAAAATTCCGTGACGGCGCCCCCGAGGGGGGGGCAACTAGGCAGGAATAAAACGAGTTATAAAACTGTGCAAATGCCCGTGTCTGAAAAGAAGAGGGTCTACCGTTATTTTACACTAAAATACCACCCGTCTCTGCCGAGGAAAATCCGAACAGCTAGGGACCGATGATAGGAGACAGAGGCCTAGAATTGTCCTTAGCTTTCATATATAAAAATCCACCATTGACGAAAGGAAAACTTCTAGTCTTAGAGACTTTGAATTCTCCACAGTTGTCAGAAGTGATGGATCTATTTTCGGTTAGTCAGTCATTCGACGGTGCCGGCGTCCGTGCTGCACCCATAATCCGGAGGATTAGTAACTCGGCCGGGTTTAGAACCGACGGCTACCGCTTCCAGTGCTGGCGCTCCCCTCCCTCGCCCTTACAGTGCTGGCGGTCTCTCCCCCTCGCCCTACCAGTGCTGGCGCTCTCTCCCCTCGCCCTTACAGTGTTGGCGGTTTCTCCCTTGCCCTTCCAGTGCTGGCAATCTCTCCCCCCTCGCCCTTCCAGTGCTGGTGGTCTCTCCCCTCGCCCTTCCAGTGCTGGCAGTCTCTCCCCCTCGCCCTTCCAGTGCTGGCGGTCTCTCCCTCGCCCTTCCAGTGCTGGCAGTCTCTCCCCTCGCCCTACCAGTGCTGGCGGTCTCTCCCTCGCCCTTCCAGTGCTGGCGGTCTCTCTCCCTCACCCTTCCAGTGCTGGTAGTCTCTCCCCTCGCCCTTCTTTCGCGTGATTTATAAGGCTCACTGTTTCCCAGTCTCCTAAAGTCATCCATGTTCTCGTCAATGATTCTTCACTTATGCAAATGAGGCAGTTCTGGCAGCCTCAAAAGGCGAATGCCCGAGGAAAAATCAGCTATTACCACAAATCTATGCATCTCACCAACCCTCCCAAAGGCTGAAATATGCGCTCTTCCTCCGCTTGAGGGGTACCAGGGGCGTTTCCATGCACTGCCTTTCAGGAGGGGGTGGGACAAACGGCAAAGACCAGGAAAAGTACAGTGTTTTGATGAAAACTTTAAGAAAATTAAGGTTCCACAATCCACATTTCCCCTCTCCCGGGATGCCTACTTCTGAATAGCTATAGAAAAATATATAAGTGGTAAATACAAGTCTTAACAATAAAACTTATCATACCACTTACTCATTCAGGTTAAACGATGGGAAATGAGCTGGGGAAAGTGACAGCATTAAACTTAAACGAAAATGCAATGATATTTAGATCCAAAGCAATTTCCAGTCAAACCAATTTAAGCTCGCCCTAAAACTGATAAATCAACTTTCAATCAGTTCATCACTGACGTTTTTATCATGATTTGAATTTGAATTATCCCGGTAAGACCAGAAAATAGCTCCAGATGTTAGCCTAACGTCCAAAAAAGGAGGGTGGGGTTCGGTCCAATGATCCGAATGTGTTGTGAAAGTGTCAATGGGACCCTCTGGACGAAACAATGGACAGGAAAAGTAGTTTGTGAACTGCTGTAATGGAATACCGCGAGTAATCTCAAGACTTCCTAGAATAACGGCGAAATATAATTATATTGCTCATAGAAGGCATTCCAGCTAAAGTGCCACGGTCTGAAATCAACAATCGAAATAGCAGCCAATTTTCTTGACCAGATAATGTGGAGAAGATTACCTCAGTGGCAAAGCGTTTGCTTTCCCAGCCATAAGCCTGCAAGTAAAATCCCAGCGCGTACTCGGAGCGTAATCTAGTTCCCATACTCCATTCCAAAGGGAAGGGGTTAATTAACCCCGTATACCGCTAGCAGTTGATTCGTCGTTAAACCCAGGTAATAACCAGCATTTAGACGTCGCATCCACCACTCATGCCTGGTCTCTGAGGCTTAACCTGAGTGTGAATACGTTTAGAACTGTTTACAACTCTAGCTCATCCTGGGAGTCTCCGCCTCGGAAGCGTATGCAAAACAGTCGCACGCGCTGCCCCCAATGTCAAGGCCGGCGATGCCGCGCAGCCGCCCGTGTCAAGCAGCGCACCCAGGACTGCATGCCTTGGGGCAACACCATGTCTCTCAGAATGCCACTATTATGGGAGAGTGAGTGAAGGGGTACAATGTCTAACCGTCACTCCATGTTCCGGCTAAGGTCACTGCCGCTGACCCCGTCCTCGGCGCGCCGCTGTCCCCCGTCGGGAGTGTGAAGGTAGCAGTGTATCCAGTCGATTTACCGCGGCAGAGAGGGAAAAGGGCGGAGTGCGGGTGTCTGTGACTGTGTGGAAGGAGACAGCGCCCTGTCAGGCAGTGCTGTTTCAGGTAAGATCTGTTTTTAGATGTTTGGTTATGTTATAATGGTTCAGTAATCTTGGATCCATTCTGCAGCTATGTATATGGCGAATCAAAGCAAGCATATACTTCAGATCACAAAATAAATGGCGATTAATGTATGAGCAGAGTGAGTGAGATTCAGAAAAAAATTCCCGAGTAATAGTGACACAATTTATTTCCAAACTACTCACTGTACTAAGTAGGGTTCCACGTTCACCTTGGTAAGGAAGTATTTTCATACAGAAGTGTGTTTTCCCAGTTTAGACCTTTTTAAAAGCAAAACAGAAAAAGCCAAACGTGAAAGCAGGGTAATTGTCAAACAGTATATGCAGCATCCGTCTAGGGCGTCTGATATCGGCACAGAGCTAATGAAAACCCTCAGAGTGCCTACGTCCTTTCCCAATGCATGGAGTGGATGGAATTACAGGAAAAATGGATGGTATTTTTAAAGCTATCCCGCAACATTCTATGGTATTTAAGTCTTCCTATACCATGAAATCTGCAAACTTACGTTCAGTGACGTCTTCACATAGAAACATAACAATGGATTTAAGGATATCATCCCAAGAAATGAGCAGAAAACAGGCTAATAAGCTCTTTCAGACAGGTATATTAACAAATATTTGGGCCACCTCGGTGTTTGCAGCACAACCAGTGCTGTGTTCTCTGTCGATTTAATCTGCCGTGAAAATGCATACCAAAGTTATCAGTAGCTTGTGAATGATTTGTTGGCCCACATGGACGATCTAGATGAGTAAACTTGTAGGGTTTTGTCACTGGAATGTGCCAAATTTTGGATCAATTATGTTTCTGATTAGTCCATGGAGGCTAGTAAAATAGACGATCTCAGGATAAGTGATGCTGAATGATCCTAATTCACAATTCTGTGGCCTCCAATCGATTAATCTTCTGTAGTCGGAGAGTAGGTACTAAAACGCGCCTGTGCTCGAAACTCAATCATTCATCTAAACGGCGCTTCCACCCTAGTGCCAGAAGGCTTCCATAAGTCACCACTCCTCCTCAGCTGTAATTGTCTTGTTTTTCCACAACAAAACTGTTGACATTTTGAATCCGTTACCAGGAAAAAAACAAGAAAGAAATAATCAAAGAATGGAGTGAGATACAAGTTTTCACCTTTGCAAATGATTTAAGTTAGAATCAAATGAAACTTCATTCCGGGAAGTAAAATGTGGACACAGGCTTTATTTCAGACAAAACCATGTCTACAAAACCGAAGGGAATTGAATTCGGTTAATTGCAAAGGCACATGTAATGGTCATGAATTTCATGTCCACCAGCCAAAAAATACATTTTCAGATCTAATAGCGGAGGGATGACACATTCACGCTCAATAAATTGAATTACCTTAAAACAAAACCCGTGATTCGAAACCTCCCTTTGAGGACGTGTTAAGCCAATGGAAGACAAGTTTTAACGGTAGGGACGAAAACGGTCAAAAAAGTTTTTGACATGCTAGTTTAACAGCCTGTTTAAACGGGTAAAACGGGCCAAGGTAGTACAAACTGCCAAGCGTGGTACTAAGAAAACCAACCAATAAGTATCGCTATCACCATCATCGTCATCATCATCATACTTGGAGCTTTAGGGTTCACAGAGAGCGTAGCTCACACGTCGCCCACAACCAATAAGTATAAGCTGCAGCTAGCCGGCCCGGCATCAATATACGGGACGAGTTCCGTGTGTCTCAACGCTTTATTGCATGCTTTAGAATAGTATGTGAAAAGTATTCACCGTTTCAGGAGTGTCCCTGCGAGGACAGATTCCCTCACAAATCCGTGTACTTTCAAACATAAAATATGAGCAGAAATCACTCAAAAGTCTACCTTTGGAAATGCAAATATTTCTGTCAATGCTAACACGCATTCTGCCTGCGAATAATTCGGTTCTTTCCAGCGTTGAAACTTCTCAAAATCCTTCTTCAGAAGCCACAGCAAGCTATGGAGGACATGCACATTGCACGCCTCCTGTACGTAGGTTATGGTTTTTTTAACATATTGAAATACATGTTGATGTCGCTACCCATGTGCGCAACTTTAATTCCAGTACCTCGCACATTCGCGGAGACAGGCGCTTCATCAGCATGACGGTCTAGTCGTGTCGGGCCGGGTCACTCATGTCCGAAATTTGACTCCTGTGCAGGGGGAGACCTCGCAGGCATTGCACGCCCGCTGGGCAATTAATCCACCAGATGAATGCGTGTTCGCATGACAAATGTGTTTCCTTGGATGTGCTTCCCGGTATGCGTAGTTCACTGTACCTATTCATGTTTTGGAATTCCTATCTTATTCAAATACCTATCTTATTCAAATACCTATCTATAGATAAGGAATGCTTCTTTTCATGTGAATACGTCGAGAAAACAATAAATGAAAATAATGTCCGGTCACTTCATAACCCTTTGCAGCTGATGTGGCCTATATACAACAAAAATTGCATTATTGCACGCTCCTGGTCACCTCATTATTTCTGGGCTGTTTCAGCCTCGGCCCGTGACACAATTATATTTCTACTGCGGCTCTTCCTTCACAATTCTAACGCAGCCACAGGGGAAAATATTGAGCCAGAATTTTTAGCAGGAAAACCTACTCAAGGATGCTATAAGACGTTGCTTTCTTTGTAAAAAAGAGCCAAAGCGAAGTGGAGATGTATTTTACCGTAGTCAACGGGTAACCTTTTTCAAGCCGAAAGAGTTTGGCTTGCCTATTCTTTCTTTGCCAAGCTTGCAGCTGCCCTTCAATGACACAAGAAGCATTATTCGTTCTTTTATATATTATCTATTATTTTTCTATTCCACCAACCCATCATAAATATGAGCCTCAAAACATGTTTAATGCATAATAACACTCTCATAACGCGCGACACTTAAAGTAGATGAAAAACCATATCCATTTCCAAAATATCCTCCCAACGAACGGCATACGCACTCAACAGTATTATGTTTGGATTCCTCCCTACACGTCAAAGCGGGTGGCAGGATACAGAAACTTCTTTTGCTCTAGCGTCTGCCTGAGCTAAATTATAGGTAATTTTATGCATCATTCGATTCCCGTCGTTACGGCCAAGGGCATAACATCGAACACGTCTTAACCGGTTATGCTGTGCTCGGTTAACGGCAACCGTACTGGATCAACCAGTACGGTTAACCGCACTGGGTCAAGTTGTTCGAATAACCTGACATAAGGTCAGGTCAAGGCCACCCTTAGGCCTTATATAGTCAATATTCATATGAATATACAAGAATCATTGCATAAAATGATGGCTCTAGCACCATGTTTCAACCAGTGTAATACATGATACATGATCTACCCAGTTATAGATTTAAGTCGAAAGAACTGTTTAGGAAGTCCCACGCGACCTTTCAGTGGTCACAGGTTGAACCTTACAACTATAGGATTACGAGAGTGGGAAGTTGCTCTGAGTCGTATTTATCAAAAAAAGATAGCCATTTTTTTCTCGGCCGATAACCATTTTCCCCGTGCATTTTCAATGAAGAGGTCATAGTCCGTGCCTGACACCAATCTATCGAGATATAAGAAAACCAGTAATCAAAACTTGTGCTCGGTGGGCCTACTGTATGATATGGCTTTAATCAATCAATTGGATCCGTTTTCACTGGTGTCATTAAAACATTTTTGGAGTTAAGGTCACTGGAGACCAGACCTGAGATAACACGCTAAGATTTGTGGGGGCACTTGCCCCCCTAACCGATTGACCCTCCGGCGCTCCCAGAAATGGTCACGTGGCCCCTGGAACGGTCGAGGGCACCCCCTAGAATATCACTTCCTCCCCCTGCACCCCAAATATGTGGGAAGTTACGCCTCCGCGAGATGATTTGGTGACCACGTAATAGGTTTTGGCGCCCGCTGGGCTGGATGGTGCCTACTTCTGACCATATGTCCCGTCCCCTAAATCAGAAATCCTGGATCCGCCCATAATATTATGATAAGATGTTCTAGGAGTGGGACTCCACGCCACTGTTTTCTTGCAACGTTGGAAAGACCAGATCAAACCTGAGGGGAAAGGAGTTGTTAACCCTCCCGCTCCTCCTCACAGGGGAGGACTAGGTAGATTTTTGGAGGAAACAGCCAAGGAGGCCAATCAATCATTCATTTTTGGCCGCAGACGCAGACAGCAAACCATTTGCGGATTTCTCGTGGAGCGGGTGGAGGATGCCAGAATCCTCTGGGATTTTAGTCCTTCATGAGTCTAACACCGTGTCAATGTCAGACCATTCAGGATCCACCAGCCCGTATGGAGAAGTGATCTGCGGTCGCGTCCGGTGGCTAATCGATCACTGGTTTCAGGCGAGTGCGGACAGCAGGCCAGACGGACGATGCCGCCACTCCTTCTCATCAGCACTGTTCTCGGAGTCCTGGGTGAGCCATTCATACCCCGCCAGGTGCACAAGCAACGGGCCATTCATACCCCACCATGTGCACAAGCAACGGGTAGCGGAGAAAATTAATGCGTTCGGTTTCATTTCTTTGGGAATAATGTTCCCTCACTCTGTCACTCTCTCCCTCTCTCCCTCCCTCCCCCTCTCCCTCTCCCCTCCCTCCCCCTGCCCCTCCTCCTCTCCCTCTCCTCTCCCCTCCCCCTCCCTCTCCCTCTCCCCTCCCTCTCCCCTCCCTCCCCTCTCTCTCTCTCTCTCTCTCTCTCTCTCTCTCTCTCTCTCTCTCAATAACGAGTGCCGTCGGTGTGGCAGGTCGGACCGGCGCGCAGGCCCCTCTCGCCGGATTCCAGTGTCCGGCGGAAGGCTTCCATGCCGATCCAGACAACTGCGCGCTCTTCTACAGGTGAGTCGGTACCTTCTGCAGGCCCTACACACTTCTCCAGCTGAGATGGCAGCTTCTGCAGGCTCCACGTTCTTCTACAGCGCCGTGGCCGTTGAATGATGGGCCTTGCCGTACATGTGTCTCCTCGGCTCACAGTACCAGTTACTCCTGAGTCTGGATGCAAATGGACATGTAGCCACTAAAACCATGATGTGGCAAGATTATGTCCTTAATGGCTGACTGACGTGGCCCATCAGTGTTCCAAATATCTGTGAAGAGATTTGGAACACTTAACCTGGAGGCTGCTGTGGTTCTTTGTGCGGTGATTATGTGCCTCCCCCTCCCCTCCCGGCAACCGCTGGAAAGTTAGCCGTCAGGACGGACGGGGGTGCAGCTAGGAAGCACGGAAGGAAGAGGCACGTGCCAAAGACCGGAAACCGGGTGCCCCTCGAGCACTGAATGGCATGGCTTCTTTGTGAATATGCCAACCAGCCGAAAAGGTCGAACATCGCTAACTCTAGACGCTGCGGGACAGCCAGCCTCGTGCAGGTGCTAAGTACAAGTGCACGGGGGCTTGTGCCTTTGTTCAATGCCCAAGTGCCCCTTGCTACTCTAAAGAGCCATTTTTCTACCAAGGTGGTTTTCTACCTTAGTGGGGGTGTGAATCCCACTCCGAAGCTCTGGCTGCGTTCTTGATCGGGGTCTCCGGGAGTTTTGCATGAGTTTCAAAAGACACCTTCCCGACGCAGAGAAACAGCCAAGCCGAGAGTTATATCGTTTTAAATATCTTCCCCAGTATCATAACTCGGAATTTTCAGATATTATATGCCTGGGCCCTTGAAATCCTCCAGAATTTCAACAAGCACATCTATGCGCGCATTTCAGCACCACTTTTTCGCATTTTATATTACCTGTAAAGGCTATTTTATAGGAATACTCATTTGCCCAAGCATAGACCACACACTAACTAGAAAAAGAGAAATCCTTAGCAGAAAATCCAACACCGCCCTTTACGAGGCGGCCGACTCATCTCCAAAGCAAAACATAAAATGAGAAAACGCAATAGAGGAACAATAACATAACACAAGCCAAAACACATACCATTCCTAAACTGGCTAGCAACAGGGAGGGCGCTGGGTCACATTTCTAATTTCCTCCCGACCCTTCCGCTTCACGTTCGCATTGGCCTGCTGATGAAGCGACCACGATGCTAAGATACCTCTGGCATTGAGAGGCTGGACTCGCGGGAGCCGAGGCGCCTCACAGTGCAGCCAGCTCAAGAATCTCCAGACTCTGCCGTATGTTTGTCTTCAGTAGGAAGCGTGGACGTTTCTATCTTGTCTCGAGGTTGAATTATTTCACCTACAACAACAGACGTCAGTATCAAAGATGAACAAATGAAGCCTCTGCTAGCTATATAAAATCCCCATCACTCTCTGCATGATCTACTCTACGTTCTTCGAGATTCGAACGGAAATTCTAATTTCCCGGTAAAATACTAACACTTTCTTATCACGAGGGATGGAAACAACACAACCCCACAAATAGAAAATTTCGGCTGTATGAGCCGGACACACCTGAAGCTGAGACGACATGACTGTTGGGGGTGGAGACAGGTTACGCGATGATCTGCCGAAGCCAGTTACGACTGCCCAGACAGCGCGGGTCTACATTATACAGCGCTGAGATGAGCAGCATGGTTGTATTCTGAATAAGCATTAATTTTATATTCCCTTGCAGAGCAGACTAAGAAATAAATACTTTTCACTTGCTGATCTGGGCGTATCAGATCAAACTATGCAGTAAAGGAAAATGGAGACTAAAGCCAAGGACGGACTAGAAACAGACCAAACATTGTACAAAAATTATGTTCAGCCGACGAGAGGGTTTCTTTTTTTCTTAAAAAAGGACATTGCCATTTTTTATACAACCAATATCTGATTTAGATATCTCTTAGCATCTCACAGCTCGGCAACTAAGGTACTCGCTTGTATTTACGGAAACAGGACTGGGTCCAGGCCAGTGGTTGGAGGGGGGAACGTGGCCCAAAATCGGTGAAAACATATTTTTATTATTCAAACGTTTATTCGTAAAATGCGTAGAATAACACGGCAGCGTAAGTCTGCTCCTGCACGATCTTGTCCAGGAATTTGGCGTTGACTTCCTCGATCTGGTCTGGAAGCACCGAGGTGTCTAAATTGGTGAGAAATTCCAGTATAGCATCCTAGCCCATCAAGTCACCGCACTGAGTGACAGTTGCCCCGTCTTGCCCACCCTGGACCATGTAGGGAGGCCATCCACTGGACCTTTCTTTCGCTTCGCATCTGTCGCTCCAGCCGCATAGCCATCTGTCGGCGCCCTGCGGCGTCCCTCGCAGAGGAGGAGATGAGGCCTTCCCTGGCCAGGAGGCACATAGCCTGAGCCCTGACAATGGTGGTGGATATCAGGCGCCGGTACTGTCCAACGGTAGTGCCGAGCAGACTCCCATTTTCCAGGCGGCCTGAGGAGCGAGCGAGGTGTTGCACTCTGGCCTCGGCACAGCTCTGGATGAAGGCGTGTAGGTCGGTGCTTCCCTCACCCCAGTTGCCTGCAACGTAGCACTGCAGGTTTCCAAAACTCTGCAGTCGTTGCACAAGCCTCCCTGTCTCCCCTGGCTGGGTACCGTTGAATTGCCGGTCCAGTCTCTCCAGGGGGCGCCTATAGGAGCCCGGCAGTTCCCTGGCCCTCCTGTCCACCTGCTTCTCCCTCCTGCCGACAGGGTAACGCGTGGCTCCGGCGGAAATTAACTTAAGTTCGCCCAGGCAGTCACGCGGCCCATCAGCAGTAGGGAGACGGAGTTTGAAATCTGGACATAGGCCGAGGCGCTGGCGACCACGCTCCAACTCCCCTCCCTCCTCCAGCAGCTCCGTCGGTATCAAGTCTCTGAAGATCCCGAAGACCTCGCAGTCTATCGGGATCCTCGCTTCGTTTGCGATATTAACCATGATAACTTTCAAAGAGTCGTGTCGAGTTCGCCAGGTATCATGAGGAAGCTGGGCGGTCATCACCTCCTCGCCAAACAAGCCAACCACAGCACCCCTGGTACCGACTGCCTGACCGAGGATGGAAGAGCAGGCGGGGCTCGGGAGGCAGAGGTGCTGGGCCATCACTTCCCCTGAAGACATGGGTGGTGAGGCCGGTGGTGGGGCCAGGCAGGGCGAGCTTCCAGGCGGTAGATAGCTTGTCCAGCTGAGGGAAGGCAAGCACCGGCCTTGCTGACTGGTCTACGTGCACTCTCAGGGCCTCTGACACAACCGCTTGCCTTAGCTCCTCCCGTTGCTCCGTCACCAACTGCCTGGAGCTTTGCCTTCTTAAGACATATTTTTTAACAACATCGGCGAAATCGGAAGGTTTTGGGCCAAATGCCTTCACCCCCCCTGGATCCACTCCTGTGCCGAAATATATGCTAACCTGCAGTAATCGGGTGTCGTGCAGCTCTGGCGTGTTGGGACAACTCGCTCTGGCTCCGGCCGACTCTGACGGGCTGCCTTGCTAACTGGCATGCTGCATTGCTGTAGAGAAGCCGAGCTCCGTAAGTTGAGCATCGCACAACGCATAGGCGGATCCAAGATTGCCAATCGGGGGGGGTCCTTCCCTGACAGGTGCCATCCGGACCAGAGGACGCTACTTTTGACCAGCAAAACCTATCAGGTGGGCGCAAGATCCTATCGGTGGGCGCCGATTTCGCATCCTGGGGGCGGGGGTGGGAAGCGAAATTTCAGGGGGCGCCAAGGGTCAATCGGTGTCCCCCCCCACTGGATCAACGTATAGCACAACGTACGGTCCGCGCCCGTTGCTCTCCACCCAATTTTCCTTGGAATAGTTAGTCGTGTGCCGCGGGACAGTCTACCCCCACGGCGTTGCTCGCGCAACCGCCCATCAGTGACATCTATCGCCCGCCACGATTACTATTGCGCGCGATCAGCTGGCGCAACGGTTGCGCTGAACCGTCACGTATTCGCACCCCGGGGCTGGGACGACGCTGGGGAGAGCTACGCACCAGGTCCGGATAACACAGCGGATAAGTGCGAGTTTCCCGCAACGGTGGCGCTCCTTTCCAGCTGCGGGACAACTGGCGGGCCGCGTGTTGGATAAACCCACTCTGCCGACATTGCAGCCTCTAGCTTCACTGCGTGCACCGAGACAGAACTGTCTAACTCTTCTAGCTCTAGAAACCCAGGAGACGAACCGACATTCCAGCACTGTCATGTGTAGAGCATACCCAGGGACGGAAAATACCCAGAGCTTTCTGCAGCGTCAAATCTGACGTTTATAGCGTTTTCCTGCGGGTGTCATGGTCCCGTATACCCATAATTGGCGGATCCAGGGGGGAATGCATTTTCCCTTAACCCTCCCCATTTTGCTGATTTACTCATAAAAAAAAACTTTTCACGATTTTGGACCCTGAAGCTCCTGTAAGCCATTGGCCTAGATCCAGCCCTGGTACCCTCTCACTAAGTACAAACCCCTGCAATTGAATCTGTACGCACTAGGCTGAAAAGTTTTTGTTATAGTTTCAGCGAACTACTGCTTGCAGTCGTGATGTAACATTCAGTTTGTGTGTTTTTCTCCCGGCTATCGATTATGAACCCACTTATACTCAGCAGTCTCATGTTTTAGAAACGTAATAGCAAAAAAGAAATTGTCACGAGACAGCCATCAAAAATGTTGTCTGCAAATTATTTCAAATTACGAACCGGGAACCCGGTTTTTGGGACAATATCTAAAGCCAAGGGTAGGACACATATGCCGTATCTATGCAGTATACTATCATGACCGAGGGAACAATAGTGGTCAAGAATTTAGCCAAAAACCGTCGAGCCTTGTGTGTACAGATTCAACTGTAGGGGGCTGTACAGCCGGTTCCATCCTGATTGGTAGGTATTAGGCCGCGGTAGTTTTTACGAAATTTCTCACAAGTGATGTTTCCTGCCGACACCGTTGTTGCCTCACCTTCTGCGTTTTAACTAGATGCATCAAACTGAGGTGCAAAAATACTTCATCGGGTCCAAAAATTGGAAGAAATTGAGAAAAGACACAGAAAATCATCGGGATCGGCGAAAACAGTTTTTCGTCCACAATTTTCCAAATTGACATCTCATCCAGTTGGTAGGGGCCCACATTTAAAGCGCTCGTCAAAATACAAAGCAGAGACCCAACCTTTTGTGAAGTGTAATAGTTTTTAAGATATTTCTTAAAACAACTGACACTGATACCTACGAATCGGTGTGGAACCGGCTGTACCTACAATAGCGGCCATCCAAACAGTCGGTGCAAAAAACGCAGGAAGATGCAGTTTCACAAAGTTCAGATAGAAATTTGTCCAGTTTCTCATTCAAGTTGCACAAGTGTGTTGCGTTTCTGCGGATCAATAATCACGTTTCGCCGCAGTCTGAGATGTTGGTGCATAGCGAAGACCTTGCCCTATGTGGTGATGTCTGTGATGTCATGCAGAAACGCACGACGTCCACCCAACCACCATCTAAGACGGTGAGCAGAGCTAACCCGGTCCCTCCTGAGGTAAGTCTTTCAGGCCAGTGAACAGACAAAATCCCCGGAGCCTGTTCTCCAGGTATCGAACTCCAGAAGTAAAGCAGTCGACATGAGAGCAAGGGCCTGGGCGGGCGGCGGCAAGCAGTCGTGACAGAGCGCGGGCGCAGCCACCGGTGACCTTGAGCACTTCCGCGGAGTCCGGCAGGGGCACCGATGGGGCTGGAGCTCCGACAGCCGGCGCCTCTTCTAAAAGCTCAATTTGGTGACTAAACAGCTTCGCAATTATGTCCATCTGCGACCAAGGCGCCGCCTCAGGTCGGGTTTTTGTGTTTGGCATTTTACAACGCTAGAGTGCCCAAAACAATCTTCACTCACTGTCTAAACGGTAAGCCAGCCATCAAACTAAACATCAGCACTAGGATCGTGTCATCCGCAAGCTATTAGGGTGAATCTGGAACCCAGAGATTGTGTCACTCTCCGGACCACGCCATGTTGCATCTGGACGGTCCACACAGCAGACTATCCTGCTTAAAACTGTATGGGCTCACCACAGCGGTTGGGGTCAGGGCTCACCACAGCGGTTGGGTTCAGGGCGCACGCGAGCTGCACAGCCTGACATAACCAGTGCAGACTCAACACACGAGTGCAAGTGTGCGCCGTCTATAGAACGTTCTCTACGTTGCTGGTACAGGTACATACCTCCTCTGGAGCGGCAGCAGACTCCGGGCGGTGACGTTCTCGGTGGTTGTGTTGCAGGTGCGTCTCCTTCTGGAGCAGCGGCAAACTCCGGGCGGTGACGTTCTCGGTGGTTGTGTTTCAGATGCGTCTCCTTCTGGAGCAGCGGCAAACTCCGGGCGGTGACGTTCTCGGTGGTTGAGTTTCAGGTGCGTCTCCTTCTGGAGCAGCCGCAAACTCCGGGCGGTGACGTTCTCGGTGGTTGTGTTTCAGGTGCGTCTCCTTCTGGAGCGGCGGCAAACTCCGGGCGGTGACGTTCTCGGTGGTTGTGTTTCAGGTGCGTCTCCTTCTGGAGCAGCCGCAAACTCCGGGCGGTGACGTTCTCGGTGGTTGTGTTTCAGGTGCGTCTCCTTCTGGAGCGGCGGCAAACTCCGGGCGGTGACGTTCTCGGTGGTTGTGTTTCAGGTGCGTCTCCTTCTGGAGCAGCCGCAAACTCCGGGCGGTGACGTTCTCGGTGGTTGTGTTTCAGGTGCGTCTCCTTCTGGAGCGGCGGCAAACTCCGGGCGGTGCAGTTCCGCTGTAAGGAACCAGCCGTGTATGACCCAGGCCTCACAGTGAGTATCCCAGACTACCCACATCCCTGCTCTTCTTGCTGCAGAGGCTAACATAGGCCGATCCAGAGGGCCTGACTCCGTCAGCAAACTACTTGAACAGCTGTGCCAGGCGCGCCAATTTCTGTGAAAGACGAAGTCGCCGTGTGCTCTGACACGTGTTTCCGTTGTCTGTGAGCCCTGACCTGGCCTGATCCGACCTGTACCAGGCCTATGGGTTTCCGTGGAAGATGAAGCTGCCTTGTGTCCTGCCGTGTGCTCTGCGTTACCTCTGAGTTCTGACCTGACCTGATCTGACCTTAGCCAGGCGTGCCAGTTTCTGTGAAAGATGAAGCCTCCTTGCTCTCTGATATGTGTTCTTGTTACCTCTGAGCCCTGACCTGACCTGAGCTGACCTGTACCAGGCCTGCCAGTTTCCGTGGAAGATGAAGCCGCCTTGTGTGAGGGACGCCGCCGGGATCTGGGTTCGTGAGCAATCGCAGACTGCAGCACCCGAATTCCCCCTGCCAAACATCACGGTACTGGAGCTGGGAACTGTAGGCTACACCTCGCAGCCACCACCCTCCTATCAGGTATACCGGTAACCAAGGTAACCGTGATGGTAACCTGTCAGGGACACACCAATAACCATAGTAACCGTGATAAGTATCTTTCAGGTACATAATGCTAAAGGTGGTAACCGTGATATTAACCTGTCAGTTACACACCGGTAACCACTGTAACCGTGATGGGTATCTATCATACAGATTAACTATTACTAAGTCTGGTTCATCCCACCATAAATCGACCAAGGCATAAAAACCCTACTATTTGTAATTTCCTCCAAAATTGGTATATGGGGACTCACAAGGGCGTAGAATCCACCCATGGCACCCTAAAAACTTTTTAAAAATTGGTTTCAGAGAAATGGCATCCGGCAATTTCTGAAGGTCATTATACAGGCATTGATTAGAATGCCTATAGCTCCAAATGTTTTCAAGTGATTTCTGCAATTTTTATAGTTTTAGGATTTAAATTCTACGGGCAACATATTGGCTATCTTCAATTTAGAAATAAAAAAAATGTTTGGTGACCTCATGACCTAGCTTTATAAAGGTGAGCTTGACCCCTAGTAGAGTGAAATTCAAAAATACCCTTGAAAGCGTTTTGACATATGGTGGTAGTCTTTCATATCAAATAAAGAAAAAATGGCTTCCGAAATGAATATACCACTTTTAGCTTCATATATATATAAAAATGAAATGCATATATATATATATGCAAATATATATATGAAATGCAACATAGGAGACTGTGCGCTCCAGCCAAGTAGTGGATACATTGGGAGAACAACCACCACACTCAGCAGACGACTAACAATGCATTTACAATCAGGGGGGCCACTAACGCACATTGATAAATTTCACGACGAACCACTCACACGAAGAACACTAGTAAACAACACGACCATCCTCGCAAAAGAACATAACCCACGCAGACTTAAGTTTTAGAAACCATTCTGATTAGACAAAAACAACCATCAATAAACCTTCAGACACGCACGAGGTATACTCACATTATATGAAGGTAGCAGATTGAGAGTGTGATTCGTGATATGTGTTAGTTCATGATTCGTGTAAATACCTATTGTGTTAGTTGTTAGTTTGAACCTTATCCAAAACTAATATTTGCGATCTGCTACAACTGAAAGTGCCGTGTGGAAAATATGTTAATATTTTGAAGGAATCATTTTCAAACTTGGAAGAGATCATAATATGATTCATTCTTCACCTTTTCACCAAACCATAGACTACATTTAAATGCCTGAGGATAAAAGTGTGTAACTTTCGAAACGTCGCGCTATATATATATATATATATATATATATATATATATATATCTGCTATTTATATATATATTATTATATATATATATATATTTATATATATATATATATATATATAAACGAAATGGAACCATGAAATACCTTATTCTTACCTTACTTATGTCTTTCGGATCGGTCCTTAACAATCTTCATCCAGAGGAAAGGAAACAAGCAAGAAACATCGAAAAACTCTCAAGAAAGCTCATTAACGCAAAAGCTGCTGTGACTTTAACAATATATGTTTAGAAAATAACTTGCTTCCTAACTATTCTATATATATATATATATATATATATATATATATATATATATATATATATATATCACTAGGTGTCGCTGTGGAGCTAAGCTATCGTAACTCATGTTGTAATTGACTTGCAACTTTAAAATAAAAAAATGAAGTATCAAAATCAAGCAATACACCTAGAGTTGAAGCATTTTAAGACAAGCACAGGAATAGGGGGTTGCCCTCCCCTATTTTGAATTTACATTATTGTCCCTTTCGAAATGAGCTTAGCTGTTGTAAATATCATGTATGGTTGTTTGGACAATTGTACATCTTTTGAAAATGAATGTGGTCCCGTCACATTAAATCACCGAACTATGATGTCATTTCCAGAAGCATTTAACCCGCGCCCTACCGGGTTCCGGCGCTACCTTCGCCCCAATGGGGGCATCAATGCCCCCTAACTCCGAAAATATGGAAGTTAACGCAAAACTGCAAAGTGCATTAGAAAACTCATGTGAATTCAGTAAGATTTCACTAACACCTTTAAGTTCTCGGGTCTGTTTTGACCTCCAGAGGTCAAGTTATGTCACGGCAGGCTATTTCCAGTAAAACATGCAATCCTTACGAAACCTGAGCATAGCTCTCACGCCATTAGAGCTATTGGGATCTAGCAAAAATCATTAGTTAACAAAATGCCGGGACTTTCTCTGCTATGTGGAACATAATGGCCTCCCGCCAGTGTTTTGACCTCCAGAGGTTACCTCGTGACTTTATGACCGGAGGTCTCGAAAGGTAAGAAAGTGACCGTGTTGTATATCAAATGAAAACTAGTGACGAGACATACACGATGACCTTTGATTCCGTGTTGTAGCTTAATTAGGTCAAAAGTTATCGTCAAAATGTTGTTTTTGACCTCTGGTGACCTCTGATGATCTCAGATAGGTCAAATGGCAAAGGGTGTCCAAGAAGCTTGTCAGAGCAAATTGAGCATTTACGATTATTTTGTGACTTTTAGCTCATAAGACAGCTTTTTCTATGGAAAAGGTTACCCAGTGACCAGACCTCAGGTCACCAAATCAAAAACTCCCAATGATAAATTTTGTAGACTCCGAAGGGGGCATGAAGTGTCGAAAGTTTTAAATCGATCGGCTTAGAAATGTAGCTAGGGTAGAGCTCAAAAGTTAAAGTGAGGTGTCCTTGGTTGACCTCGCCTGGTGACCTGACCTAGGGTGACCCGGAGTAATAAATTTTCGGGATGATGGGAAAATAATGGGGTAAGAGGTAGAACCCTCAACCGCGGTGCCTCCCTTCGTTGTTTTTCTGTTGTTCCGGAAAAACCTTAGGGGGACCATTAATTTCACTATTCTAGGTGGGGCGAAGGCTAAGGAAGATTTTTGGATTTTGAGGTTTTGTGTCGCGTTCCCCGGACGTAGCTTGAATTTAAAACATGGTATGACCCCAGTTCGGCTTTTATAGCCTTTGGTAATCTCTTGTGGTATTTTCAAACGTGTTTTAACGTGGCCTATGGTAATCTCGTAGTGAATTTTGCTCAGCATACTCATTATTTTAGCTCTTTTATAATGAAGAGGTTTTAGACACTAAAAAATCATTGTTGATTTTTAGTGGTAAATTTCATTGCATGCGACTGGTTCAGAGCTCAAAAGTACTCCTTAGAAGTGAAAGCAACTATTTCAGAGTCCACATCATTTAAATGGACTATTCACAAGCCATTCTGAATCATTTACGCCAGTTTAGTGAGTTTCTAATCATCTGTCACTGCTTACACCCCCTTCAAGGTCAAATTAGTTCAAAGGTTGAAAAAAGTCAAGTCCATTTTGGAAGAAAAGCGTCTTGTTCAGTGTCATTTTCATGCAAATTGACTATTCATAAGAAATTTTGCCTCAGTTACGCCAAGTGCCTGCTTCATCATCTGCTATTACTTACACCCCCTTCAAGGTCAAATCAGGTCAGATTTCGAGAAAGGTTAAGTCAATGTAATATGTAAACCAACTAGTTTAGTGTCCATGTCATTCAAATTAACTATTCATAAACCATTCTGCATCATTTACTCCAAGTAAGTTTGGTTCTTCAATTGTTGTTGCTTACCCACTTTCAAGGTAAAAAAGGTCACAGATCGAAAAAGGTTAAGCCCGTATCGGACGTAAGTAAAAAAAATCGGTGTTTATAAATAATTCTCATTTAGAAATACCGATTTGAAACACGCATCTGTAGTCTTTATTCGACACAGAGTTATCACTGAGGTCACACAAGGTCAAATAAAGGTCATTGAATGTCAAAAGGGTCATAAAAGGTCTAACCTGATACAAATGAACCTCGAAGACTGGAAGAAAATATTCTGGGACAGTACATGAGCAAATGATGCAAAAGAACGATAAGGGTCTCGAGCATTCACGTGAAAACGGGTACAGGCGCCCAAATGATCCCAACATGCCTCAACTCTTGAGGTCATAACTCCGTGACCTTCAAGGGTAGGAAAAATTATTTGCAAGATGTCCACAATGAATGCATCAAAGGCTATACAACATTTCAAGACTTTAACTTAAGAAGCTCGTTTTCAATTATTGAAAAACCTGAGGGGTTGCAACACCCCCCTGTACGTGTAAGGGTTAACACCCCCTATGGCGTTGACGGGAAAGAAATTAGTTGAAAAGTCCATGGCTCCCCTCTTAAATTCCGACGTTTCGTCGTCACTGGCGTTAACCATACCGTGAGTTACGATGGTACAGCTCCATAATGACACCTAGTGTCATGTTTCGGAAGAAAGAAGTAGTATATTTAGTGCGAAGCCCATATTTTTTATTACTTTACCTAAACGATTATTTCCAAAGGTAAAAATGCTTTTACACGAATTTATAAATTTCACTGTACTGCGGGTCAAGGTTGCCGTTTAAAAACTAGGTCACGAGGTCATGACGTCAATTTTGCAGAAATATAAAAATCGAAGATAGCCAAATTGAAATATGCTAAATGGTGAACAAAAATGTAAAATATCGTTACAATCATTAACAAAATGGCAGAAATATAGGCTTTCAAAACAATGCCTACATGGTGACCCCCGAAAAATGCTGGAGGCTATATCTGCCATGCCAAATTTTTTAATAATTTTTTTGACGCCATAGTTAGATTCTACACCTTTGAAACCCCCTTGACACCAATTTCGGAGAAAATAAAAAATGGAAGGGTTTTATTTTACTAAAATTTTTGGTCGATTTATGGTGGAATGGCCTAGTACTAGAGAGGAAGTGCCTATTCAAATGTTGTGACCACTTGAAGCTGAAACCTGGCTTTTTTCGAGTCAGAAAAATGAGCCGTGATCGCTCGTGAACTTTACCTTTTGGAAAATTTTTGCATGAAAATGACAGTTTGTTAATTTTTATCTGTGTAAAAATTACAGTGAAGTAACTCGTACATTAAATTTTCTGGAAAAATTTCATAGTCGTATAATTATTGTTTTCTATGACAAATCGATTCACTTATTTAATATTATAGAAATATATCTAATTGATTAGTTTGATGAATTATATTCATAACATAGTTTTCCCACCGTCGCAATCGTCGCACACTAGTTTGTCTGCATTGTAGAACGAGTGGAGACTTAATAATAATAACATTTTTTGGGATTATCGACGCACCAATTGCTAGGGTCATATGGCGTCACCAACTCTTTTCATGTTGGAAGGGTTTCTCGGGAGCCAGCTTGCTCCATGTACAGAGAACGAGTGGTGACTTAATTAAGTCACATAATCCTGACGAACAGGATACAAAAGTCCCTTGAACTCAGAGATAGCACCTCTCAAGCGGCCTAGAGGTGATAGCAAAGCTCTCCACCAGAACCACATCCGGAAGCAGATCCAAAATAATCGGATAACCAACCACAGCAACCATTTGTTATACATAAGCCTAACATCGGCTACTGGCCCAGTTTAACCCTCGCCCCACCGGGGGCCATCGATGGCCCCCTAATGTTTTTCCGGAATAGCAGAAAAACGACGAGGCGCAGCACCGCGGTTGAGGGCTCTACCTCTCACTGCATCATTTTCCCATCATACCTGAAATTGTTCACCCCGGGTCACCTAAGGTCAGGTCACCAGACGAGGTCAACCAAGGTCACCTCACTTCGCCTTTAGAGCTCTGTAAGAGCTACATTTCAAAGTCGATCGATTTGAAACTTCCTACACTTCATGAACCCTCCAGGGTCTACAAGGTGTATATCCGGGATTTTTTGATTTCGTGCCCTGAGGTCAGGTCACGAGGCGACCTCTCCCATTGGAAAAGCATGGGGAAAAGCTATTTCATGATATAAAAGCCACAAAAATGATTGCAAATACTCAGACTGCTCAGAACAACGTTTTTGGACACCCTTTCACGGATCCCAAGGGTCATATTTGCCCTTTGACTTTTCCAAGGTCATCCAAGGTCACCAGAGGTCAAAAACAGTATTTTGACAATAACTTTTGACCTAATTGAGCTAGAGCGGTGAAACAAACACCATCGTGTTTGTCTTGTCACTGGCTTTCATTTGATATACGGCAAGGTCACTTTTTGACCTTTCGTGACCTCAGGTCATATTAGGTCACGAGGTGACCTCTGGCGGTCAAACCACTGGCGGGAGGTCTTTACGTTCCACATAGCGGAAAAAGTACTGGCAATTTGCTATCAAATGTACTTTACCAGGTCTCAATAGCTCTAGTGACATAAGAGTTATGCCCAGTTTGCTTAATCATTGCATATTTGAGTGAAAATAGCCGATCTTGACCTAATTTGACCTCTGGAGGTCAAACCATTGACCTGAGCACTAAAACATGCTAAGTAATTTCTTACTGAATTCACGCGAGCTTTCTATTGCACTTTGCAGATTTGCGCTAACGCCCATATTTTCGGAGTTAGAGGGGGGGCCATCGATGGCCCCCCGGTGGGGCGAAGGTGGCGCCGGACCCCCGGTGGGGCGCGGGTTAAACCAACATACTCGTCGGGGTGAGGCAATCCTCACCAGACTTAGGAAAACCCAGGAGGCCCAGGTCAGCTTAAAGGGCACCATATTAGCTCAGAGGCCACCACACTAGCTCAGAGGGCATTTAAGGAGTTGAGGAGGCAAAATGATTATTCATGAGGCACCAGATCAATCAAGGGGCATTAGTTCAGCTCAGGGAGGAATATATCTCCTTAGGGGGCACCAGATCATCCAAGGAGACATCAATAACCAGCTCAGGAGGCACCCGATCAGCTCAAGAGGCACCATACTGGGTCAGGGGACAGTACGTCAACTCCGGGAGGCATGACATCAGTTCAGGGGGCCAGATCAGCTCAAAGGGCACTAAAACAGTTAATAGGGCACCAGGCTAGCTCGGAGGCATCAGACTAGCTCAGAGAGCATAATATAGTTTCAAGAGGCACAATAATTTGCTCAGGGGGCACAAGATTGACTCAGGAGGCGCAAGATTAGCTTAGAGGGCACATGATCAGCTCAAGGGGCCAAGAACAGCTCAGTGGGCACCAGATGAGCTCAAAGGATACCAGATTAGCTTCGCCCGTACGATTATGATCGACGATGAGGCAATAGCTGGAAAAAGATTACGTGCCCATACTCTTCCCGGGTGCTTGGAAAGGCGACAGAAAGCCCTAGCTGACCAAAAAGGCACTAAACTTTCAAACAACAGTTTTATCGCTAAGTGCCCCCCTGGCTGTGCCCCTGGATGGAGCCTCAACTAGCAGAATACCTTCAGCACGCTTGCAAAATAAACCAAGGTTTGTCGACAGTCGCAACCCAAAGATTGGCGTACCAATTCGGTGGAAAGAACGAATTAAGAATCACCGATGCAAAAAAATAATATAATAATTATAAATTGACTAAATTGAATTTAATTGATTGATAATTTCTGTGAACCATGTACTAATGCTGAAAAAATTCGAAGTTACGTGTGTGATTTTTGCGCCGCTTGGTCACATTGTCAGAAATAAATTGTATTGATTGCTCCCCCAGTTTACATCTGCAGTTCTGTTTCACTTTTGGTCGGCTCGCCAGTGTTGTGCCTGCTCAGGGTTCTTTCTTTTAGATGGCTTTCCTGTCATTTTGTGTCACTTCCAATATCAGCGGACCGTGACCAGCATACACACGTCGATATCAGTTGCCCTTGAAATTTACAATCTATTGCCACGGGTATGTTATTAGGAGGTCATCCCAGGCAGGCGTGCCACGGTAGGGGGAAAGTGGGGGGTCACGGACACCGTAACGATGGTGTGAGTTTTCGATGACTTAATGAGCTTGTTTCGTTCCCATTTTGCTGTAGAGATACCTCAGACATTTATCTACTACTGTGCAAGCAGCTATGTGTCTGTCATTATCATATTAAAATTTGCATAAAATTTAGAAAAAAGTAGCAAAAGACCATTTCGCCCCACCTATTGGGGTAACATGGTCACCCCATGGGGAAAGATGGACAAGATGAACAAAGCGATCGAAAGAGGCCTTGAACATTTCCATCTGCATCCACCCACTAGCCGACTGTCGTCCGCCGCGGGGAAGAGGACATTTTCTTACTTGTTCGGTAAAAGAATCAAATGGGGTCATGCCTTTTCTGATTTTTTTTTGGATGACGGAGGATTTAAGTATCAAGGGCTGTCGTGGAACTGTGCATAGGTTGATCCAGGATAGCCGATCAGGGGGCGGGGCACCCTGTCGGGGGAGGGGCGCCATCCGGGCCAGGGGGCGGGCGCGCACCCAGGGGGGAGATGCGGGCCCGGCCGCCCCAAACGCTTTGGCCCCAAAGTGCCGACCCCATCCATGTGGGGCGCCGAAGGTGCCCATCGAGGGGAAGGATGAGCCTTCACCTGACTTTTAGAGGCAGTGCTACGCTGAATGCCGTTCCTGCACCCAACATGCTGCCCCTCTACACTGCCTGCTGCCCCTGCACCCAACACACCGCCCCTAAAACAATTTTCTATAGGTCTGTAGAACAAAAAAATTCACCGCTTTCACACCCCCCCGGATGCGAAAATTGGCCGCCCTTTGGGTGAACAAGTGCACCCCCGGAGGCAAAATTCCGCCACCTCCACCGGCCTGCTGCCCCCTCTCGTCAGCTGCCCCCAATAAAAATCCTGGGTGCGCGCCTGCCAGGGTGCCACTTTTGAAACGCAAAACCGATCAGGTGGGCGCCAAATCCTCTCGCAGGGCTAAGAGAGCCCCTCCCCGCTCCTGAGGGGAGGGGTTGGAAGCGACACTTTAGGGGGCCCATTAATTTCCCAGGGGGGCACCGTGACTATTTCAGGGGGCGATCCGGGTCGAGGGTTACACCTGACCCTGGATGACTCCCAAATTTAATTATATGTTCTCCAGCATTTCCGGGCCCTATGTTTCCACCCCCACCCCAAACCATCAGCCAAATCCGCCTCCGCTCAGGTGTATCGCTGGACCCCAAAACCCCTGGTAAATGTATTTATTTAAGCTTATATTATATAAAATTAAATATGCTGTTGTGCGGGGTAACATTGACACCATGTCCATCTTGCCCCACACGTGGTGTCTGTCTTACCCCACTTTGCTGTTCCTAAACAAACTTGGAAATGAGTCGGACGCCTTTGTGATTACACAGTCAGCGCCTGTGGTGAACAAAATGTAACATCTTGAAGAGCCATATTACGTAATATCAACAAAGTATCTATAGAAACATCCATGCAATGGCCTTACGAATTCGATTATGAAAATAACACATGAGTTGCAGTTTTTACTTTTTTGAAAATTGTATAAAACCTAGAGAGCTCACCGGACCCAACGTTGCTCTGCGACCGACGCGCGCTAAAAGGAAGCGTATTACACGCTTTTGCCGGTCGTGGCGCTATCAGTTCGTCCACAACAGGGGGTGTCCATCTTACCCACGGTGTCCATTGTTAAGTCACCTAGTGTTCAAGGGCCGTCTCCAATGGAATGTGATGCGGGTGCTGCCCAGGCTGCGGATGGTGATGCTATAAGAGTGAGCTTACGAAGATCAACTAGGGTGAAGAGAAAGCCGGAATTTTTCCGTTGCTGACTCACGGTGCGGGTTAGAAGAACTTTATTTTGGGTAGGTTCATATCAATTTGTGTAGTGATGTGAATCATATTTTCTGTGACATATCAGAAGGCGAGAAAATTCACTTAATATTGTTAAATTTTGCTAAGTTCTTCCTTTTCTAAGGGGAGCAAATGTGGTGAACTAATTGGCATCACTGTGTTGTCACCTCTGGCCTTGGGGAGGTGGGCTGTTGTGCGATGTGGACCGGGCGGTCAGTCCGCAACCCGCTGAGGAGGCCAATACACTTCTGGCATAGCAAGGGTTATTACATCCATGACCCCCCACTTTCCCCTACGTCATGGTACCATGGTACAAGTACTATGTCGGGGAAAAAGTACTGTGTACATACTGGTGTACGATGATGTGGTAGCTGGACCGTCATCAATCCATCATCTGTTTGCCTGAACAAAGCCACAAATTTCCATCCCTGGGGGAAGACTTCTGACTCAACTGCCCGGGCGGACGCATCTCCTGTGGTCTGGCGACCACTAAAGACTGGCAGTGACTTAATAACTTTGATTCAGGCCCAGAATGGATTGGCGTCGTTTCTGCCTAACACGGCTTTCCTGGTGTGTGCTATTTTGTCTTCATACAGAGAGCATGGGTATAAATTTAAATAAACAATATAATTGCAATTCAATATAACACCGATTAGTGAACATAAAATTGTTTGGCCCACGATGGTAAAGCAGACCACTAAACAGAGGAAAAAGACACCGTACTCCGAGAAATCGAGAACCAAAACACAACACGAGAAAAGGGGACACAAGGTGGACTAGTACAACCCTAAGACCAACACTAACCAGTACCACTGACGTTGTCCCGCTACAAAATATTTCTGACGATTAGTACATGTTTTTTATCAGTTTTATAAGACAATATTCGTGCACTACAACTTGCCCCGTGACCAGTAATAACTTATCCCGTAGTGGAGGCATGCTGAAAATGTTGACTTTGTTTCACGTTTACAATTAGTATATGTTTTTCTTCAAACCGAAAAGAAAATAATAGATGTGACATAAAAAAATGAATAAGCTATCAAATAAAACTCGCTTTATACATATCATAGGAATATTTTGGAAGATACAGCTTGACCCAGGAATACTGTATTATGTGACCCCCTCCTCACCTTCTGAAATTTTCAAAAATGGTCTAAGAAATATTCGTCCCACAAACATATGATGGAGACGATGAAGGACGACGAAGTGTTAACATCCGTCTGACGGGGCAGGTGCGATAGTGATCACGGCCGCGTAAATGGAATAAATATTTTTTAAAGAAAAAAGTAAAAAGGACACGATACATCGGAACAATTTATGAATAAAGTGTGGTATTTTTTAAGCCTTCTACCGAAAATTTGATGAACTTCTCCGCTAAGAATGACGTATATCAATTGCACGACGCCCGAAGATTATATTTTTGACTTAATAAAAGCCAGATTTCAGCTTCAGTTTTCTTCAACCTGGTATAGGGATGTTGTTTGGCAGTTCCTCTCTAGTAGTAATAGTTAACCTCTATGGTATCTATCAGGTACACACGGTAACCATGGTAACCGTGGTAACCATGATGGGTATCTATCAGGTGCACACCGGTAATAATGGTAACCGTGATGGGTATATATCAGGCATGCTACAAAAAGTCTCTTCTCTTTTACCTTGTTAGCGATCTCAGTCCTCCCTGCGGTCTGATATGACAGAACCGATATTACCTTTCTATTGCCTTTACCGAAACGGATAGCAGAAACCCTTTTCGAACATGGTTTTAGAAGGAACGAACAGCAGTTTGAGGTTTGAGCTTAGTTACCGGAATATTTTTAGATGCATCAGTTTTCATACTTTCCAAGTACGTTATTGCTTTTAAAATCATCAAAGACTTCTTACGGTCCTTACTTGGTAAGCGCGTGCCTCTGGGGCATATTAAAATTGAGATTCTGTATCGGGTTGATGCAGTTTTCCCCTTGCTTTCGTCCTGGCTGTCACAGAATGTGAATGAAATTGAAGTTTCTGATATAATTAGCATGTAAATATCAGAAAGTAGCGAAATATCTACCTACTTGCATTCGCAAATGGTGATTGTAAATAATTAGCTTTCGCGATCGCTACATATTGCAGAGCTTTCTATTGTGTCCGCCAGGTGGCAGAGGGCAGCCCGTTCGCTTGTCCGGGACCAGGTGAACACTTTGCCAACATCGACGACAGCTGCGTCTTCTACTACCAGTGCGCCGAGGTCGCCCCAGGAGTACTCAATGGTAGAACTTATGGGGCCTTGTTTAAAACTGAAGATTGATACAGAGGAACGGAAACGCAGTGCTTGAAAGCCATAAGATGCCCTGGTTGTATTCTTATTTCCTTTAACCTACCATCAATTAACTTTAGGTACACAGTTACATTTAATAGCTTTCATAAATTCTCTCTGCCAGATATTGATGAAAATTGAATGTTTTTAAGGGGACGACTGGAGGGTGTCTTTAATAATGCGTTTGGTCAGCCGTGAAATAAAATGAGGGATTAACAAAGAGAAAAAGTGCGTAACATTTAGCAAATGCATTTCAAACCTATTATGACAATAGTTAGGATTTGTGGATGAGAATGTCACGCGTTATGTCTGTCTGCTGTTTCCCCAGCGACGCTGTACCGGTGTCGGCCGGGCGAGATATTCACCGAGACCACCGGCCGGTGCCTGCGGCCCTTCCCAGTGCCCCCCTGCGGCCAGTCCTCCCCACCCCTCGCACGCAGCGGCGTCACCGACAACGTGCTGGTGGAGGAGGAGGTGTATGACGACCGCGACTTCTACCTGGAGCTGGAGTTCAGGTGACCGGTGTCTGACTGAAGGATACTGCTGATGAAGCTCTGCTCATGAATCCGGACGTATACAGCTCTAACCGATGACGCCAGGAGTGAAAAACTCTCAGACACCATTATCTTGCTTGGACCGTGCCCACAATGTGCTGTTGCCAAAAAAATGCGAGGAAGTCAGGTATTTGCCACCATTTAGTACCTCTGACAAGGAAGAACGTTCAAAAGCATGTTTTGAAGTGATTTTTGCAATGTCCTTCACTAGTCGCAGGTTTTAAAATAACAACATCACATACTTGAATTAATAAAATTGAAGGAAAGGACATGCACTGTGTTTGGATCATAATCACCCAAAACCAAAGGGCTGCTTTAGCACGCGCATTGACGGGTGTCTGAACCACCTTCGCTTTGACGGGGGCGGGTACGCACCCCCCTTAAGGTCTGGAGAACTAGGCTAGATAATGAAAAACGGAACAAGGGCGTTGTTTAGCCCATCCACTTCTCTATCGCAATTATTTGACCTTTTCAGGCCACATTTAAGGTCACTAGAGGTCACGGAGTCACGGGCTGCCCTCAGTCCACCCCGATAGACCCCTCATGGCCGAGGCAGGCCTACCTACGGCTCGGTCAAGACGCCGACTACTGTCGGCGCGCATGCTGTGCCGGGCGACGTCGCTTCCCGAGGGCGACCCCCTCCGGGAGGTTGCCGAGGCTGCCGCGCCCAGGCGCCTGGCCACGACTGGCTGGCGAGACATAGGCCGGGAGGCAATGGAAGAGGCTGGACTGTCGGGGATCAGAGTGGAGGAGCGCCTCACCGTCACTGGCCCACCATGGACCACCAAAGACGGAGTTAACATCTCGCTGGATGTTGGCCCACGGGGTCGCCGGAGCGCCCCTGTCGCGAGCGCCACTACGCAGCGGAGGAGCACCTCACCGAGCAGCCACAAGAGGCAATATGGATCTGGTCCGAAGCCCTCATTGTTCTCCCGTCCGGCGAGACCAGAGAGGTGCGAAAAGCGGCCGGGCGACTCTGCTCCAGCACCCGCGCAGAGCTGTGCGCGCCGAGAGCCACGCTGGAGGCCTTCACCAGCCTGGAGGGCGTCCCCGTGAGGCTCCCGCTGGTCGTCTGCCTCCACTCCCAGGCGGCTCTCTCCACCCTGGCGAGAGGAGCCGCGGGGCAGACGGCGCCGTTGGACTCAGAGATTTGGCATCTCCTCTCCGCCATCACGTCTAGAGGACAGAACGTCCACCTGCAGTGGGTCCCGGCCTACTGCGGCCTCGAGAGGAACGGACGCGCCGACACTCTGGCGAAGGAGGCATCCGGCCTGCCGCAGGCAGAAGTGCCAGTGGACGTCAGGACAGCAACTAAGGCTGTGGCCCGCGACACTACCAAGAAATGGATCGCGTGCTGGCCGGACAGCCTCCACAATGGCGTCACGGGAGGTGACCTGCCGCCGCCCGTCGCCGGCGAGGATAGAGAGGCGGCCGTCAGAGGTCAAGCACATTTCAAGCTGGCTAGTTGGCTACCCACATATCCTTGATGCGACCAACATGACTACCTGAAGTGAAATAAACTCGCGTGAACTGAGGCGTTAAATTTTTCCCAGTAAATATGTCTCAGTGAGTAAAAATTTACCCTCAATAGGTGAAAGTAAAAAGGAAGTAATTTTTCAGTGATTTGGAGACTCACACTCTATAATAGCATACTCTTAGTACCAATCACCGAAAGGTTAAGTATATGTGCAGTGATTACAAGTTGTGTGCACTGTAGTACAAGCATGTGTCCATTAGCTGTGCATATTAATCAGTCAAAAATGTTATCAAATACCTAATACAATAAGACCTAATAAAAATACCTATAATAAAATACCTAATAAAAAATAGTATGTGCTGTCAGAGTCTAGTACCCTTACTGCAACTGCTTGCTATGATCAATCATTGCTTAGATCATCATTACTAAGATCGCAGACAAACACCATTTGACTGTAGCAGTCAGCAGGGGGTGTAATTTTCCCCAAATCTTTGGGGTGCTCAGCCAGTGGGGGGGGGTGGCACCCCATAGGGGCGGCGGCGTTGGCGGGGGCGGCACCCCTTCATCGCACCAAATCTGTTATTCATCGCTTTTTGCGCCTTTTATAGCACAGAGTGCATTCTATCTTAATGTTGGGGAGGTATTCTACAGCTTTTGACAAACGTGTT